>CM046842.1:38157053-38654553 GCA_025618425.1 Heliocidaris tuberculata | reverse complement strand
TAATTTAAAAAAATCAAATTTGTATATTCTTTATTTCAATATAGATATTATATATTTTTGTACAATATTGTAGATTTATATGAATTTATTAATATTATTTTGTTTACAATTCTGTCGTTGCTTCTGATTTTTCCCCGATATATTTTTACACTACTAGAAAGAGAAAACTATCTACTTTAAAATATACAACATGGGTGTTGATCTGGGAGGGATATGGAGGTAGAATTTGGAGGGGGAAAAATGAAGGGGGAGGGGGGGGGGGTGGCCTGTGTTACCCGCCATCCCCCAATATATTTTGAGGTGATTTTTTTTCAAAGCCATAATGCAAAAAAATATTTAGATTAAAAGTACATGCAATTATTCTTGATCTAGAGGGTCCAGTCGGTAACTTTCCTTTATAATGCAATTTTGCCACACTCATGTTATTAGTAATGCTAACAAAACTGATATGAAAATATAGTCACAGGAAACGAATGTGGTGGGGAAAGAGGGAATACATCACCCCCAATACTTATCGAGGATGATGACCTGCATGTGTCATCATCACCCAACTTTACGTAGAAGAATGGTGAAATGACAATCATAATATGTAGACCCGGTCAGAAGCACCGCTCAGGGGGTTGCATGTGTGCACAGTACCCCTACTTTTTCCTTTAACTTCAGATAAGTACCCCCATTTTTCTTTCGAATAAGTTCTCGTTCCATGTATATAAGTACCAATTTTTATAATTACACCTCATCCCTCACTTTACCTTTGATAAATGCTCCTATTTCAACAAGAGCATTTATCCCTTTTAATCCCTTTTAGCACTTTTAATGCAACAAGTCATTTTTTTTCCTTTGTAATGTATAGGAACTGCTTTGATTTTTCTACTTGATAAGAACATTTTTCCGTTCTTATAAATGCCCCTTTTCAGGTTTGATTAGTGCCCCTTTTCAGGTCTGATAACTGCTTTTTCTACCTTTTCTACACATTCATTTATTTTTCTAATAGGTGTCCTTTTCCCATCATAAGTACCGCTTTTCCCTTTTTCATAACATGTGCCCCTAATCCAAAGTAACTTTAGAGCCAATATTCCCAAATGCTCGCTCGCTACGCTCGCTCGTATTAAAAGTATAGCTTATTAAATAAATTTTAATTGTGAAATTTTGCAAATGAAACCCCATCAGAATTGTGTTTCCCGTTTTTATATTACAATGTAATAGCGACCTCACAAATTTTGCATCAACCCCCCGTCCCCCCCCCCCCCCTCCAATTTTTTTTTTTTTTTTTTTTTTTTTTACTGCATGGTGCTATTTATTCTTTTCTATTTCACCTTTGCAGGTCGTCACTTCTGGCGTGACTGTCGGCGAAATGCAGCAATACGTTAATTATCGGATGGCAAGTTGTCAGACGCCTGATTTTCATGATCTCTTAATTGCTCTGCATCGTGCTGTTTCATTGTCCTATACAAAATCATATTGAATAGAAAGAACTAGATCAGGGCATGGGGATCCATCATGTCTGTAATTCTGTTCAGGTCAATTCAGTATCTATTATTATTCGTGTTGTTTATCTATTCTTATATTTTCTTTTCTTTTCCAATGCATGTATAAAACAGTAAGCAGGCTAGCAGACGCACATTGAAGGAAAAAAATGAAGTGAGAGAAAGGGAGAAAAAGAATTGCATTTTTTTTTAATCATATAGAGAAGTAGGCCTATATATATATATATATATATATATATATATATATATATATATATATGCATATGTATGTGTATAATTTTATCCATGGATGCCTTTCCTATTTTAATTCATTTCATTCCATTGACAGAAATGAGCAGGGGCGGATCCAGGAATTAGAAAGGGGGGGGGGGGCCCAAATCTCAGAATTTTTTTCTGTCAAAAAAAGAAAAAAAAAATCATCGGTTTTTTTTTTTTTTTTTTAGGGAGGGTGGGGGCGCACAGTTTTCCTACAATATTCTCTAACAAGCCCCCGCACCCCCCCCCCAAAAAAAGAAAATCCCCCTTTCTGAAAGAGGGGTACAATGTACACATTTCCTTCCTGCCCGTGCCCCCCCCCCCCTTAATCCGCCACTGGAAAGGAGTATCAAACAGAACAGAATATAAACGATTGCAGAGCAGATTATATTTGTAAAAGGGTCAATATCTAGTTAGGACTAAAATGTGTTATGTACTTGCCGGCAGGAAGGCTTATAGTGTCTGTACCACCCCCCCCCCCCCCCCTTTGTTTTTGGTTTATATTTATATATATATATATATTATAATTATTATCATTATTATTATTATTATTATTTTCTTTATTTTTATAGTGTTTTTTTTTTTTTTTGCGAAACGAACACAAGCAATCTTACCCCCCCCCCCCCCCATTCCTCTCTCTCTCTCTCTCTGTCTCACTTATACTCATGATATACATGTATGAGTATAAGAAACCCATTTTATAAACTAAATTGGCGAGGGGTAATGGTAGAGTGGACCAAGGTTAACAGTATACTCCTAGTACTCCATGCCCAATAATCATTGTCCTATAAGAGGCAGGAGGGGGTAGCATGCCCCCCCCCCCTTTCTGACATAGGGGAAGTTCCCCTAAACAAAGACTGTTTCGCCCCTACCTCGATCTATACTGTATAGGACGTGGATAAGCCTTCATGTTGAATTTTTTCTCTTTTTCTCTCTTTCTCTCTCTCTTCTTTTCTTTTTGAAAGTAAAGTCAATTTCATTAAAATATGCACGTGTACAGTCTTTGATGTTTTTAATCATATCATATTCCATAAGTTAATACATTTCATGTATACTATAATCGCATTTTCACATACATGTATCCCCCATATACTTTCCTGTCTCCACCCCTCCCCCCCCCCCTCTCTCTCTTTCTCTCCCAACATCTTCTCTAAGATTTTCGTCACACCCCGTTCTGAAGAATACATGTACATGTAAATGACAATACTCCCCCCCCCCCCCTCCAAAATTCTTCTAAAAATCATACATGAAAGTCATCAAAAGAAAGATTCAATTGAACTCTGTTGTGTTGTAATTATGGTGATTTTTAATCACAAATTGTTTAGTCATCACGATTCCCAGCTTAAAAAGCTTTTTACATTCTTGTCAAAATAACAAATCCATTTACACATATTTACAACAGTAACCTTATGCACTGAACAATACAACATTTATAATAAGCCTCAATTTAGGAATTACATGTACATGTACAAATAAACACATCCTACCACAGTGCTGTAATTGAAATGTTACATAAAAAGAAATTTCCATTTAATACTTGTGACCTTTTGTCAGGAACACACACAAAATTAAATTGCTACTCTATAAAGTGCTCATTCCTTTGCAAAGTATGAAAATGAACCCAACATAAGGCCCGTGTGGTTCTTACGGTTCTAATACATACTATCAATATGCCTATCACAGTAAATGTGCATTTCTGTTTTCTAATACATGTATTTTTATTTTCACACAAGTTTACAACAATTCTTGAAAACAGTACCAGGCATGATAAGGTATGTTGGCAGAAGGCAAGTTCATTTTTTCTTATCAGTCACGTTCAGACACGCATATACAGTGTAATCAATGAAGATTAAGAATATTCTTCTCATTTACCCTTTCAAAACAACTGACCACATTTTGTAGTTTGGCTCAATAATTTTCGATTCAGAGCTCTAAAAAATATGCCAGATGCATGAGTAGAAAGAGCAAAATTTTCTAGACACACTATGTCCATTTTTATTGCATGACCATATTGGGTTTGATGCCAGGAAGTTTAAAAACGTGAATAAACTTTGAGATCCCTAAATTGGCAACTCATTGAGAGGTTCAAAATCATTGTTTTTTCATCAAAATTGGCAATTTTTTCAACTTTTCCTCAAATTCCTAACCATGTTTAATGTTTTCAAAGACATTACACTTTATTAGAACCATGTAGCGCTAAAAGAACATATTATTGTTGCCAATTTGAAGACTGAACAGAATGTGATCAACTTAGCCCTTAAATAATTCCTGTCCTGAAAGGGTTAAAGTTGACCCACGCAATACATTGTAGGAGATGATCGTACTACATCAAGTTACAAATTTGCATTATAAAATACAACTCCAAAAAAAGTAACACTCTACATATTTTAAAATGTAAATAAAGGGGGAAAAGAAAATAATTTGTCCAATTTTGGCATTCACGAATTATTGTATGCTATTATTCAATGACATTCTATGCATGCAATAAAGCTCAGTGGAGCATCTAAATTAACCACTATATATGGCAGCTTACATCAAACATTTGTTCATTACTGGCCAAATAATTCCACTAATAATGTACGGATTTTTTTCTTTCTTTTTTTCTCATGGACAGTTCAATTTTTAAGGATACCTTACTGTGACTTGAACTTCACAATACATGTAGTTCACCAGCTTCCAATTAGCTCAGAAAGAGTCAGGATACATGGAAATTATTTATGAATTCGTAAACTTGCAGGCTACACTCTGCTATAGTAGTATATTTTCTAATTATGTTAATGTAAAATTGTATTCTTAGCTCTTTTTGTAAAAGCAACCATTGAACTAGTTTACGATATCAGACATCATTTCAAATCGGCATTGTCATGAAATGCAGGGTACATGTATACACTATACAACATACAATTTTTCTTTTTTGTTTGCGTAGGAATTTCAGAACATGACACTTATTGCTGCTTGCACTGGTTTGGATTTACATTTATACTTCTATAATATCATATGTAGTTTCATATCTACATTACATGTATATAAAAACAAATGTTATTTATCAGTACCCGATTCCGAATTTGCTTTGGCAGATGGCCTTTTCTTTTCAGACTACAAAATTATGTTGTTTGTTTTTTTGTTTTTGTTTTTATTTTGTTTTGTTTTGTTTTGTTTTTGTTAAAAAATATACAAATACGTGTTACATGTATGTGCATGTATCCTCATGTACATGTACACCACAAAAACAAAAATAAGACATACGTGTGCATTGTTTTAAAGCTTAAATTTGCATTGTTTTATAGGTTGAACTTACACTCTTTCTCTTAAATTTTACTATGTAGGATTACTTTTACAAATACGTGTTATTTACATGAACGCCCATGTACTTTTTGGTTTTAAACGGATTCTGCTGTAACAGAATCCATTGAAAACGAGCTGCATTTCTCGAGTACTTGCAATTAAACAGAATGGGAGTCACACACATTCGACATAAAAACATTTTACTTTCAGACAGAAGCTACACACACTCAGGAGAATGAAACCAAACCTTGTAAGGCTTGTATGCACTTTAACAGAAGCAGAAAAATCCTAGAAGCAAAGCACTGAAAGTTTGAGGAAAAACGGATAAAGAATAAAAAAGGACATGAAGATTTTAAAACCTAAAATTGCCAAACGAAATTGGCAACATACTCATTATGCTAATGACGTTTTTGTGCTCTCTCTCTCTCTTTATACATGTATGTATAATAAGAAAATTATCAGATTTCAGCTTTTAAACAAAGAAAATTGAATTATCTACATTGTCCTTGAAATATATCGTGAGGAATAAATTTATGAACACCACCTATAATACAGAAATCAAATTTTCTAAGATATATCAGGGAGATGGTAAAACTCCAATCTCCCTGGATATATTTAAGGAAAGTTTATTTTTACATCATTATTTGTATGAGGCAACTGGAAAGTATACAGCATCTCATTGGCATAATGAGGACATTGCCAATTTCAAATCTCCATTCATTTATCGATTTTAGGATTTCAAATATTCATAACTTTTTCATTAGTTGTCCGTTTTTCCTCAACCTTTCACGGATATGCTTCTTTGATTTTTTTTTCTGCTTCTATTAAAATGCATTTATTTGGGGGGTTTCATTCTCCATTAAGACCTACACTGTTACAGACTAGAATACATTTTTGGCTGGCTTGGCAAAGCGCAATACACACTTGATCGTAAAGGAGACAGAAAAAATATCAATGATCATAATCTAGATGTGATCACACTCTTCTGCAGAGTAATAATACATAATTTGAAAAAGGTTGATGGTTTATTTTACCTGACTGCTAAGAAAGCATGTGTATGCTTGTAAGTAAGCGACCAGGGGACCGACGGCTGTAAGTCCTCTCCGAGGGACTTGGTAATGAGGATTAATGCCTTACTAAAGGGCACTAGCCGAACCCGGGTCCTCCCAGTTACGAGACCACTGCTCTATACCACTGAGCCATCGCGCCTCCACAATTTACAACCGACAGGGCTCTTTGGGATCTATTGTAGTAGTCAACTGACTTATCATTATCATTATTATTATCATTTTATTCTGCAAATGAAGGCTACGAGCATGAATCCTATACATTTCTTTGTGGGTTGTTTGTTGTTGTTTTTTGTGTGTACATGTTAGTTTGTTGTTGTTGTTTTTTTTTTTTGGGGGGGGGGGGGGGGGTTTGTACCATTGCTCTTTTTTAGCTTATAAATACGAGCTACATTACATCATTCACAGCTGCCTGGTAATTTTCACTAAGAAAGTCTACAGGGTGAATATCCACAGATAAGACCACAGACAACCTCTGCAAATGTCATGACTTTGAGCGTGGTTGTGATTTGTTTTGTTTTCCTTTCTTTCTTTCTTTCTTTTTCTAAACAAAGAACAGCTCCTTAAGAGAGAAAATGTCACAGAAACATTTCCCGGGTTAGAGTAAATAATAGAGAATAATGGAGTCTGACAGTGTCATTGTTTGTTTGGACCTTCCTCCCAGGGCCCGTAAATCTGCACATGCACTGCGAATGAACCTAGTACATCCTGACCGGGTTATTTGTCTATTGGCATTTGTATGAAGAAAATAAGACATTGTTCCAACACCATCTTAGAACAGGGTAGTCTTCATTTGATTACTGGTACCTTTTTCTTACTTTCAAGTAATCATTGCATGCAATCAAAGACAACTTTACTATTTAAAGTGTACTCAAATTTGAGGAATTAAGTATAATAATGAAATTTAAGCATAGTACACCTCACAATTTTTGTGTCTTTTTAACACACAGATATAATAATAAAGTGATTACACTTTGGGGCCTTTGTTGGATATTTTTTTTTCTCACCCCCACTTATCGTTCATTTACTGTTTTACACCTAAAATACTTTGCTGCAGTGATTACCATGTCATATGTGACAAGCCCTTAGCTTTAAACTACTTAGATAACATTATGGAGGATATTTTATACACAAAGCTAGGGGAAAACAATCACAAATTTTCAACAGCAAAATTCACTGCAAATCTAAAAACAAAATAGATAATACACACGTGCTGTCAATATTGTAAGCTACATGTAAGCACTTACATTTACTTATATGCAATTCTCTGTAGCATTATTGTATATGAATAATAGATTTCCAATTCAGCCAAGTTATTATTGTATATTTTGCAGTTGAACAAAAAAATGAGTTAAAAAAAATAAAATGTTACCCAATTGTTGTTATTACTTAAATACTGATATGTAAAAAACAAATTATAATTATTTTCACATCCACACAAGTTTTCTAATTACATTTCTTTTGAATTTATTGCATACTCACACAACTTCAAAGCCCCAAATAATATCATAACATACATGTAGATTAACCTCTTCACAAATAAATTCTCTCATTCTCAAAGGCTCAAAGGAAAGGTTGTGTTGTGGGAAAGGTGAAAAATAATTTGTGAGCTTCCTCATTCCTTTTATGTCAGTTTGGAAGAACATCATAGTAGAAATGTTCCCTGAAAAAGATTCCTCTTCAAATGTGCTCATATTCAAAATATGACGAGAAATATCTGAAATGGTCGGGCCGAACATTCATGCCACATGTGTTTACAGTCCCATATACTCATTTCTGTGTGCAGTGCATGTGCTTTTCAGCAAGACTGTGTCAGTTTCCAATCATATGGAATACTCCAAAACCTCACAGTATACATCAATTCTTATTTAGACATGATCAACCTTTCCCAATTGCTTTGGGACAGTTTATGTAATCGCATGACCAGAACTCAACTTTATCTTTAATACAGGAAAATAGGCAATGACATAATTTAAAACTACCTATTCTAGCTTGACAAAGTAATCAGAGCACTAATGCTAATTCATGAGCAATTCAAAGTGTGAAAATACTGATGATCACAAGCGAGAATGGTGCAGAATTCTTTTGAAATGACTTCTAAATTTGCAAAAAGTTTTCTACTAATTTTAGGGTTACTCAAACCATGGTATAAACAATACAATCCATATTATTTTCATGACAAATGAAGTTGATATTTCACTTGTAACATACATGTACTAAATTAATCTTTTTTCCTTGTAACTTTCAGAGATGTTTCGCATACATTTTACAATAGATGTTCAGAAAAAAATTAAATCATTCACAGCCATATCAAAACACATAAAAGCAAAAGCAAAATTGTAACTTTTCATTCTGTCTAATAATAGATCTCCTTGTTTTTGGTACAAAAATTAAATAATTAGGTTATTTCTTGGTCATATTTAATCAAGACTTTCTTGTCCACACCAAAACATAAGAAATTGAAAATACATGTATGACTAGCATTGCTAAATTATCATAACTAATCCGCAGGAGTGTTGAGCTGTATTATTTCAGATTCAGATTCAGAAATGACTTAAAGGGGAAGTTCACCCCGAAGATCACTTGAGTTTAAAAAATGCAGAAAAAATAAAGAAAAATATTGGCGAAAGTTTGGAGAAAATCCGTTAAAGAATAACGGAGTTATGGACTTTTGAAGTTTTGATTTTGTGACATCACATGCGAGCAGCTCCTCCATTATGTAATGTGATAAATATTCCATAAAATACAGTTTTCTCAGAAAATTTAGAATATTTTCGTCTGTGCATTTGATATATTGTCAGAAATGCTATTCAATACTAGATTCTGAAAAGAAACAATATTAATTTATCGTGGAACGTAAAAAAAATGCGAATATATGGAATATTTATTACATGACCAATGGGCAGCTGCTCGCATGTGACGTCACGAATCCAAAACTTTAAATACTCATAACTCTTTTATTATTTGACCGATTTTCATCAAACCTTCGCCAATATTTTTCTTTATTTTTTCTGCATTTTTTAAACTCAAGTAATCTTCAGGGTGAACTTTCCCTTTAAAGTGTACCAACCACCTGAAAAAAGAATTTGTATATCGCTAGGAAGTATAAAATTAACCTCAAATCACTTTATCTGAAATTCTATAGGTCAAAAATTTACGAGTATGAAGGAAATAAAGGATAAAATGAAGGTGCTCACGCGGAACCGAACCTCCAAGTTGGGTTCCGCGCGAGCCCTTATCTTGGCGAGCGCGTACGGGTGCGCTGAGTAGTCTACTCACGAGTCGCTTTTATGCTTATAGAGAGTATAATTAAACTTGTAATATCTCTTTATATATAGAAGTGATATTCAAAGCTCATATTTGGAATATATACATGTAGTAGAATGACATGGAACCTCTAACATACAGAGTAAAATATTTTTTGGTGATTGATACCCTTTAACATCTGAATATATACCAGTTCGCATTTGCTCCAGTATTTCCCCTTATCTGCTTATTATTGTTGAACAGGTGTATTGCGAAGTCGCATGCTATGCCCGTTGCCATTCATTAGGTGATCCCCCTCTCCATTCATGACGTAATGTGTTCCATTTCCATTGACCTCCGTGACCTTTTTGCCGTCTGCTACATCATGCGATTTACGGGCACGCGTCGGCTTGATGTATACATTGTAGAAAAAATTGGCGAAAAGTACCATGTAACTTGTGTAAATGACGACTCCAAATATCAGCTCTGGCGTTTTGGTGTCGCAGCGCTGGCCGTTGACTATCTGGTGAACTGCGTACAAAACTGCAAAAATGCCGACGAACATTTGCGATAGCTGAAGCGACGTTATAACCATCGCGATTTTCTTGTTCACCCGAAAACCCGCAGCGCGGACAGCATAGTAGCTGTACATTAGACTGTGCACGAAATAGTTCATTGTGCAAAACCAATAGGCGACAGAGCTCTGAGTAGAATACATTCGCCAGGCGAAAATTAGAGTGCTAGCGTGATGGTACCAGTGGAGAAAAATCAATTTCTGCTTGCGTAGGATAATGAAGAGAGTATCAACTAGCTCGGGAACTTTTGATAATACGAAAAGGTAGCCCCAAATGCCGACATATTCCTTTGAAAAATAATTATTCTCGCAAAAACTTGCATGAAATCCATTGTCGTAGATCGATTTAATGAAAGTAGGGAGAACCCGCGCAGTCCCAATGATGCTGAACATCCCTATAATCAGATTCCAGGCGACCAGCGATCCACGGAGCTTCATTGGCTCACGAGGCTCCATCCATTTTCGCAGGGGGAAGATCACCATTACATAGATTATGGATATTATGAAGGTGATATACCATTCGGACAGGCACCAGTCAATCCAAGAATCCTCGAATTGAGCCTCGAAAGCAGCGAATGGTTCATTTATCCAAGCAATTCCTGCCATTTTGTCTCAAAAAACAGCTGTCCGAATCAATGCTGAACGGGTTTCTATGACCGATGTGTTCACGTTGAAAAAGTGACAATATAACAGCTAAATTGGAGACGAGTCCTTGCTGTGTTGGGTCGATCTGATAGCTGGCATGAACAAGTGAATCTCTCCCGTAAGCCGGGCGGCGAATTACTGTCACTCGCTGACTCGAGTTCTACTGCACGAGTAAGAACTACTGCTAAATCTAGGCTATATTAATTCTTGGAATAGGCAATGTTCTGTGTCACTCAATTAAATAGCGGTAATTCCAGTTTCAGCCAACAACATGCAAGGCTGAATAGAGAGTTTTGTTCCCGTTTACAGCGTGCAGCTAGCTGTAATTCAAGTGCATACTATATATACGATGAATATGAATATATGAATGTTAAATATAATTATAGCGTGTATACTGAGCATGCGCATTGATTCCGTTTTATCGAACGATAAATGCATGCAGCGCAGCATACCGAGCAGAATACCATGTGCGTGATGGGGAGAGGGGGCGGGGCAATTCGTGGGATTGTTGTACTAGTATGTTGGAGCTGGGGTCGGCTGGGGTCAATTATTTTCCTCCCCTCCCATCGTATTAATAGATAATTGAAATTTCTGCCAGTGGTAGAGAGAAAGAGAGAGAGAGAGAGAGAGGGGGGGGGGGGGGGGTTGCCTAGTTTCTCGGTATACGCGTTTTCACCTACTACAGAGACCTACGCAGCCGCACACCTATACTGCCCCCTCATCCCGTGGGTTCCGCTCCGAGCCTCCCATTCAAGGAAACGGGGGCATCATAAAGCTATAGGCACCGGGGGGGGGGGGGGGGTATCTACATTAATTCGTTGTTATTCATGTTATTTTTGTGTTTGTTTGATATTTGTGTGGTTATTTTGTTGATTTTTTGAATTTTTGAATTTTACTACTGTAAGACACTGGTATATATAGAGCTGTATGAATCTTATTTTTGTTGCAGTTATTATGCCGTAATAAAGATCGATCGAGCTGCAGTGGCAGCGTGGATCCTTTCGCGCGGGGGGGGGGGGGGGGGGGTGCACATCCATGTACTTGCATCTGGTCGGGGCGGGGGGGGGGGCACTGGCTTTCTATGGTATTAAAGAAAGTTACATTTTAAAGGTGGGGGACGATGTGTCTTTAACACTGGATATACAAGAACAGGTCAAGCAAGTTGGAGGGAAATTCGATGAATGATCCAAAATTATAGATTATATTCATGTTTATTTATATAATTTATCGATAACTGATCAATTCATCTATTATTAGGCCTAATATTGTTTTTTTAATTATTGTCATTATTTTTATATTTGCCATAAAAGGAAAAAATGCCCGGAGAATCATGTAAACAATTCATGATTATGATGCTGTCAATTGCCCCTGCTTAATATGCTGGCAGTCTATTTTTTTAACCCCCTGTGGCCCGAATTCACAAAGGAGGTTTGGTTTAAACTATGGGTTTAAACCAACCCCCTCCTGGGGTTCTTAAGCGTACGTGCCCACGGAATCCGATCCAATCATATGTTTTCTTTGAGCGCGCGCATGGGCAATGCGCACTTATTTACGCTTATTTTAGTACGCTTACGGAGGTTTAAACCTTACCCATGGTTTAAACCTCCTTTGTGAATTCGGGCCTGTGAGTCGCTGATAATGATGTGTCCTTTGAAGCAGTGGCGGATTAAGGGGGGCACTTCCGGCCCGTGCCACCCCCCCCCCCCCCTTGAAAGAACAGCGTACACTGTACCCCCTTTTAGAACTGATATCTTTTTTTTTTTTTCTTCTTTTTTTTTTCTCTCATGTTGCTTGTCAGAGAATTCGGAACGATAAAGAGAGCCCAAAATGAGTGATAAACTTTTTCTTTTTTTCTCTCTTTTTTTTTTTTCGCTTGTAAGAGAATTTTGGAGGAAAAGTAGACCAACAAAATCTGATGACCTTTTTTTCTTTTTTTTTTTTTTCCTTTTTTTTTTCTTTTTTTGCTCGTCAGAAATTTTCCTGAGGTTTATGTCCCCGGCCCTTTTACAATATCATGGATCCGCCCCTGGTTTGAAGGGCATTAATCTTCTCGTTGCTACTGGTATGTCGGATAGCTGCAATCGTATAGTGATCATATTCACATCGCGTTGAGATATGACATGTCACTAGCGTGGTCGAGATTTGTGAATTTGAGTCTGTACATAATTGAGTATAAAGTTATACAGATTATATTTCTTGCAGCGTCTGCAGTCTACTCTCTGCTTGCCTACTGCTAAACAGTGATTATCATAACTTACAGCGCTATCCTATAGGCCTAACTATGGGCAGCGATGCCGGGGGGACGCGTCCGCCCCCCCCCCCCCCCCATTCCTAAATTCCTCGACTCATTTCTTAGTTGTTTCCGTTAATGTTGCGCCCCATTTAAGAAGGAAGTGAATATAGAAAACCGTTAAATAATATATTGTTCAAAATTCGGATCTCTATTCTCTAACCCCCTTGATCACGTGTTAAATTGCGAATTTTACTGGGTAAATGGCGTAAGAAATTGCGTTTCGGGGGGGGGGAGGGGTTAACTTAATGGAAAAAAAAATCTACCGCTCGGTCACTTTGCATCCCGGGGGGGGGGGGGGGGGGGGGGGAGGGGGATGTCTCATTGAGACCTGTACATCATCCGCGTAAATCACTTTCTAAAAAGCGCCCTAAACGGGGATTGCAGTAGAAGTAGTCTTGATACCCTAAACAGGGAAACCCATCTAACATCTTTGATATTTCTACCCCTTTCCTCGGATTTTGTTCTTATCACCTCTGAATTTGATACCTTTTTTCTTGATTTTTGCTGTTTTTGATACACTAAACGCGTAACCCGGGTTACGCGCCTAATGCTAAATAAAAGTACCCTTTTTATCCGTTTTCGTGTACGCGGATGATATACAGGTCTCAATGAGACATGCAAAGCCCCCCCCCCCCCCCGGGGGGGGGGGGGGGGCTTTGCATGCTCCGTCGCTTAATAACATAGATAAGTTTGAGGGGGTGGGCGCAACTTCATTGTTGGCCCCGGGCGCCATAATCCCTAGATGCGCCACTGAATAGAAAAATTCTGCTCAACAGCACCCCCAGTAAAAAAATTTAAAAAAATAAAAAATTAAAAAAATTAAAAAAATAATCGTTCCCAGGGGCCTGAATCAAGCATAAACTATTACCGAATCACTCAATAGACCGGTTCGGTAATGTATTCAAATTTCATACATACCCGTTGCAACCAAAGGTTGTTCTTGACAACCTGAAAGCTTGCCAGAGGCTAGCCGGACATAGCAACAAGTAATGTATGTAAACTGGAATCCAAGCATTGAGGCTCATTTATAAAAAGCAGGTTAATGGAATAGCTCGTCACAATTATAGGTGCTCAGAGAAGAAATGTGCATAAATTTGTATACATTACAGAACCGGTCTATTGTTGACACATTTCACTATGTATATGAGCAAAGAGAGTGGACAAAAATAATTAAAAACTCCTCATTCTACACTCCACAATTGCTCTGGTATATATAGACAAAAGAACATCCCTTCACTGCTAGTAAAATAAGTAGAACAGGTGAATATGCATATGACACAGTCCTGTTGACAGAATAGCAGTGCAGGGACGTTTTTTTGTCTACCAGAACTACTGGAAAGGGTAGAATGAGAGGTTGTTTATTTTGTCCACTCTCTTTGTCCGTCATGTTCATAGAGATTTCACGTGCATATCATGTATATCAACATTTGTGATAGTAAATGTTGTACAAGTATATTTATTCTGGCTCAATTACCACAAACTCTATGCTTTTTGAGTTCTTACCTTCGATTGCGTTTTGATGCAAACTTTATTTTTTATATGTATTTTGTTTACGGTAAATAAATGTAATTTTCATTTAACTGAACTGGACTGAGCCGGGAAATACTCAACCCTCCTCGACGTACGGTATATCCCCTTTGCTGTTAATTTTTCTCTTTCGATGATTCCCTGCATATTTCATTTCCAAATACCAATAAATAGAAAAAAGAATGATAAATCCTTCCTTTCACAATGACAACACATCAGAATAGAATATGGTAATTTCGTTTATACAATTTCATTTATTTTATTTTATATTATTTTCAGTATCACGTAGGCCAATTGATCACCGCCAGAACTTCCCAGCTTTTGTAAATGGCTATGACAAAAATTGCTCCCCAAAAGTAGTACATTTCCTGTGTCGGCATACAGGATGCCAAATCTTGTCTTTAAAAGACTTCAAAAAGACGTCTTAAAAATGTCGTTTATTTGGTGATACAAAATGGCTAAAAAAATGGTCTTTGAAAGACGTCATAAAGACTTCGTACTATCGTTGTTAATTTTGATTACAAAAATAGCAAAGTATTGTCTTTGAAAGACGTCGTAAAGACGTCATAATTACGTCGTCTATATACTGTAGAAATATGACGTCTTCACAAGACGTTATAAAGACGTAGTAATGACGTTGCATACACGACGTATGACGAGTTGACCAGTTTAGATCAGTTTACGACGTCTTGAAGACGTCAGTCTGCTATCGGGGTAGCTGTCCTAAATATTCCACGAGGGAATTAACTGGAGGAATGGCTGTGGGTGGCTGGTAGTTTTGTTTACATTTTTTTTTCTTCAATTTTTAAAAAAATCTTTAAGTTGTTCTTTTGTGTATCTTTTTCTTTTTCTTTCCTTTTTTGCTCTTGTTTGGTTTTTCTTATCCATATCTCTCAAATAAACTTTATATTGTTTTTCTGTCCTATCAATGCGAAAATACCCTTTGAAGTTCGAGATCTTAATTTACGATGTAAATTAACGATAATGATATAGACTGACCAAATTCCTTGTACTTTTCTCAATTTCAAAGGCCATTGGTGTTCTGTATAGAACTGGATAAAGTCACGTCCGTCAGTCAGTAACCTAGCCTTTAATCAAGGCGATTGTGCTGCTCTGGCGATCCTCTGGTCGATCCTCGAAACGCGCGGAATAGTCCTGATTATTGCGCGGGCAGGCGATACAATCCGCGGTTCCAATCTACATTGAGATATTTTATAAAAAAGGTACAATGAGGATTGGAATATGTTATAACACATCCAAGGTGTGTTACGTAGCTTCTCAATGCCATTGAGAAATATTTTATAAGTACTCGAGTGTGGCAAATATTGCCAATTTACCGTGAATCACGTAGCTATATGTTCATACATACAAGCTGTGAATGTCGTACCATTAAAAATACTGAAACAGATAGTTTAGATTTTTTTTGTTGTTAAATTTCATTAGCACATTTTAAACTCACCCTCCCTTTCCCCCTTTTTTTTATATTCAAAAATTTACAACTATAAATATGTTCATAGAAAGGCAAAAATGCCGAATTAACATAGCACGTGGTGATTACGCAACTCTTTATTTCGCAACGAGGCTAGTGGCCAATTTGGAGATTATGAAAGACTGAATGAATTCTGATTATAATAATTTATATTCAGAAGTTTGATAATGCACTAAAATTTGTTTCTGTTGCTCTTATATTTGTATTTATGCTTATTGTTTTTATTTTATTTGACATTAAATAATTATAAGGTGTAGCCTTCGAGGGTTGATTAGCATTAGTCTTGAATTACAGAATCTTAGTTGCCAGAAACTCCAAGGATAAACCTGGGAGCCTGGCAATCATATTCAGCATGTACATAAAGCTGCTCCCACATTATACCATTGGAGAGATGGTACAGCGAACTGCCTTCAGGGTTTAAAGGGCTTATACGTTTATAATGGTGTATCACAGTATTCCGATATTAATTTGTAACCTAGCTACTAAGGCAACCCAGACTTGTGACTGAATTTTATTTCAGAAAATATGAGAGTCATGTCAAATTCTATGTAGGCCTATCAATTATTATGGAAACTGGAAGAAAACCGACAGACTTATTCTATATTTGCATAATTTTTTTAATGACTATTTTTAAAATCATTTGCGAATTCATTATTATTATTGTTACTGATATTAGGCCTATTATTATTAGTATCATCCTTATTACTACTACTACTACTACTACTACTACTACTACTACTACTACTACTACTACTACTACTACTACGACTACTACGACTACTACGACTACTACTACTACTACTACTACTACTACTACTACTACTACGACTACTACGACTACTACGACTACTACGACTACTACTACTACTACTACTACTACTACTACTACTACTACTACTACTACTACTACTACTACTACTACTGCTACTACTACCAGTGGTGAGTCCAGCCATTGAGGGGGCGCTGGCATAATATTGGGGGGGGGGGGGTGGGAGGATATTACTCAATAAATTCAATGTCACTATAATTAGGGGAGGGTGCGGGAAGGGGTCGTATCGTCTTCATTTCTCGTCGTTTTCCCTTTCTTTTTCTCTTTATTTTTCTTTTCTTTATTTTATATTTTTAGCCATCAGTTGAGGGGTACTACTACTAATGCTGCTGCTGCTGCTGCTACTACTACTACTACTACTACTACTACTACTACTACTACTAAACTACTACCACTACTACTACTGCTATTACATGTACAGATGTACTGCTATTTTCACGACTGCATTTTTTTAAGGGGGTATGTATGTGTCCGTCTGCAAGAAGCATATTTGTGTTTGTCATTCATTTTTGTTCATAGTAGGTCCTATTTCTAGCCATTCATTCAAAGTGAAGATGAAAATGATACAAACTTAAGATCCCATCTAACATTTCAACAAAGCAGATGGTTAGATGGGCCAACCCTCCCTCTTCCCCACCCCACCGGACCCCTCCCTCATCAGGCCGAGTCATCCCTCATCCCACCTTTTAAAAGTATGGAAATGACATATTGCATTGGACATAATGTAAAGATGGCAATGTTACATCATTTTTATAATTATTTTAACCACATTGCAGGCCTTCATCGGGGGCTGGGAATATTTCTGTGTGCTCTATCCCCTTAATCTTGCATATATAATAGGCCTACCTGTAAATGGGTCTATTACAATCGTGCACACAGTAACTACAATTAGCAATATGGAGTCATATCACTGCCTATGTGTGGTAAGTAGGCTGAGTACAACGTGCATGGTTAATTTTGAATTGATCTTAAAATGTATATTTCAATTCAAAATAGGCTGAATTTGGCAGCGTCCTTTAATTAATGAATAGTCTATTCTACTACACCTTACAAGATTTGAACTAATGTATTCATAAATGTAGGCCTAGTCCTATATTTCAAATTTTCCAAGAGATTGCTAATGATTGAATATTCACTTTTGTTTATTTATTTTATCTCTTTCCCCTCAGTTTGTGCATGAATAACTATGTCCCTCTATTCTTCTTGGACAATTTTAAGGAAAGGTGTAAGGAAAAAAGACTATTAGTGTGTAGTCTTTAGAATAGGCCATTTATAATCATACACTGGTGTTATATGATAACAGTGTATAAATGGACGTACTGGATGGGGCCTGGCGGCTGCAGCCCCCCCCCCCCCCCCTGCCCCTGGATTTTCAATGTGCAGATATTCTGGCAACCAGCACATCATGTTTGGGCAGCAAGATTCCCGAATATCCTCATTTTTATTCAGCGGGATGCCTGAATATCCATCTTTTGTTGGCAACGATGTGCCCAAATATATTTTAAAAATTGAAAATTTTGCGCACTTGCTTTGCTCGTGTGCAGAAAATTTATAAACTGAAAGACTGATATTAAAAGACGTCCCCCCCCCCCCCCCCCCCAACATGCCTATCAGTTGTACGGGAATTGGCCCTGCAACCAATGAATGAAAATGCCCCCCAATAGAAAAAGCAAGGGATGGGAGGGGCAGATCTACATATATTTTCTACCCCCTCCCTCTCCCTTAATTATGCAAAGCTCAATCACTCAATCTCGTGTAGGCTTGATCTTTTTGTGCCCCTCCCCCTTTGAAGTCGCTTCCGCTTCCTCTTGACAATCTGTGCCAACCACCTATGCAAGGAGCAATCCAAGCAACATTACACAAACGACAGCTTGAATATTTAGACTAAATGCCTCACCCCCCCCCCCTTCCATATGCTTTATGGCTAGTCTTAGTTACATCCACACTTCACTCCCAATGTTTATTTATTTATTTATTTTTTCTATTTATCAATTGATTTTTTTATATGCGCACACAAGCATCCCTTTCCCCTGAAAATAAGCTTCTAAGTACCTGGCAGGTGACGATAGATTCCAGCGTGCTGTCTATCCGTTGGGTCCGGTCACAAAAAGCGTCTGCGTGTGTCTAGCTATTAGACTACACACATATTGCGTAATCACAATGCGTGGATCTCAATGCATGCATGGCAATCGACAATGCTCACACATGATATATCAGCCACAAAAATGTCTACTTCGAGTGACACAAGGGTACCTTTTGTATTTTCGAGGTATGCAAAGGTAGGTGATAGGTTTTTTTTTTGTTTTTGTTGACAATAAAATAAAATAAGTCTAACTTGTAGGTCTAACGACCTTACATTTGCATCGCCATCGCATCTGCAGTCTTCAGCTGCTGACACTGAGCAATCGGGAGCTCGGCCGCGGTGGAGCTCCGCTACTACTAGAATTACCATTATTAAACTTAAGGTATTACTTCACAATCACATGCAGGACTCGTCTTAACTCATTAACTTATGCATAATTTACATTTGCCCCAGGCGTCATATGATAAATTGGTCTACGATTTTCTGCGTGATTTAATGGGGCACTGTAGACGTAGATGTAGGTGGCTACGGAATATGGGCTGTGGTTTTTGTGTTCACGTTAATCTACGAGCATCATGCCATTCCTTGTATTGGTCCTTTGGGGCATGACAGGGCAAATCTGTACAGAGGCTGCTGAGAAGATTGTACGGAAATTGTGCAATTTAAGTGCTGTTGCCGCAGCATCTGCACGGAAATCGTATGGAGCCCATCTGAAAAATGTTTTGAAGCGGCTGCACGGCCATGCCTGGCGGGGGAGCTGTGGGGTTGCCACGGAATGACTGCCCAATATCACGGATACTTCACAAGCAGCGAGCGGCCACCTTGCGATAGCTGTGCGATGGCTGTGCGAATGTCCCACGAGTCTACAATCATATTATGATGTTTATTTGTCCCCATTTTCAACGAAAAATTGTGTGTTTGCTGCATGATCAGCGCGAGGCCTCCATGGGATGCCCGTGCGGGAATTGTGCAATGCCACCTATGACATGTCTACGAGCTGCAGGCTTACAATGTTTTCAAATTTGTATAACTGCCCGCGAAACAAAATTGTCGCTCTAGGCCACTGAGCCTATGAATCCATACCAAAATCTCATTTCCTCCTCTTGCCTCTGCACGGAGGCCGCACGGGAAGGGAGCGGAATGGCACCGATCTTACAAAATAGATGAAATGAAAATTAACAAGGCCATTAATTAGGGAAAGGGTGTGTGAGGGAGTTGTATCATTGTCTTTGCTCATTCTTCTTCCCTCTCTCACTTTCCTCTTTTTTGTGTTTCTTCTCTGACTTATTCCCCCTTGTTTAACCAATTGATTGAGGGAAGAGCATGTGCCCTGTAGCTATTCAAGTGAGTTTGTGTTGTTGTTGTTGTTGTTTTTTTTGAGAAACATACCATGGATCTGGGGGGGGGGGGGGCAGCGGGATGGCACCGATCTTACAAAATAGATAAAATGAAAATTAACAAGGCCATTAATTAGGGGGAGGGTGTGGGAGGGAGTTGTATCATTGTCTTTGCTCATTCTTCTTCCCTCTCTCACTTTCCTCTTTTTTTGTGTGTCTTTTCTGTCTTATTCCCTCTTGTTTAACCAATTGATTGAGGGAAGAGCATGTGCCCTGTAGCTATTCAACTGAGTGTGTGTTGTTGGTTTTTTTTTTGAGAAACATACCATTGATTTATGATTTATTCTGACAAGATAAACTTCACATACACTGCTCTCATAGTCAATAATTGTCATCTCTGCTGTTTATTTTTGCAATTTTCCCCTCTAAATTCCATCAATTATATGACTAAATGTTATATGTGTGTATTGATATTATCCAAAGATTTTTAAGACCTCATTTCATTTTGGATGAAAGATGGATAAATAAAGAAATAAAAAGCTACATAGAAGTCTGTACAGCTTACCATATACTCAGTCTTTGTCATGGTGGGTGACATCACTTGCCTTATCATTAATAAACAGGCCTGCCAATAACAACACTATCCCTAACCCTATCTTTGATAAAAAAAAAATGTTCTGCAAATGTCACCAGAGCATAGATCACAGCAAAATCAGTGTCAGAAATTTTCAAATGACTTCCTACAACAGGCAACCATGCCTTCAAAACTGTAGCTACCTTGCCCCCACCGTCGCTAATGACTTTCCAACGCAAATAGGTGACAAGCTGGAAATACCACCATGGTGTAGAGAAGATCAAGTTCAACATTTTGTTGTGATTTGCGATCTCATCCAATCAGTTAGGAGTGTGCAAGTTGCATTATAAGATTGCAAACTTAATCCAAGCCTAGTAAAACATTGTCAAAGCATACTTGCAATCACAGGACAGAAAAAAAAAACATCCTGAAACATCCTGATGATCAAGGTAATTGTGATCTGATCTACTACTACCGGTACTGCCTGGTCTAGCATACTTGCACTGATTTGACAAGCTTTTTCCATTCTGATACAAGGAATTATATTGGACAAGATATAGTTTGTAAAAGTCAATTTGTATTAATTTATTTATTTTTGTTGGGTTTTTTTGTATGAGTTCATTTTGGTGCAATATTTCTGCAACTGAGATGTTGACAGCAACCATCAGTAACACAGCCCCAAATATAAAAAGTTCTTTTAAAGGGAAAGTCTAGTCTTAGTATGAAGTTGTTCCAAAGGAAAGGGGGAATAAATCAAAGAAAACCAGATATTTTTTTTTTCCTTTTTAAATCAGTCAAGTGATAAGAAAGTCCTGATTTTGTTTTAAAGTTGTAATCATTAGACACTCATGATTTTCAAATTGAAAAATAAATAATAGCACCTCAGTGTGATTCAGGACAGCGATCCCACTTGTCCCAACATTTATTAAGGTTGAAATGTCATCTTCCAACTTTATGACTTGGTATGACTTTTTTGGAGAACCTATATATATGTATAACAACATGCTATCTCGAAAATATTTTTAGTACAGTTCCAAGGGAAAAAACGTGCTTCATAAAAAATTGGAAATCAATAGTCAATAATATTTGTGTTGAACAAATGTCTCCAAGTACATCATTGTAGGATGATGAATTTTTTTATTCATTCGTTTCAAACATATTTATTACAGTCTTCCTTATACAGGGCGGCACTTTACTTTCAATGAAGAATATTGCTCTTTCAAGAGGCCCTGTCTGTACAATTAAAAACATATAAAACATTAAGCATGTATGCAAAAGTAGAATATAAAAGAAAAAAAACAATAAGGAACTAAGGTGTAGAATAAAAATCAAGAAAAACTGTCTAAACAACATACTTGCATACACAAGGAAAACAAGAGAAGTTGAATGAACAAAGATGAGGGAAAGTGGCTTCTCAAAGGGCATTTAAAATATGTACCTGTTAAGTGTTGACATTGCCTCTTAAAGGACAGCTCCTGTATGGATGGTATGGTAGTGATGACAACTTTTTAAATTGCTTGTATTTCTCTTTTTTTTTTAATTTGTGTTCAAACTTTCACCAATCTGTTTCTCTGATTTTTCTTGATTTATCCAGATTAACTTGTTAGAAAATTAGATTGCCCTCTAAATTCAACAACATCATTCTTTACAATATGCATGCCATGTGCAGAAGCATGCACTTGTTTAGGGTAAATACACCAACTGTACATGTATTTTTTTCTTTCTGTTGTACTCTAAACAGACATGAAATGCATAATGAAAATTGTATCATTCAAAGCTTACTCTTTACAAAAGTAATGAGAGTCCAGTGAAAGTCATTACTCAAGTCAAAATCCAACAGCAATAAATAATTGCTGTTTTGTATAAAATTTATGAACAAATTATAGTAGTAAACTGTTTAGCATGTAGTGCACCAATTTTCACCTGATAGCGAATTGGAAATGTGGTATAATAATTACCTTAGACATCATTATTCATATTCTAGATATATTATTCTAAAAAACTTTACTCTCTCTCTCTTTGTACAAAAAGTACACAAGCTAATAAGGTGAGAGCCTCTTTTCAAAACATTGTTAGATTCCTTATGTAATGTTTTTACAAATAAAGCTGTATAGATGTAGAAATACCGGTCTGAAAACAATCAGATAGCAGACATTCTGTGATATGTCTACAGGCACAAAATAGCTAGGACTTTTTAGAGGTTTGATTGAGGTAGACCTTGTTTAGGGGGTATGTTCAAGGGGGTTAGACTTATTTAGGGGAAAAATTTTCAAGAAAAAGTGTGAAAAACCTCAAAAAGGGTGTGATTTTGACCAATGGATAAAGCTCTTTTTTTTTTGTTTTGTTTTTTTTTTTTTGGGGGGGGGGGTTTTCGGAAAACCTGTGGTCACGCGTGTGTACAGCAATATATTTGACTGCCCCCTCCCCCTCCCCCTCCCCTCCCCTTTCCCCCTCCCCCAGGAAAATATGTTGTCGTCATTGTAAATGCTTTTTCAAAAAGCATTTTAGAATGGCAGTGATCCCTAGATTTGTTCTACGTTAACCCTTTCAGGACAGGAATTATTTAAGAGCTCAATTGATCACATTTTGTTCTGCAAATTGGCAACAATAATATTTTTATTTTAGTGCTACGTGGTTCTAATAAGATGTAATTTCTTGAAAATAATATATGTGGTTAGGAACTTTGTCAAAAAGTTGAAAAAGTTGCCAATTTGGACAAAAAACAATGACTTTGAATCTCTCAATGTGTTGCCAATATAAGGATGTTCAATCTTATTCTCCTTTTTAAAATTCCTGGCATCAAACGCAATATGATCAGGCAACAAAAATGGACACAGTATGTGCAGAATTTTTTGTTCTTTCTACTCATGCATCTGGTATATTTTTTAAGGCTCTAAATCAAAAGTTATTGGGCCAAACCACAAAATGTGGTCAATTGTCTCGAAAGGGTTAAGTACACTGTAGGCAATACTTTTGAAGAAGGTGAAGATGGATAAGTATAGGAGTTGCATAGAATTTCACCTAGTGTGAACTTACTTAAAAGCCAAGTCCACACTAATTTGAATAAATAGAGTAAATTAAACAAGCATAACAGTGAAAATTTCACTGAAATCAGATGTAAAATAAGAAAGTTACGGCATTTTGAAGTTTTGCATTATTTCTTGAAGCAGTGATATGCATAACCTGGGCAGTATGCAAATGAGTGAGCCGATGATGTCACACACTCACTTTTCTTTATGTATTTTATTATATGAAATATCATATATTTCAATTTTTTGCTTCACTAATGTAAAACCTGGTTTGACTCCTTATGTAACATGTAAAATCATCATTATTGTAACTTATTTTGATACAAGGGAGAGATTCTTAATTATCATATTCATAAAAATTGAAATATTTGAAATTTCATATAACAAAATATATAAGGAAAAGTGAGTGTGTGACATCATTGGTTCACTCATTTGCATACTGCCCATGTTATGCATATCATTGTTTCATGAAATAATGCAAAACTTCAAAATGCCATAACTGTCTTATTTTACATCCGATTTCAGTGAAATTTTCACTGTTATACTTGTTTGATTTTACTCTATTTATTCAAATCAACTTGATATTAGTGTGGATTTGGCCTTTAATCTCATGTGGAGCATTCTGAAACACACATACTGGAAGAATGGATGTCCTACCCCCCCCCCCCCCCCTTCTTTGATAACATAATTATTATATTTTATAGGTTATTTTAAAGAAATGTACCTGTAGCTTGAATTATACTAGTCACTCTCATGTTGTGGCGTGCACCTGTAATCCAGCTAACAGTGGAAGTTATAAACTGATTCAGCAGACCCAGTTTCGAGACTGAGTCACGTCTTTTGGATGATGACGTTAAAGGTCTTTCCCCAGACGTAAATGATCATATCTGATTGATACAAGTCTCGAAAAACCCAATTATACACACACACGCACACACACACACACACACATTTTAATGTTTTTAACTGATGTCAATTTGCAGAATTTGGGTCATTAACGAAGAAGGTAAATTGTCCTCCAATATCAATTTTCTCCTGCCTGCTCATTGCAAACATTCAGATATCTTGACATTAGCTAAATAGTTATGACACAAAGCCTGATTCATTCAAACTAGCATTTTTATTTTCTTCCATTAATTTTGACAATATTCATCATCTGTTCAAATAGTACAATTTACATAATAGTATGGATATAAACAAGAACTTGCATTACAAGAAAGAAGGCGCGATCCCAATACCGGTAAGCAACCGCTTGTACATGTAGTGGGTACGCCTGAATACACATTACGCAAATACAGTATAAATTAATACAAGAAAGGAAGAAAGGGACAGACAATTAAAGAGAGGGAGAGAAGTAGAGAGAAAGAAGGGAAGAGGGTAGAGAGAGAGGAAGAGGAAGAGGACTGCAACATACATGTAGTAACAATTGAGTTGTATGGCGTGCATTAATAATACAATGGCAAGATATACATACGGTGGAGAGTACAATGTCGAAATATTCACTGGCATTCTTACAAAATGTTTCGGGAAACAGGTACGGATAGTATAATAATAAAGTCAAGGCATTGGAAAGGATATCCATCACATGGATATAGGAATTGTTTGATGCAAATCAAACCCAACACTTATTTCAAATAGGCATTTCTTTCAATGAACAACATTTAAAAGAATGTTCATGACCAAAATGTTCCTTTATGATCTTATTCTTTTAAAGTCGAATATTCTAGTATGTATATACATGTAACCTTTGAAATGATGTGTTAAAGATATTTCTAGTATAATACAGTGCACATATATTGTTGTCCCTGAAATGCATCAAATTCACTTTTTTAGTTTTATGGTTCAATGATTAACATATCAAAATAAAGGAGAACATAAAGTCCTTTAAATGGAATAATTTGGCTTCGTCAATTTTTTTTTTTTTTTTTTCTGATTGGAGCTTAACACGTGTTTCATTCTTTTTACCCATTCTATATCAAAGATCAAATTCATGATTGTTTGATTGTTTCCTGTCAAGTGATCACCTTTAGAGTGCATTGTACATTAACAGAAAAAGTGTGGACAGCCATATCAAAACTACCCCAAATTAAACAGCAAACCATCATTCCCAATATTCTAAATCTTGCTTTGGATATGGCCATGAAATGACACCAAAGTAGCAACAGTGCATTGTACCATTTGAATGGATTATGCAGACTATGATGCAGCTCATGAAACTTGAATCATGCATACATTTTGGTATATACGAAGTTGGGAATAAGCTGAACTCCTATATCTTTTTGTAGCACATTCAATCCTTGGGTCCTGCCGAGTTTTTGTTTTGTTTTGAATAAGAGAAACAACACTGATTTTCCTTGAGAGACATATTCACTTTCCAAAAAATGTGATTCTGTTATAGTTATTCAATAATAGCTGATACCCTTGCAATTCTGAAATACGGTAAATGAATGTCCAACTCTATATAACACTACTGGTATTTCTAAGTTGAAATTGGCTTATGCATATAAATTTGTCAGTAATAATTATTCAAACAAACAGCATTATCATCAACAATGTCACTTATACACCTGTATATAGACCTCTTATCATAAGATATTGATTTATCACCTTTTTAATTTTAATTTTCATAATTATTTTTCTTATGTGATTAGGAAGATCAACATATACATTAATTGCACAGCTTGATACTCATTATAATTTTAAACATTTCTTTATCTTTAAAATGCCTCTTGCAAAAGTGGATTTAAAGATATTTTTATATCTTTCACCCCTGTGAAATTGATTTCTTGGGGTTTTTTCATAGCAGTGATCTGAAGTATTTTCCAATAATGAGGTGTAGCAATCTACTTACATGCTACAAGAATATTTTCTTCCTGTGCTGAATCGAAAGTGTATCTTCATTTGCAGGGTTCTTGTTAATAGCCGGTAACCGGCTATTTTTTCCGGCTGTAACGCCGATCGTAACCGGCTGTGGCCTCACAAAAAAAAAAAAAAAAAAAAAAAAAAAAATTATATATTATATAAAATCAGTCTCGATTCAATTCAACAAGTCGCTATCTCAAATTTCAGTTTACACAAGCTTCACAGCGGTGTTGTGAAAGCGGTCGTAAAGAAACGGGAAGAAACAGCTCTAAACACAGCCAATGAGCGAGAGATCGAGAAAGCAAGAAGAAACAAAACTAAACTGACTCGACGAGGGCTAGCGCGCTAGCGCGCGTGCGGAATAAGCATAAGTCGGGGTTGCGGTAATACACGATGCTGGGCTTAAAAAAGCCCAAAACAAATGAAGAGTCATATATCACCAAAACTGACAATAATCTAGGGGCTAAGGTCCTGTTTATATGATCAAAGAGAATTCATTTACTGTTTTGTAAGTCTAAATGCTACGACATATTTTTACAAATTAATTTTGATGTTAAAATCAACAGCCTAACTTGCGTATACATACAACCCACAAACAGGTTCATGCCGTGACACAAACCCGGCACAATTAAACCACGGTGGCAGCTTTACTCTCAATGAGGGCTACCCAAAATTCAATTCCATTGACCAAGCAAGGAGTTATCACTGGACCAAGCAAGGCTTTGAGACGTAACGCTTGTCAAAGTAAAGATTTGTGATCGTATTATTAATCACCATCAAAATGAAAGAAAACATCACAAAACACACAATAACAATACAGATAAAGGCAAACTGATACCTTGCTTTAGAAAATATTCCTAGCTAAATCAAGAACTATCACAGAAGTTTCATGTTTGAAGAGATTATGGCGCAAGGTTTTTCAACAAAATAATCGATCCCAAAACGTATGAAGTTTCCCCCATTTCATACCCATGCAGAGATAGGTTCGCTCCATAGGTTCGCTCCCCCTGCTCCAGCGGCCCAGAGAGTTTGCACATTCTGCTAAAATGAGAGAATAGTCTCTGCACATGGCTTCTGCATAAATTAATTTGCATACTAGCTCAACCAATGCGCATTGGTTGAGCTAGTATGCAAATTAATTTATGCAATAGCTACGTGCGAGACGTTTCTCTCATTTTAGCAGAACTTGCAAACTTGCTGGGCCGCTGGAGCAGGGGAGCAAACCTACCTCTGCATGGGTATGAAATGAGGGAAGCTTCAAATGTTTTGGGATCGATTATTTTGTTGAAAAACCTTGCGCCATAGCTCTTCAAACATGAAACTTCTGTGATAGTTCTTGGATTTATCTAGAAATATTTTCTTAAGCAAGGTATCAGTTTGCCTTTATCTGTATTGTTAATGTGTGTTTTGTGATGTTTTCTTTCACTTTGAATTGATAGTGATTAAGATACGATCACGAATCTGTACTTTGATAAGGGCTTGTCACGTCTTTGGAGCAAGCCTTATTTTGGTCAACGACTCAGATTCGAAGAGTTCCCCGACTTTGAAAATGAGTTAAAAAACAGGAAACAACCAATTAAAGTACAATTTTGTTTTACACTTTTCTAAATCATTTCTTTATGCTTTTGCCTCTAGATTTTGCCGTTTTGATAAGAACATGACTTGAATTTATCATGATTTTTTTATTTATTTTTTTGCTCAGGGGGTCGAAAGTTGGGGGTGCGTTTAATTTAACGACAGCGGTTTATACGTTATTTACGGTAATCCTAGCCTTTTTGTAACGCTGCAGTGTGGTAAATTTGATCATAATCATGAGAGTCCATTGTGTTCATTCACTTGTGCAAATCATATGACTGTAGGATATCAAGAATAGCTGCAGATATAAAAAAAAATCATGCATTCACTTTCTGAACAACATGGATTTTAAATAAAATAACACCAATGTCATCTGAGCTGGCATTTTAAACCTGTTTAGTGTTGCCTTGTTCTTTATTTAAAAGAAGTAATTTCCTTGTACATGTAGGGTCTGGAAGATTGGAAGAATGGACGATTTTACCTTATCAATTCTTGCAAAAGATAGGGGCGCTGCCCCTGGACCCCGCTGGGGGCTTCACTGCCCCCAGACCCCTGTTGCTTTTTTGGAGTAACCGCCTGTGAATGATAAATTACCTGCTATCAGAAAAATTAGCAAGAACCCTGATTTGTAAGTCAAAATTCACATGTGATTCATGTGATTTGTTAGAATATTAATATTTTTAATGAATTCTAAAATGCACAATTTTAATTTCCAGATGGGCATGCAGGTAGACACATAGTGACTATCAACACAAATGAACAAGATGACTACCAAACTGAAGAAGGTACTGCAGGTGTACACCAAGTCTGTGGATCAAGATCATCCAGTACAGCAACACTTACAACAAAGCCATAAGGTACATAAAACTTGCCTCATCCACATTGAAATTGAAGAGAATTGCATGCAATTTAATATATTCAGTGCAAACAGAGAATTTGATAAAAGCATTGTTAGTATGCCAATACAGTGTACCTAATTGAGGTACACACAATTATTCAGATTGATCTTGAATATGTATAGTAGTAGTAGTAGTAGTAGTAGTAGTAGTAGTAGTAGTAGTAGTAGTAGTAGAAGGCGTAGTAGTAGTAGTAGTAGTAGAAGGCGTAGTAGCAGTAGTAATGGTTTATTGGAGAACGCATTCGCAACCTAACTGGCCAAATTGTAGTACCCAGACCATTGGTGTTCTGATTATTTGATAACATGATGTAATAACATTTGAATGATGGGAGAGGAGCATTATTCTGTCATGCATCCTCTAAAAGACTTGTGAGTAGTTCATTCTAAAAAATGGTATACATCATATTTCCTTATGTAGCATGTAATTTGTGAAAGCAAAAACAAAGAGAGATACATGCAGCTCTGTTACCTCTAATACCAAGTGCAACTACAAATGCAACTCCAACAATTGACACTTGAAATGCATCAGTGCTAAAGCATATTATATTTAATTCAGCTCGCCTGCAATTTATGTGCTAGCTTTCCAAGTGCAAAAAGTTTCTATGACAAAATTACATTTTCCTGAGGCCAAACATAATTAAACAACAGGTGAAAATTGATAAATTTTTGTTGTAAAAAAAATAATAAAAATCCATACTGTGTTTATCAGAAAAAAAGTATACCCAATTTTGACTGCTTCTAGTGAAAAATATATAACCTACATGTACATGAGCTTGGAATTTATAAAGAGTAACCAGTACTATGTGTAATGATACCTTATTCATAACCATGGTGCCACAGGGGACTGAACAGCAGGTTTTTGAAAAGTATTGTCAAAACTCTCCTGTACCAACTTTGGGCTAAGGCAATGAATATGGGTGAAAATCTACTGTGTATTTGTTGTTCCAGTCTGAAAACAATTACAAAGTTATTTCATTTGATTTTGTGCATTTGAATAGAAAAGGTGTTATCCAAATTCAAGGAATGTCTCATCACTAGCAACATTTATATTTCTGTTTCATGATGATATAGTTTTGGCTTCATCTATATTCCTTGCTAAAGCTTTCAAGACTTTTTATTGTGTCATTCAAAATGGACAATTTAAACTGAAAAAGGATTTTAGACTACAGTAAAGGGCTGGTCACATTTCTTCTGATAACGATAATGATAACGAGGTTTTCAATTAAAAGTACAAAGTACACCCTGCTATATTGCGAGTATGCGTGAGTTTGCTCATGTCTGTTGATAGTATGGCAGCTTTTGGGTGTAATTCTAATGAAAAATCTCTTTATTGTTATCGTTATCGGACAAATGTGACCAGCCCTTAACACATGTACATGTATGCATATGGCTTGTACCATATTTGCTGCATCAGCAGAAAATTGGTCTGAGGAGATTTTTACAACACTTTTGAAAACCTTAGTGCTCAGTTATCTGTAGCAAAAAGTCATTAAATATGGTATCATTGACAGAAAACAAATTTCTCTTCACCATGAAATACATTTCAGTGCCACATTGGCTATAAATTTTTTATTACAAGCAATCAAAGTTTGGTATGTAGATGCACTGTACATACATATACAGTAAGATTTTAAAGATAAGTTTTGAATTGACAAATGTTTTAGTCTATTAGTACTTTTTGGTATGTTAACCTTTTTCTGATCATGACAACATGTTTCCCTGTAAAGGGTGAGGAATTTGTCTGCCTTGTTAAACATATTTACAGCAAAGATCAAGAAATTATGTTGAAAATGTCTTCATAAAAGAATTTAATTTTGTAGGAAATGTAGGAAATTCAGCATTGACATTTGAATTATACAAACATTAATTGTCATATTTTGAGTACAAAACCCAAAAGGAAATGGGAATGTTATGCATGAAAATGTAATTTAGTGGTACAGAAGATTTGGCCTGGTTTTTTTTTCTCTCTCTCTCTCTTTATCTATATATATATCTATAAAAGCAGGTAGAACAATAAATTGCAATGAAATGTAATTTAGATGTTTGATATTGAATTTTTACTTACGCTTTGTTAGTTCATCTGGACAGCACCCTAAATTTCAGACAGTATTACAGAAATATTCTCCCAATATATGCTAAATGTACCTTTAAACATCTTTCTTGCAAAGCGGTGATAAGGAATGTGTCACACCAAAAGGAGAATCACGTAACAATAGCATAGTTTGGAGTCTGCTAGCTTGAAACATGTGTTGCAAACAAAATAATCCATCCAAAAGAAAAGAACTAAGAAAGAGCTGTGACAGGTTACAAACTGTATTTGCAAGTTACAGCATAAAAGAAAAACAAATAAATCAGAGGTATATCATATTCATTGTAATGAATCCACATCATTTTTAATACTGCAAGCAAATAAAATCTGTGTTTTTGTTCTCATTCAACAGATTCCATACCTGCTGATCCCATCAAATACAAGGCAAAATGCAACCACATAATCTCCTGAAATTAGAATGAGGAGGTCTGCAGACATGCAATCCAGAAGCTATGAGGGGAAATGGACCAAAGAATGGCGTATCTAGCAGAACAGATCGAGGTTGTCCTTGGCAGGAAACCCATTACAACAGAGGCCTTTCTTAGTTCTATTTCTGGGGCAAAGGGAGCTAAACCTGACAACCTCTCTGTCATGACTTAGATGGCCTAAGTAACTTTAAGGGGTAAGATCTTATGGATCAGATGGGGTGACTGTTTCAGAACAGACTACAGCAAAAAGCAGACTTGTGCTGGCATTCTAAAAAGTATGACAGGTTTTGGGGAGCAACAATTGACTTTTCATTGAAATTGGTGCTGCTGGGGTAAAAAACTTTGTTTTGAAAATGCAGTAGACAAGTCAAGTAAGAGTGTGAAGATGTCAGTGATCTTGAAATTATGAGAAAAACGTGCTTGATTTTAGCTTAAAGCTGGGCAGGAAATATGTTCTAACCAGAGAGGACTCTCTAGATAGAGGAACAGATGGAGACAGTGAAAGGAGAGAAAAAGGAAGATAAGGGGAGAGAGAGAGGGGGAGGGGAGGGAGTGAAAGGGGGGGAGGGGGAGGGGAGGGAGAGAAACGGGGGAGGGGAGAGAGACGGGGGAGGGGAGGGGAAAGAGAGAGGGGAGGGGGGAGGGGAGGGAGAGGGGGAGGAGGTGAAGAAGCAAAGTAGAAGAAGTGTACAAGTAGTGAGGTATTGTTTTAAAGCATGGATGTACTTATAGTGATGACAACTAACTATGGAAAAAGAGCGATCATGCTCTTTGCCATATAATGATAGACAGAATCTGCTTAGAAAGAGATCTGCTTTGATTATCTGTAGGTTACAGTGAAATCACATGAGTGAATTCATCATGGTTTGAATTCAAGTTACTTAAGGACAGTCTTCATGTCCCTTTAGTCATTACCAAATCTTTACGAAACTGTTCGAAAGCCGAATTTTTATTTTTTATCAATTTCCAAGAGTACAGGTAGGCTACTAAATAATCAATGCAAGAAATGTACATAAAGTTTTGGAGTATCTCATATAGAGCAAATAATTTTATTTTGAGTTAATACAGACTGTCTTAAGTATAAAAATACGAAACCAGCTAGATTCTTTGGAACAAACAAAAGTTTGTATGTTACATCTATGAAAATGCTTCCTACACAAGTTTCTTTATGATTTCCCCTCGTAATAATGTACTTGTCATTATCCAATATCTTTGTAAGATGCCATAAACTTTAATGTAGTTAACTTCATTCCATATATATAGGAAAGACTTTCTTTTTACAAATAGATGTGTAAACAAATCTATCCTTATGTATGGCAAATGAAGTTATTGTTGTGCACTATGTAGAAATAGAAAATCAAAATTTAAGTGATTAGTCAAATTGGGGACAAGATTAAAGTGAATGTGTGTGAGGGGGGTGGTCAACATGTTAAAAGGTTAAAATTTTTACAGTATAAAACATATTACATGTACATGTATCACTGTGCATTTTTATACTCTTGTGATGCCTTGTGTCAAAGTTAATTAAGATAAAACTTAATTTTTAGTGAAAGGTCATTACAAAATGGAGACATTGATTTGAAACTACATGTATACATTGGATATTAATAAGTTCATGGTGAATATTGACTTATATACAAATTAAGATACACTTTCAATTCAGGACATGTACTGATTTGTTTCATGTGTCACTTTGTGATTCTGTGAGGTTTCCTTTTTAAGTCTGATTAACATTAGATGATCTCTCAAGATACTCATTTTCTCCCTGGCAAGTGACAACAATCTGTTGGTTGTATTACAGATCTTGGGATACCTTGCTCATTGTTGTTATTGGAAAAATATGGGCTGCTTAATTTATTTTATCAATTGTAAGGGATTGTAATTGAGTCAAAGGCTGATTGTGTGCTTTTCATTTTCTTAAACCAATCAAGGTTGATAGTGCTTGTCAGATAATATATTTTATCTGTATAGTCACAATTGTTTGTGTTGTTCAATGTGTTCACTATGTAATATGCCGTTTTTCTTCTAATGTGTTTCCACAGTTTGCAGATTTATTGATGACATTGCTACTCAGAGCAAAAATTGTCACTTTTGAATCATATGTCAGGTACATTGCAAAGTTTAAAGGAAACTTACTACCTTGAAGTGTGTAAAAGCAGCACTGAAAGCTATTTCATTCCTGAAAGCCACTGCATAACAGAGTATACTGTTATATTCAGCTTGTTTGAGTAAAAGAAACATAAACGTATAGCTGCACACCCTTGAAGGTAGTGATAGGACCATTTGAGTAGCTATAACAGTTACTCAATTTTGAGTTGTATGCACACAAGCAGTCAACACTGCACAGATGTGTCTTTTTAGAGTAACATGTATATTCATAATTGTACAGGCTGAACCTCATATAACCACTGTTTGAAATGAATATTTTTCAATCTGAAATATCTTGAAATCAAAGAGAGTGAATTGGATGTCTTTTTATCATAAAATGCAGGTGTTCCATACTAAATTCTTAGGTAATAAGTAATACCCGCAACTGTCCCGCATACATGTAGCTGTATCCACAAATTGCAAACTGATAGAACTCTATTTTTTGCACTTTTTTACCAACACTGTGCACTATTTTCTAGCATTGCTTATTTCTATCATTTATCTACATTCATGTGTATTTCAGGTTACTGTTTTTGTTATTAATTTTCCTTTGATGAAAAGAACACTTAATAAGTATAGATTCACAGATTAAACAAACATTCTAGAGGACCAATCACGCTCTTGTATTTAGTAAGCATTCTCTCCCATTTTTCCAGTTTGTATTTCCTATCATCTCCTTGTGATGCTTGTAGTGAGTGTGCAGATATTTGTTTAGGGATAGACGTAACATAAAGAAGGGGTGTAATGTGACACATGTTTTGCTGTGCTTAAAAGTTTTGTTTGCAACAGTCTGAATACAACATCACCATGCATATGTATACAAAGTGTCAGAACGTGGGGTACTCGTTTTTCTGAAGGTTCGTAATTCCGAAAAACAAATTTCCATAGCAGGGGGTTCATAATTCTGAAAATGAAATAGGGTTCATAATTCCGAAAATGCAATAGAGCCCTACATAACTTTTCGGAATTACGAACTTTTGGAAATATGAACCCTTTTTCATTTTCGTAATTACGAACTGTGGGAGTAACGAACCCTAGGAAAATGAACCTTCAGAAAAAAGACATGTAACCACTTGAACATGAGTCCATCGCTTTTGTACAGAACACGACTGTATGGATAATTGAAATATGGCTGTAGATTTTTATGATATTGTATACATTATTTCAAGAAGAAGTTCTACTCTTGTATGAAGATAATACTGAAATATAATCCATTAAATGTTCTAAGTCAAAGTTGCTTATTTTGCAAGTTCTATGGAAATAATATAATATATAGTGAAGTGAAAAGGGGTACCATCAAGTAAATATGATTTGAGGTATACATTTTGAGGTTTTATACACAAAATAAATCATTGAATAGGAAAAACAAAGAAAATTATGTTTGTGCTTTATTTATAGTGTTTAAATGTGTCTGGTTTGCATGATAATTTGCCTGGATGTAAATCAGTTTGTGCCTCTGGGGCTTGGATTAAGGGGTGCAGTGGCATTAAAGGGAAAGTCCACCCTGATATCAAGTTTTTTTTTAAAGAAACAGAAAAATAAAAGGAAAAGATAAGTGGAAGTCACGGAATTGCCAATTTTGGTTTGATTGATTACAACTTCAAAAATGCATAACTTTTATATATCTCATTGGGTTTTCTTGGAAATTGTTTCTCTAATTTTCTGCTTTTACGAAAATAAACTAAATAGGCCCACCAGGGTGGACTTCCCCTTTAAGGGTACTGGCATCAGGGGGGGGGGGGGGGGTGGCTACTATACTTGATGCATGAATACGAAAGTACAAGCTTAGGCCGCATATGTTTTATTTTTCCAAACTGATGGAACGTCAAGATGTCATAAATACCGTAACCTCAATGAATTTGAAAGAAATAAAAGAAAAAGAAAGATATATATACTGATAACACAGCTTGTGTGTGAGATTGTTGTTTAGAAAAGAGACTAGAAATTGGTTTATAGAGTGAATGTGACGAATGTAGAGGGGAAGGACATGGAAATGAAGTATACACAAAAGACAACAAGTTTTGCATATTCAAATTAACAAATTTTGGAAAACTGTAGAATATCCACAACACAATTAACCCTTACCCTAAACCTAACCCTAACCCTAATCTCAGCATCTACCCTAATCCTAACCCTAATTGTAACCCCTAATGAACTCTAACCCTAATCCCTCAACATCTATCCTAACCCTAACCCTAATACTAATGAACCCTAACCCTGATCCAGTGGGGTATCTAGATCTTGGACTAAGGAGGGACTAAACATCTCAGTTACCTGTAATAAATAATGTTGTTGGGTAAGGAAACCATTATTTTAAGGGCCGTGGTTTGCTTTTTAGAAGGAGGCATTTAACGGTAAATGAAGTAGGCCTAAATATGAGAACTTATTATCGGAGACATGGTTCGTTTCCTTGTATTCCCTACCCTACTAAATACTTTCTTCCCGCTTGGTCGAAAATCTGTCAGGAGGGGCAACTACCCGATGTCCCTTGAATCCTACTGACCTGCAACTCCTCCCCAAACGCTAGTGCCATAGATAACCCTAACCCTATCTCTGAACCTAGCCCCGAACCAACCTCTGGCACAAATCATAATACTAACCCGAAATTTTTAAAGTCAGTAGGATTAAAATTTTAAGTTAGAATATATTATCAGGATTAGAGCTAAGTGAAGGGAATAGAATAAAGTTTATATCTAGGTGTTTGCAGTTTGGTTTGGGGTCAGGTTTTAAGAGTACATGAATACTTTGGAGAGGGGTCTGGCTAATAATCAGGTTTACAGTATCAAAGTTTATGGTTTGTGGTTTTTTGTTTAGGACGTAGACCTCAGTTACGGTGTAAAGGTTATGTTTGGGGGAAATTTAAGGGTTTGGATTAAGTTTCAATTTGATGGTTTTGGTACAACAGAAACATGAAAAATATTAGAAGTATGCACGAGAAGAATAAAAGAAGAGAAACGCTGGACTGGAAGGAATTAATAAGGTTCTGAATTTTTTTTTTTTTTAAAGAGTACCGCTGCTCAAAGTGGAAAAAGCCCTCTATTGACTCCTTTGAAATAGGAAAATCCGCAAAGTCATTCATAGTCTCTATATTCAGGCCCCTTCATAATTTCAACCTTTCTTTAACTTATTGTGTTATGGATGAATCGTCGGACAGAGAGAGAGAGAGAGAGAGAGAGAGAGAGAGAGAGAGAGAGAGAGAGAGAAGAGAGGGGGGGGGGGGGTAGATTCAACAGTTCCATCGGTAGAAATGTATAACACACCAAACTTTTAATTACCAAATCATCATACACACGATGACGAATATTTGGGGGCAGGGAGTGATGTTGATATTCTGAAAATGACAGCTTTGTATGCGAGGCACGCAGCAGAGAGAAAGAAAGAGAGAGAGGGGGAGAGAGAGAGAGGAGTGCACAGGCCGGTAGATATGTTGTGTGTTAAAATGCAATGAAATTACTTCATAAATCAAGAAGAGACATTAATTACCAAACTTCAACCAAAATTCTCATCGAAAGTTCATGTTTTTCTACATTTTATCTCCTTTTTTTGAACTCTTTTTTCTAAACTTTATAAGGGTGGCCAGGTCAAGATTAAAAGAATAATAAAATTGAACACAAATAAGGGAACGCTACAGAGGCATACCCTGACCCTCCCTTTGAATGCAGCAGAATTGAGCACACAAGGGTTAGGACGTACAGACTATTTTTACTTGCTTTGATTGGATGAAGTTTCTGGACCGTCTCGACACCGGCGTCCGGCAATACGTGTTGTGCAAATTACTCACACACGTCCTCCGAGATCCTGCATGTTCATTCACTGCTGAGCTGCTTTGCAGCGGTACGGTCCCTGAGTACTCAAAATGTAAAATGGTGCCAGTATTGCTATACGTAGACATAGGTATATGTTTCTTCTGTCCGGTCAGTTAGCCAATTTGTAGGAAATATGATTTTTCTTTATAAGTCAAAAGTCTCTCATACTTTCTCTCTTTTTCTTGAGTTAATTTATGTATTATTTAATTGCTGTTGCCATTGTCTATGGTTTTTCCTTCATATGATTCCTATTTTTGTAATTTTCTAGGAATCAATAATAATATTTTGCAATTTTCTTTCGAACTTTCAAAATCTCCTTTCTGATGATAACTTGATTCTCTGTAATATTGTTCCATAGTACCGTATACACAGAAAATTTGCTGCCTTTGTCATATAATGTATCTCAGTGTTGTTTTGTATACTTTGAAGCACTTGACAATTTTTGATGATGTTACTGCATGTTCAATGAAGTGGATAAACCTGAAGATGAGGTTGGGAATTATCAGCTGGTATACACTTGAAATACAAATGTATTAATTAAAATGGGGTTACAAAATTGTTACCAGAAGAAGCAAAAGGGATGACATACAGTGTATGTGCATGTGTGTCAATAAAAAGGAAACCCATATTCAAGTCCTAATTTCCTAAAAGCAAAGGAAAATTGCAAATGATAATCTCTTCTCTAATCTGATTGGTTGCCCCCAAAATATCATCATCGATGACTGAGAAGTGGCTAATTTGGCAATGAGGATTTTGGGAAGCGTTCCCAATAGGCCGCACGATATTTTGGCTAGAGAGCCGGTTGATTTGAGGTCTGAAGGCCGGTCGAATTAAGTTAAGTGGGCCTCCACATCAAAATTTTAGTCCTAGTCTGCCTCTGCATGCACATGTAGGCCTATCTGTATGGTTATTTCACCTAGTATTATTGTGTTGATTCAAGTGACATTTCTAATCACCATAAGACCTAAAACCCACAATCAGTTATCATAAAAATTCCAGTCCATTTTCATGTGATGGTTAGCAATATAAAGAGGATTTTCTTGTACGATGACTATTTTGCCACAGGGGCAAATCTTGGTATGCTTTAGTGTGTCATGAACATTTCTAGAAACATTTGAAGCAGTAAAGAAAAGATTTTGTTACTTTGAAGCACAGTGTCTAATTTAAGACAAGTGATGAACACTAATTTCACAAATAACATTCGAAAAATGCATAAAGAGAATGTGAATATATGTACAGTCCCGAATAATTATGATTCAAATGTTTCCTGAATTAATCAGATTGATCATGCTCATAACATGTTATTGGACACTGAGTTTATCAGTGACAGTTGAACTTCCCAACTGCATTATGCCAAATGCATATTAGATTGTCGTGGCAGAATATTCATTCCTCTCAACTATATGCCATATTCATAGTTTTATAGTTTCCATGAAATGAAAATGGTTGTAATTTTGTCTCTAATTATATTTTTCTATCAAATTTGCTCTGAACAGATGCCATCTCAAAATCACTACAGACTGAGCGTTTACATTTTAGTCAACATTAAATGACAGTGCTGCAGTTTTATGTGGTTGCATGAGATGTAGATATCATGTCGAGTCTTGCAATAATTAAATTTATGTGTTCTTGTAACTATGCAGCAATTTCAAAGGAAACAGAATCATCACTAAAAAAATTGATTTTCTATTGCCCATCTTTGATCAAGTGGAGAATAATGCTGGTGCCCCCCCCCCCCCCAACATTATTTCCCCTCAATTAAAAAGGCTGGATCCACAGTACGCCACTGCCAGATCCGAGTGTGTGTGTGTGTGTGTGTGGAGACAGGGAAGTTCTCCACCATTATTTAAAAGGTATGAAAAAAAGAGATTAAAAATGAAAATTGGAATGTGTGACAAGTACATGTTAAAGCAATATTATTAACTTTTTTTGGTTGTGTCCAACAACAGGACACTGAAATACTCATGCACTGACATAACATGATGATACTATAAAGGGAAATCCACACATAACCGCAAGTTCTTCCGAAGACAAGTAGAAATTAGAAGTATTGAAGTTACAAATAGGTAAAAAATGGAATGAAAAAAAAAGGACTTTTGATATTTGAGATTACAAAAACAGTGGTATTGTATTTCAGTTTGAACTATTAATGTCATTGTGACGTGATGTAGTCAACTAAACTCTTACACATAAAATGACTGAGATACATGTATAATTTTCCAAATTCATGCATGGATGAGCTGGATTTTCCATGAAAGGAGACATATTTATATAACATGCTTGCAATACTGTAGATGAATACTACCTGCAGGGATAAATATGTGCAGAATGAAAATTTATGACATCTCATACAAGTAGGATAAGCGTGTTTTTTGTCCATCTAAGATTTGTAAGTAACAATATCAACTTTCAAACATTCATTACGTTATCTTGTTTTCAGCTTGTTAAAATTGTCAACCAAAATTTTTGTTTCCTATACAATTCAACTTGTTACAGAGAGAGAGAGAGAGAGATGAGATGATAAAGGAGATAAGTTATTGCATTGAAACAAGTCTTTGTTGTGTCAACTAATATTGTCTTGCTAACCAATAAGAGCAAACATTTTTTTAATGCATAGTAGAGGATTAATCAACACTTTCTCTCATACAAGTACCTCCAAGTTCTTCAAACTATTGATACCATAGAAACTAAAAATTTTGGCATACATTTATACACATTTACAGATACGCTTTTGACTTTTTAATGCATTTCATATTGCATTAGTGAGCAAATACTTTATTTGGTCACATACTTTTTAGTTGGTACATGTACATTCCAATCTTTAAAACCTTATCAGATCATGTTGAGATGAAATTCTATATTCACCAAGCATCTTTACTGTTGCCGTCAATTTTCCCTTAACATTTAATTTCAAATGAAAATACAGTTATATATACCTTGAAATTGGGTGGGGGGGGGGGGAGTTGAAACTTGGTCAATTATAATAAATATAATCATACACAACCACACTTCTGTAGATATCAAAAGGAGTAGTCAATGTCATGCAAAATGTTACATGAAAAACACAATAAATAAATGCAATGCACTTATATCAAAGTTTTAATTCAGTGAATGACTCACACCGTGGCGGATCCAGGATTTCGTAAAAGAGGGGGCACAGAGCCGGAAAAGTATACAATCAAGGGGGAAATTTTTTTCATTGTGTACTTAAGGTATGCCAGTTGGGTTTCACAAGAGGGGGCACAGCTGGTTTTCCCCCTATGTAGATCCGCCACTGGACTCACACACACATATAGATTCAGATCACTGATGACTTGCCATGACCCCCCCCCCCCCCAAAAAAAAAAAAAAAAAAAAAAAGAAAGAAAGAAAAAAGAAAATGAAAAGTTAAATCTTAAATGGATATAATAGAATATCCCAATCCAATAAGTACGAATTACCTTCTTGGTTCAATAGTTTTTAACTCAACTAACTAGTAATTATAATGCATGCACTGTACCCCTGCCAATAAAACCAAGATGAAAAAGAAATTCACAAGAAATATACATTTCAACACTTGACTGTATTTTATGAATAAAAAACAAAACAAGATAGTATGGATACACCTTTAAATACATTGTAACATTTGTACATGAAGCATGTAATAATTGGACATTAGAAGTTACATGTATGACAAAAATAACAAGAAAACAACAGCAATAACTACAACCATAATATAGAAATAACATGAATTATATACTAGTAGAAAACAGTGAATTATTATCAGAAAATCATGCATGCTCTATGAAAGATTGCTGGAAAAATTACTCCTAGAAAAGTTACAAGCTGCCATATAAAAAGATGATAACTTGAGGTAAATAGTAGTTGACGTTTTCTCATCAATTAATGTAGTAAAATGCTAAGCACATAAATATTATTGCAGTGAATATACTTGGACATATTTTGCACATGTGCATTAAAACCAAGGTGTACATGTTACATCTAGACGCATAGCATTAGACAACTGGATAGTGATAATAATTTCAACTTTACTTCATGTTTCATGAATTTCGACTGAAAGGGTGTCCTCCCTACATTTCTTAAAATGATGAGATGAGACTGTACCCTAACACTTTGTAAGACCCAAATATACGGCTCCATATAACTGACTTATATTCACATGTAATTTGGAGCTTGGTTTGTAAGGAAACTTAACATCAAATCTGAATTTCCAATTAATGGGGATTAGACAATAATTTCCACATATACATCTATGACAGAATAATAGCGACCCCCCCCCCCCCCACCAAAAAAATCAATTGCACAAAGTCAATACAGTATGTGCATAAAGTGTTGAGTGATCTATGAAGCCAAAATGCAGGATCAATAGATTACAGAAAAAAATACAATCTCAAATTTGTGCAGACTTGGTATATATACATGCAAGTAAGTATACTGAGCAGTAAAAAAAAAAAAAAAAAAAAAAAAAAAAAATCAGGGAAATGAGGAACTAATAAGAACAATAGTGAGCATGCTAACAGACACTTAGAAGAAATGTAGTCCTTTTAGATGATTTGATGATCTACTGAAAAGTAATTTTGACATTTTTCACTGAATGTTCAACACCAGGCCTACAAATGAATAATATAAATGTGTACAAAACCAATGTTTTACAACAAAAATATAAAATACATGTACTAATAATGAGCAAATGATAAGACATCGAACTGATTGTTCAAAACCACATAGATATAACATCCTGTGCAAATTTGATATGTGCTCTACAGCATGTACATAATATACAGCATGTAATTTACAGCATATTTTTGTTAACTCTTAAAAAATTTCCTGGTAGAAACAACCTAATCAATGCAATAAATGCATGATGAGCAATTCAAATTACTTTGCACCATTTTCTATCAAAACAGAATTCCATTAAAAAAACACAAGATTATGATTCAATATTGGTGCATGAGTACAGAAACACTGGCATTAATTTTGTGAAAAACCTGTAGATTGTTCACCATCTTAAATTCTGAACATATAACGTAATTTTCATCACACTACCCAGAGGGGGAGGGGGGAAGGGGGTCACTCAGTATAATGTGCAGTGGGTGCATGTACATGTATGTACCATGGAGAAGGCCCCAATTTTAACACTCAAGTCAAATTGCCATTCCAACGTATACCAATTCTGTCTTGTTGAAAAAAAAAAAAAAATAGAGAGAAAATATAGGCCAGTCTGACCCTAGTCTACGCCTCGCTGCAAGTGCACCCAGGCCAGGGGCACAGCCGCTGGGCTGGAGCATGCATGTTTTTTTATGCATGCTCAGACCAAGGCATCAGACAATGCATTCCATACCATCATATTATTATCATTGAAAATCAAGGGTACCATTTCATGAAGCATGATTGTCAGCAGATATCATCTATCTCACTCATCAGTTTGAAAAAAAAAATTGAAATAAATTGCATTAGTCTAGTAACTGGCAATAATAGTCAGAAATTGACTGGTTGCCACTAAAACCAAGCAAAAACAACAACAGTCTCAGCACTGAGTGACAAGTTGTCACGTCAATCCCTAACCATTACTAACAGGCAGTCAGTGCTTCTTAGCCAATCAAAACCAAGCCGTTCTTTTTACTGAAAATTGTCATTGACAGTGCTGACATTAACTTTCAATGAAATGGGGGCCCCCAAAATTGGCAAAAGATTTTTTAAGTTGTTCGAAAGACCATCCTTTCCATGATAAGTTTATTTCTTAGCCCCACTTTTTTTGTCTTATCAGCGGCACATACTTACCACTTTATGGGTCTAGTGCCCCCCCCCCCCCCCACCTATGCTATGATTTCCATACAATTACAAACTATGATTTTCATACAAAATTTTTCAAAACGAGTAGATTCTAACGTGATACCTACCTTGTCCTTGGCTTGATATTTACATGACAATGACATCGTCATGGATAAGCAAGAGACCCCAGCCAGGTTAATGACAGGACACATACCGGTACATTATAAGAGCCATCAAGCTTCGTGTGGTCAAGTTATTTCAGTCGGGCAAGTAGCCTGGACGAGTACAAAAACACAAATGACTGTCGCGGCTCCAGCTAGCATTGCTGGCAATCTGATCTGCCAGCCAGCTGGCCGCGCCGCCGGCCGCGATAGCGGCCCGGCCCCCAGTCCCGGCCCGGCACCCGGTGGTTGTCTGCTCGTCGTGATCTTTAATTGCTCACGTCACTCGCTCGAACCCCATGTTAGACCAAGGAGTTATCACAGAAGTTCTGTGATAACTCCTTGGTTAGACAGATATCCTCGCTTTACAGTCGTTCGTCGAGAAAATATTGCATTACGCCGTTGTCTGGTATACTAGTCTAATGCCAACGCAACAATATAACATAGCATCCCATGAGCATTGAACGTAGATCCAACACATGTTGGATGTGTTATAAAAGCGGTCAATGCACAATGGTACCGTTTTCCAAATTTTGTCAATGCCATTGAAGCCGCAGTTTGTATCGGGTGGCGCGGGAAGTCTTGCTCCATGGAGCAAGACTTCGACAGAGCAGCACAATCGCCTTGATTAAAGGCTATCAGTAACCCATAAAAGCGTTTGATGAGAAAAGGAGAAAGTTAGGACGTTGGTAGTTAGGTGAAATGTTGTAAAGTCCTTTCCATATAGCCCACACATCTTCCAGACTGCTCGGGTTTCATAACTGATCTATTAGACAGAACCAGTCAGACGACGAATGATAATGGTAAGTAACTGTTTTGGTCCGTAATTTAAAAAAAAAAAAAATCTTGTTCATGGATAGAGGTCAAGAACACTTCAACTGACTAATCATATTTCTGGTAGGAGTGGAATTGCTCCCACTAGTTTCATTTCTGTGACGTCAGAGTAAGAGATATATCCATGTATACTATACAGTGCTGGTCAATATACTTTCGATACACCCTGGAATTCGAGATGGGTTTTTATACTTCATTGTGTATTTCCCACGTAATAGGCTTATCTGGGCACTGATAAAATGTTCTGCAAGTTTGGTTACACATTATTTCAATTCAATTCAATTCAATTTATATGATTCCAATCAAAATATCCATGAATAGACAAGTCCAAGTGTACAGAAATATAAAATACAGATGTAGATAAGAATACAGATGTATATAGCTTATAATCATTATATGGAATTAAGGGTAACATAAAAGACCGAGGCGGTCTTGTCAAGACAGTCCCCACACAGTAAAGAAGGAAAAGATGGAGGAATGAGAAACCAATATGAGGTTTAAATATTTAAGTACATGTATATGCAAAAGGTAACATTAAAAACATATAAAAACATTAAGGGACATAAAAAGACATAAAAGACATAAAAGACCAAACAACCCTTAACAGTATTTGGAAACAAATATGAGTGATGATTAAGGTGAGAAATCAGAAATTAAGAGGAATTTCTTTAAATTCCTCTTGAAACTATTATGAAAAACAATAGAAGTGATTTCATTTGGTAAGGAATTCCATATAACTGGCGCCCTATGTCTGAAAGTAAAGGAAACAGAAGTTCTATCTATAGCCCATAAATGATACTTGTTAACACTTCTATAGTATTGTAATTATGTACTGAACTATTCAGTATAAGCATACTGCATAAACTTTGGGGTAGTAGGCCGTTTTTATGTTTAAAAAGCAATATTGCACAGAAATAATTATTAAGTTGAAATATATTAAGAATTTTCAATTCTTTAAATAAGGGTTTAGAGTGAGCAATGTAATTTGACTTTGTACATATCCTTACTAACCTTTTTTGAAGTAAATATATAAGGGACGCAATTTAGTTGGATGTGTATTTCCGCATACCACATTACAATAGCTTAAAAATGGTAGAATAAGTGTGTTATATAATGTTATAAGTTTATTTTGGGGTAATATTGAACGTATAAGCTGCTGATGACACCAGTATTTCGAGAAATTATTTTTGTAACATGTAATATATGCATTTTCCAAGAAAGATTTTCATCAATATGCCCAAAAATTTTGTGAAATTTACCCGCTTCATCATTTTCCCATTGAATTTTACAATTAAATTTTCTATTGAATTTGCTGGTAAGTTATACTGCTTACTACGAAAGAGTACATAATTGATTTTTCAGCATTTAAACAACGTCTATTGCTCTTGAACCAGTTTGATACCTTTTCTAATTAATTATTCAGATTTGTGTTCAAAACTTGAATTTTTTTGACGAAAAAGGAATATTAGTATCATCAGCAAATAAAACAAATTTCAGTTGATTTGAACAATTTGGTAAGTCATTTATAAATAATTTTAAAAAGAAGCGGGCCAAGGATTGACCCTTGGGGGACACCGCATGAAATAGTCAATGAGTCAGATAAGACGTTATTAAATAGAACATACTGAGTACGATCACATAATATCAAATAATCCTTGAACCATCTTAAAGTCACTCCTCGTATACCGGGCGTTGTGGCGTGCGCCTGTAATCCAGCTAACAGTGGAAGTTATAAACTGATTCAGTGGACCCAGGTTCGAGACTGAGTCACGTCTTTCGGATGGTGACGTTAAAGGTCGGTCCCAGACGTAAATAATCATATCTGATTGATACACGTCTGTAAAAACCCAATTACACACACACACGTATACCGTAATATTGTAATTTTGATAACAAAATAGTAAAATCAATGATATCAAAGGCCTTACTCAGATCTAAAAATATGCCAATAGTGTGAAGTTTTTGTTTTAAGGAATTGATCAAGGAATCGTGTAAGTCTATAAAAGCCATTTCTGTTGACACATTTCTTATAAAACCATACTGATTCTCGTTTAAAAGAGAATTTTGATACAAGAAGTCATACAAACGATTATAAACAATCCTCTCCAGAATTTTTGAGAAGATTGGCAGAACGGATATAGGTCTATAATTTCTGATATCATGTTTATCATCTTTTTTTGTGAACAGGGGTGACTTTAGCAATTTTCAGTTGGAAAGGTGCAATACCGGTTGACAAAGAACTGTTGTAAATATAACAAAGGTTTAAGAATAAAATTTATAGTTTTTTTTTAACAACAGGATTTATGTCATCGATTCCACAACTATTAGTATATTTCAATTTCTTTACAATGTCTAAAATTTCTGTTTTACTGACAGGTTTAAAAATTACGGATTTCTTACATGGTTGAGGCAAGAATTTGATAAAATCAGTATTACTTAAAGGAAACATATTGCATATTGATTATTGAAGAGCCAATATCTAAAAAAAAAAAAAAAAAAAGTTATTGAAATAATCGGCAATCTCTTTATTATCATAAATGTTACTTCCATCTACATGTATATGCATATATTGTGTGAACTCTTTTCTTTGATTTGCATAATATTCCATTGATCACTTCCCATGTCTTTTTCATGTTACCTTTTACGATTTGAAATTTAAGTGCATAATATTCTCTTCTGGCATCTTTTAAAAGTTTATTTACTGTATAATTCCTTGCATCTTTATATTTGTTCCTATTGTGCACAGTATTCTGATTACGATATCTTTTATATAGTTTATTTTTGTTCTTTATTTTCTGAAGTAAATCAAAAGTAATCCATGTTTTTTTAATTTTGGGTTTATCTTTAATTCTCTTAGTCTTTTTGATAAAAGTCTTATCATATGCACACCAATATTTTTCCAAAAAAATATGTTATATGCATGTTCCGTGTTCTGGCAATTGATAGTCTCACTCCAATCACTGTCTTTTAGTTCATTTTGAAATCTAGTAAAGTGGTATACATCGTTAATATTTCTAGTACTAAATGAAATCTGAAATATATATATAGGGAAGTGATCGGATATATCATTGTAGAATATACCAGAAGACATATTCATACTAAAATTATTTGTATAAATATTTTCTATAAGTGAAGAGGATGATATAGTAACTCTTGTTGGTTTATCAATCATGGACAAAAAACAGTTTGTATACATTGCACTTAAAAATAGATTAACAGCATTACAAGAATATTTCAAGAGATCAATATTGAAGTCACCAAATACATAGACTTGTTTATTTTCAGCATTCACTTTTTTTTTAAACAATTGTCAAAACCTACAATGAATTCATCGATATTACAAGGAGGTTTTTCATAAATGATTCCTACAACAATATTTTTCCATTTGGGTAACAATATTTAAATAAAAAGAGACTCATCATTGCAATCTTGATTGAGAAGATCAGTTCTTATATTAAAATTCGGAGTATTGGAAATAAGAAGTCGAACTCCACCTCCTCTTCCATGCAGTCTATTGGAATGTACAAACTCGTAGCCGTCAATGTTATAAAGAAGTGGGCAGGGGCGGCGCTACAGGGGGGGGGGCAGGGGGGCGGTCGCCCCCCTATCATTTTTCAACGAGCAAAAAAAAAAAAAGAGGAAGAAGGGGGAAATAAGGAGAAAGAGAAGGGGAAATGGAGAAGAGAAGACTAGGCCATGCAATTATGACATAACTGTTATAGTCCTATTTGTTATTTCAAGACCCTCGACGTGCGACGTTGCTATACGCGTCATTTTGCCCCCCCCCCTATTTAAATACCCTGGCGCCGCCCCTGGAAGTGGGGGTATTCTCATTTATTCATGTTTCAGCAAAACCATTAACGGAAAAGTTGAATAAGAGTGACACAATAAAGTCAGATATTGCACTTGAATTCTTATTCAGGCTACGAGAATTAAAATGCAAAATACTGAAATTACTATTGTCAACTTTTTGAAATTTAGCTGAAAATTCATCCTTTAAATAGTATTTACAATTTATACAATTTTCTGGTACCAAATATTTTCACCATCAGGATATAGACCTTCTAAACTATTAATTGCATTAAGTAGTTCAATATTTGGAGTAAATTCATCGTTCGAGGATAATGCATAAAACTCGTTATCATCCAATATATGAAAAGCAAATAAAGTGTGAATGCATCTTGGAAATAAACATTTACATAATGGGGATTTTATATTTACAGGAGAAATAGTATGATAATCTAATGATAAAGACTCATTCTTGCAAACGTAGCATGTTATTTGATTTGTTTCCACTATACGTTTACAATCAACAAAACATACTCCAATGAAAACAAAAACAACAAAAACAACAAAACCAACAAAAATAACAGTAAAAAATCAGCACTTATTTACAATAAAGAAAAATCAAACACAGAATGGCAATAAAATATAGGTTAAAACTTCTTAAGGAAGAAAAAGTGGTTTGCAATCTGGTTTTAAAATCCAAACAAGAGTGAAAAGCCATTACTCCTAAGCCACTAAGTTGAAATGCTTAGCAACTGCATTAATAAAGCATGTGAACAACCGACAAAATATTTGCATTCACTGGGCTGCTATGTCATGTTTGAGCAATTCAACGACTGGAAACAGTTGAAATGCATTCTACGCATAAGTAAATTTTGTCTTGTACAATATAGGCTACATAGAAACCAACTATGATGTTAATTGTTAATTATAATGAACAACTATTCAATAAGACGTCAATTGTGTATAAGGTTGCATTTTGTATCAAACATATAAATGAGCTAGAATTTAACCATAGAGTTACATACATAAAACACTTATGCAACTCTATATAAAGTAAAACCAGCTGGTGTTAGGGGCTTAACAGCTTGAAAGCTTAAAATGCAAGCATCATTTATTTACCGAATTAAAATAGAGGTAAGACAAAGAGGACAACATGAGATCATAAAAGAGGAATATTTACGGGTCTGACAAGTCACATGATATAATTATAAAAAGTACATATACTGCAGACATTAGAGTGAAGTATAAATTTCTGAAGTATATACAGTCATATCCTTCACAGTTAATCATGATGCTATTAATCCAGTTCTGATGATCAATTATTAACGGTTGCAAAATGAATCAACGTTGTATGTAATTACCGTGTCCACTGACAAGAGTCTACTCACGAAATTGAGTCCAAGTTGCTAGGCTCTGTGATTTTGGCCTTAATTCCAGTACTAGTTTGACACCAACCAGTCGGATTCTAGTCGACATATTTTTATTTTTTCATAGATTGTAAGCTTCCTTTTCAAGCTGGTAACGAACTTTCTTTAATTCGACTGGTAAGCGGTACGTACTGATATTCTAGGGTGATCGTTAGGAAGACTTGTCTTGGGACTTTGGGCCGTCGCTGTATCTTTTCGAAAGCGCTGAGGACTCCATCGCGATCAGACATTGAGACAAAACGCGCTATAATCGGGTCAGGTGTTTTGATGTTCTCGTTCGGTTTACGTGGCAGTCGATGAACATTATTAAACAACATTTTACTCGCCCTAGATTTGAATACTATATACATGCAGTATGTTTTGATATTACACTTGCAGGCATTATTTACTTGAACTGAGCTTGGCTGGATACCCACACTTACGAAAAATGGTATAACAATAGGTGCAACATTAATTTTCTGTTCTGTTCAAAATAAATTGAATAGGTCCAGAGTTATGTTACAGACTTGTATTTACAAATTATTTCCTCAATGAATTTCAGAAGCATTCTTCCTTGAAAAAAGTCCATTCAGTATTCCAAGAAAGGTTCAGAGAGGTTACATATACCTTCCACTTTAACTCATCCCATTCAGACATGGGTCTTAGGGTCCAGAGACAGAACATGCCTAATCATTGGCATTCCTTTACCTTAATCGTATATTTTCTTTCCGTAACATTTTTTTGTTGCTTAGGCAGTGGCGTATCTACGGGGTGGGGGGGGGGGGGGGGGGGGGGGGAGGTGGTGAATGTCCCGCGCAGCACTTGAAGGAGACGCAACAAAAAAAAGAATCAAAAGATGGAGAGAAAAAGAGGAGAAAATGAAGAAAAAATATGATCATTAAGGATTATGCGCCCCCAATCCGCAGGGGAAAATGCATTATAAATACAGTTTTTGTGAGGGTTTAAAATGCGAAAATTTCCTAAAGCTCGGTCGCTTTGCTTCCTCGCATAATTATGTTGCTCCAGGATCTCATAATTTCCCCAGTAGGCCTACAGGGTACAGGTAAGCGTTTAAAAGGGTTCAAAATTTGACAAATAAATTGCAATTTTCGCTGTTTTGCTCGTTATCATGTAAGTTTCATCATAGCCTCTTGTTAGATATAGGATTGGATAAAGTGTATAAAATAGCATTTGCAAAGGTTCAACATTTGAAAGAAATCTCACGCTTTGCTAAATTCCTCGACTTTTTCTTAAGGGTTTTCGTTAATTTTTGCGCCTCATTTGAGAAGGAAGTGGATATAAACCGTTTATTGATGTTCAAAGTTCGAATCTCTACCCTTCGATTATAGTGCACGGTGACAAATTTTCCTGGATAAAATGCATTAGAAAAAGGGGAGGGGGTTACAAAATGCGTATAGATACGCGGCTGTGTGTAGGGGACATACAATCGTCGCTGAATTCACGAAGTGGCACAACCTCCCGCGGATCTTTTTAAAAACGCATTCCGAGAAAAACGCGATTCAAATTTTTGCATATTGAAAACATCAAATTTGACTTGTTGATATGAGTTAAATTTGATAAAACATATATTTTAAGAACGAGAATAATCTTGTCTACCCATTCATGTAGAAAAATAGAGTTGTTCATGTGAAATGTTAACAGTGCAAGGCTGCAAACATTCGTGTCACAATTCGTCACTTCGTGTAAAAAAATTTATGCGTAATCTGTTACGCACCGTATGCGCTTTTGTATTCGCGAAGTGACACAATTGTCCGTGGCGCGCACTACACATTAATTCTCTTTTTACTTTTTTTCACGAAGTGACACATTGGATGCGTGCGCGTAAATCTATTATACGTCTATGGTTTAAACCTCCTTTGTGAATTCGGGCCTGTGAGTCGCTGATAATGATGTGTCCTTTGAAGCAGTGGCGGATTAAGGGGGGCACTTCCGGCCCGTGCCCCCCCCCCCTTGAAAGAACAGCGTACACTGTACCCCCTTTTAGAACTGATATCTTTTTTTTTTTTCTTCTTCTTTTTTTTTTCTCTCATGTTGCTTGTCAGAGAATTCGGAACGATAAAGAGAGCCCAAAATGAGTGATAAACTTTTTCTTTTTTTCTCTCTTTTTTTTTTTTCGCTTGTAAGAGAATTTTGGAGGAAAAGTAGACCAACAAAATCTGATGACCTTTTTTTCTTTTTTTTTTTTTCCTTTTTTTTTCTTCTTTTTTTGCTCGTAAGAAATTTTCCTGAGGTTTATGTCCCCGGCCCTTTTACAATATCATGGATCCGCCCCTGGTTTGAAGGGCATTAATCTTCTCGTTGCTACTGGTATGTCGGATAGCTGCAATCGTATAGTGATCATATTCACATCGCGTTGAGATATGACATGTCACTAGCGTGGTCGAGATTTGTGAATTTGAGTCTGTACATAATTGAGTATAAAGTTATACAGATTATATTTCTTGCAGCGTCTGCAGTCTACTCTCTGCTTGCCTACTGCTAAACAGTGATTATCATAACTTACAGCGCTATCCTATAGGCCTAACTATGGGCAGCGATGCCGGGGGGACGCGTCCGCCCCCCCCCCCCCATTCCTAAATTCCTCGACTCATTTCTTAGTGGTTTCCGTTAATGTTGCGCCCCATTTAAGAAGGAAGTGAATATAGAAAACCGTTAAATAATATATTGTTCAAAATTCGGATCTCTATTCTCTAACCCCCTTGATCACGTGTTAAATTGCGAATTTTACTGGGTAAATGGCGTAAGAAATTGCGTTTCGGGGGGGGGGGTTAACTTAATGGAAAAAAAATCTACCGCTCGGTCACTTTGCATCCGGGGGGGGGGGGATGTCTCATTGAGACCTGTACATCATCCGCGTAAATCACTTTCTAAAAAGCGCCCTAAACGGGGATTGCAGTAGAAGTAGTCTTGATACCCTAAACAGGGAAACCCATCTAACATCTTTGATATTTCTTCCCCTTTCCTCGGATTTTGTTCTTATCACCTCTGAATTTGATACCTTTTTTCTTGATTTTTGCTGTTTTTGATACACTAAAAGCGTAACCCGGGTTACGCGCCTAATGCTAAATAAAAGTACCCTTTTTATCCGTTTTCGTGTACGCGGATGATATACAGGTCTCAATGAGACATGCAAAGCCCCCCCCCCCCCCGGGGGGGGGGGGGGGCTTTGCATGCTCCGTCGCTTAATAACATAGATAAGTTTGAGGGGGTGGGCGCAACTTCATTGTTGGCCCCGGGCGCCATAATCCCTAGATTCCCCACTGAATAGAAAAATTCTGCTCAACAGCACCCCCAGTAAAAAATTAAAAAAACATAAAAAATTATAATAAAAAAATTAAAAAAATAATCGTTCCCAGGGGCCTGAATCAAGCATAAACTATTACCGAATCACTCAATAGACCGGTTCGGTAATGTATTCAAATTTTATACATACCCGTTGCAACCAAAGGTTGTTCTTGACAACCTGAAAGCTTGCCAGAGGCTAGCCGGACATAGCAACAAGTAATGTATGTAAACTGGAATCCAAGCATTGAGGCTCATTTATAAAAAGCAGGTTAATGGAATAGCTCGTCACAATTATAGGTGCTCAGAGAAGAAATGTGCATAAATTTGTATACATTACAGAACCGGTCTATTGTTGACACATTTCACTATGTATATGAGCAAAGAGAGTGGACAAAAATAATTAAAAAACTCCTCATTCTACACTCCACAATTGCTCTGGTATATATAGACAAAAGAACATCCCTTCACTGCTAGTAAAATAAGTAGAACAGGTGAATATGCATATGACACAGTCCTGTTGACAGAATAGCAGTGCAGGGACGTTTTTTTGTCTACCAGAACTACTGGAAAGGGTAGAATGAGAGGTTGTTTATTTTGTCCACTCTCTTTGTCCGTCATGTTCATAGAGATTTCACGTGCATATATCATGTATATCAACATTTGTGATAGTAAATGTTGTACAAGTATATTTATTCTGGCTCAATTACCACAAACTCTATGCTTTTTGAGTTCTTACCTTCGATTGCGTTTTGATGCAAACTTTATTTTTATATGTATTTTGTTTACGGTAAATAAATGTAATTTTCATTTAACTGAACTGGACTGAGCCGGGAAATACTCAACCCTCCTCAACGTACGGTATATCCCCTTTGCTGTTAATTTTTCTCTTTCGATGATTCCCTGCATATTTCATTTCCAAATACCAATAAATAGAAAAAAGAATGATAAATGAAAAAATAAACAACTTGAAGCACATTTATATCCTTTTCATCAATCAAGACAGTAGGTTATATAGTAAAATAAGATCAAGTTTCACTTCAAATCGATTTTGCAAACTGGGAGAATAACAAAACTCTTGTTATTTTCACAACTTAGAATTATGGTTGAATAGCTTGTTTTCAGATTTCAGATTTAGATTTTATTTCATTTCATTTTCATTTTTCAAAGTATATAACAATAACTATTGTGCAGTTAACAATATACGAAATAATTGAGAACAAAACAAAAGTGCAGAAACATTTTCGATTATTACAAGCAAAGTAAAGAGCATTAACGTTTGAGTTGTAAGAAGAAAAAACAACAGACAGTGAAGACTATACATTAGACTAATTATATGAAAATGAGAACTGGGCGTTGTGGCGTGCGCCTGTAATCAGTGGAAGTTATAAACTGATTCAGCGGACCTAGGTTCGAGACTGACTCACGTCTTTCGGATGGTGACGTTAAAGGTCGGTTCCCAGACGTAAATAATCATATCTGATTGATACACGATTGTAAAAACCCAATTATTACACACACACACACACACGCACCCACACACACACACACACACACACGCACACACAGAATTTGGACCCAAACTCTTCAAATACCACATTATTACTCTGTACATCTCTCCATTATTTTTTACCTGTCTGTACAAAAAATAAATAAATGAAAATTAAAAAAACAAGACAACAGTAGCGTGATGGCTCAGCGGTAAAGCAGTGGTCTCGTAACTAGGGAGGACCGGGGTTCGAAACCAAGTGGATGCGCTATAGTGCCCTTTGGTAAGGCATTAATCCTCAATACCAAGTTACTCGGAGAAGACTTAAAACCGTCGGTCCCATGGTACTTACTTAAAAGCATACAATGCTTTCTTAGCAATCAGGTAAAATAAAACCCATCAAACCTTTTCAAACAACAACAAGAACAACAAACGGCCTTCAATTCAAGCAATGCTAATGCTAGGTAAATGTATATTTTAGTTCTTTTAATGACCAAGATATAATGACGAAGACATCAGATCTTCGATCGTGGATTGCTGTCCTAAATATTCCACGAGATTATGGGTACATTCTGGAGCGATTTTGTTTGTTTGTTGTTGTTGTTTTGTTTTTTCGTCGTTGTTGTGGTTGTTTCCTCTTATTCTTTTTGACATTGTTTCGTTTTTAATATGCCATAGTCTCTCAACTTTGTTTTTTAATGAGATATAAATATGAAAATAACATTTTAGTATCTTGGATCTTGGATTTACCCTGATAGCGGAGACTGGTCAAAATGACTTCTTAATGACGTCGTGTTTCACGTCTTAAAGACGTCAGATAATGACGTCAATAAGACGTAAATTTGCACCCGCGTTTGACGTCTTGAAGCCGTCTTATATTGACGTAATTTCGACGTCTTTCTGGTCAAAGAAGACGTCTTTATGACGTCCTGAAGACATGTTTATTACCAGTATAGAAGACGTCCTAAAGAGGTGCTATTCATACTGACGTCTTAGAGACGTCTTAAGAACGTTTTAAAGACATCTTAAAGACATCTTAAAGACGTCTAAGACGTCAAAAAGATTTACCTTTTTACATTTACTTAGCACATTAACACACTGTTTATATTAACGTTTTGTCCTACATCCTATTTAATATCTTTATATCCTACATCAACCCTATACTCCTAAAGTCCTATATCCTAAGTCCTATATACCTAGCTATTATACCATTGTATCTACTTTACTATATATAGGGACTATAGTGTAGCACTTGTAAAAAATGGCTGAAGATTACAATTTTCTAGTGTATTTCTGAAAATACCTCCTCATGACATTGATTGAATTATGTACAACATAATAATTAATGGAAATACATTTTCCATCACAACTAAAAGTGAAATTATTGCATAAAATCCTAAAAATCATATGTCATCTATCTATTTCCTCAAATTTTTCTGGTTTCTGGTCATTCATGAATATTCACGATCGATTATTACAATTGGATCACGACGTAAATATGACGTCTTTTTGACGTCTTTTGACTTCATTAAAAACTAAAATAGTGAGGAGGTATTCTTACATTATGAGGAGGCATTTTAGATGGAACTCGAAAATTGTAATGATATTATTAATAATAATAATAATAATAATAATGATGATAACAATAATAATAGTAATAATAATAATAATAATGATGATAATAACAATAATAATAATAATAATGATATTACATGTGTGTAGTAATATTAATGATAGTGATAATAATGATAATGACAATGAAATAATAATTTATTTTCGAATAGAGTAATATCTCATTTTTCAGCCCCTGATTTTTTTTCAATATCGCGCCATTTCTACGAATTACTTCATATCACGGTCGCATCAGTGACAAAATATCCCCTAAATAACTGATAATATAAAATACATACATGTCTGAATATAGCATATCATCATGATTATACCAATACAGAAAATATCTCGTAATTGATTGAATATCACGTAATAATATTGTCCTACAAAACTGGAAAAAGGTATTGTAAATTATACTGACGTAAATGTCATAACATTGCCCTACAAATTTGGCAAAAATATTTCGTCATTACTGATGGATGTTATTTTGATGTCAGTCTATGACCTGTTGAAGGGGAAGTCCACATGGAAAATAGGTTTTGATATAGAAGCAGAGAAATAGGGGGAACAGCTAGGTCAGTGAAAGTGTTAACAAATTCCGATAAAAAAAAATTAGGTTATTTACCCCCAATCCCCCCCCCCCCCCATCCTTCCTTTCACAATGACAACACATCAGAATAGAATATGGTAATTTCGTTTATACAATTTTATTTATTTTATTTTATATTATTTTCAGTATCACGTAGGCCAATTGATCACCGCCAGAACCGCCAGAACGTAAATGTCATAACATTGCCCTACAAATTTGGCAAAAATATTTCGTCATTACTGATGGATGTTATTTTGATGTCAGTCTATGACCTGTTGAAGGGGAAGTCCACATGGAAAATAGGTTTTAATATAGAAGCAGAGAAATAGGGGGAACAGCTAGGTCAGTGAAAGTGTTAACAAATTCCGATAAAAAAAATTAGGTTATTTACCCCCAATCCCCCCCCCCCCATCCTTCCTTTCACAATGACAACACATCAGAATAGAATATGGTAATTTCGTTTATACAATTTCAATTATTTTATTTTATATTATTTTCAGTATCACGTAGCCCAATTGATCACCGCCAGAACTTCCCAGCTTTTGTAAATGGCTATGACAAAAATTGCTCCCCAAAAGTAGTACATTTCCTGTGTCGGCATACAGGATGCCAAATCTTGTCTTTAAAAGACTTCAAAAAGACGTCTTAAAAATGTCGTTTATTTGGTGATACAAAATGGCTAAAAAAATGGTCTTTGAAAGACGTCATAAAGACTTCGTACTATCGTTGTTAATTTTGATTAAAAAATAGCAAAGTATTGTCTTTGAAAGACGTCGTAAAGACGTCATAATTACGTCGTCTATATACTGTAGAAATATGACGTCTTCACAAGACGTTATAAAGACGTAGTAATGACGTTGCATACACGACGTATGACGAGTTGACCAGTTTAGATCAGTTTACGACGTCTTGAAGACGTCAGTCTGCTATCGGGGTAGCTGTCCTAAATATTCCACGAGGGAATTAACTGGAGGAATGGCTGTGGGTGGCTGGTAGTTTTGTTTACATTTTTTTTTCTTCAATTTTTAAAAAAATCTTTAAGTTGTTCTTTTGTGTATCTTTTTCTTTTTCTTTCCTTTTTTGCTCTTGTTTGGTTTTTCTTATCCATATCTCTCAAATAAACTTTATATTGTTTTTCTGTCCTATCAATGCGAAAATACCCTTTGAAGTTCGAGATCTTAATTTACGATGTAAATTAACGATAATGATATAGACTGACCAAATTCCCTGTACTTTTCTCAATTTCAAAGGCCATTGGTGTTCTGTATAGAACTGGATAAAGTCACGTCCGTCAGTCAGTAACCTAGCCTTTAATCAAGGCGATTGTGCTGCTCTGGCGATCCCCTGGTCGATCCTCGAAACGCGCGGAATAGTCCTGATTATTGCGCGGGAAGTCTTGCTCCATGGAGCAAGACTTCGACAGAGCAGCACAATCGCCTTGATTAAAGGCTATCAGTAACCCATAAAAGCGTTTGATGAGAAAAGGAGAAAGTTAGGACGTTGGTAGTTAGGTGAAATGTTGTAAAGTCCTTTCCATATAGCCCACACATCTTCCAGACTGCTCGGGTTTCATAACTGATCTATTAGACAGAACCAGTCAGACGGCGAATGATAATGGTAAGTAACTGTTTTGGTCCGTAATTAAAAAAAAAAAAAATCTTGTTCATGGATAGAGGTCAAGAACACTTCAACTGACTAATCATATTTCTGGTAGGAGTGGAATTGCTCCCACTAGTTTCATTTCTGTGACGTCAGAGTAAGAGATATATCCATGTATACTATACAGTGCTGGTCAATATACTTTCGATACACCCTGGAATTCGAGATGGGTTTTTATACTTCATTGTGTATTTCCCACGTAATAGGCTTATCTGGGCACTGATATAATGTTCTGCAAGTTTGGTTACACATTATTTCAATTCAATTCAATTCAATTTATATGATTCCAATAAAAATATCCATGAATAGACAAGTCCAAGTGTACAGAAATATAAAATACAGATGTAGATAAGAATACAGATGTATATAGCTTATAATCATTATATGGAATTAAGGGTAACATAAAAGACCGAGGCGGTCTTGTCAAGACAGTCCCCACACAGTAAAGAAGGAAAAGATGGAGGAATGAGAAACCAATATGAGGTTTAAATATTTAAGTACATGTATATGCAAAAGGTAACATTAAAAACATATAAAAACATTAAGGGACATAAAAAGACATAAGAGACATAAAAGACCAAACAACCCTTAACAGTATTTGGAAACAAATACGAGTGATGATTAAGGTGAGAAATCAGAAATTAAGAGGAATTTCTTTAAATTCCTCTTGAAACTATTATGAAAAACAATAGAAGTGATTTCATTTGGTAAGGAATTCCATATAACTGGCGCCCTATGTCTGAAAGTAAAGGAAACAGAAGTTCTATCTATAGCCCATAAATGATACTTGTTAACACTTCTAGTATTGTAATTATGTACTGAACTATTCAGTATAAGCATACTGCATAAACTTTGGGGTAGTAGGCCGTTTTTATGTTTAAAAAGCAATATTGCACAGAAATAATTATTAAGTTGAAATATATTAAGAATTTTCAATTCTTTAAATAAGGGTTTAGAGTGAGCAATGTAATTTGACTTTGTACATATCCTTACTAACCTTTTTTGAAGTAAATATATAAGGGACGCAATTTAGTTGGATGTGTATTTCCGCATACCACATTACAATAGCTTAAAAATGGTAGAATAAGTGTTATATAATGTTATAAGTTTATTTTGGGGTAATATTGAACGTATAAGCTGCTGATGACACCAGTATTTCGAGAAATGATTTTTGTAACATGTAATATATGCATTTTCCAAGAAAGATTTTCATCAATATGCCCAAAAATTTTGTGAAATTTACCCGCTTCATTTTCCCATTGAATTTTACAATTAAATTTTCTATTGAATTTGCTGGTAAGTTATACTGCTTACTACGAAAGAGTACATAATTGATTTTTCAGCATTTAAACAACGTCTATTGCTCTTGAACCAGTTTGATACCTTTTCTAATTCATTATTCAGATTTGTGTTCAAAACTTGAATTGTTTTTGACGAAAAAGGAATATTAGTATCATCAGCAAATAAAACAAATTTCAGTTGATTTGAACAATTTGGTAAGTCATTTATAAATAATTTTAAAAAGAAGCGGGCCAAGGATTGACCCTTGGGGGACACCGCATGAAATAGTCAGTGAGTCAGATAAGACGTTATTAAATAGAACATACTGAGTACGATCACATAATATCAAATAATCCTTGAACCATCTTAAAGTCACTCCTCGTATTGCGTAATATTGTAATTTTGATAACAAAATAGTAAAATCAATGATATCAAAGGCCTTACTCAGATCTAAAAATATGCCAATAGTGTGAAGTTTTTGTTTTAAGGAATTGATCAAGGAATCGTGTAAGTCTATAAAAGCCATTTCTGTTGACACATTTCTTATAAAACCATACTGATTCTCGTTTAAAAGAGAATTTTGATACAAGAAGTCATACAAACGATTATAAACAATCCTCTCCAGAATTTTTGAGAAGATTGGCAGAACGGATATAGGTCTATAATTTCTGATATCATGTTTATCATCTTTTTTTGTGAACAGGGGTGACTTTAGCAATTTTCAGTTGGAAAGGTGCAATACCGGTTGACAAAGAACTGTTGTAAATATAACAAAGGTTTAAGAATAAAATTTATAGTTTTTTTTAACAACAGGATTTATGTCATCGATTCCACAACTATTAGTATATTTCAATTTCTTTACAATGTCTAAAATTTCTGTTTTACTGACAGGTTTAAAAATTACGGATTTCTTACATGGTTGAGGCAAGAATTTGATAAAATCAGTATTACTTAAAGGAAACATATTGCATATTGATTATTGAAGAGCCAATATCTAAAAAAAAAAAAAAAAAAAAAAGTTATTGAAATAATCGGCAATCTCTTTATTATCATAAATGTTACTTCCATCTACATGTATATGCATATATTGTGTGAACTCTTTTCTTTGATTTGCATAATATTCCATTGATCACTTCCCATGTATTTTTCATGTTACCTTTTACGATTTGAAATTTAAGTGCATAATATTCTCTTCTGGCATCTTTTAAAAGTTTATTTACTGTATAATTCCTTGCATCTTTATATTTGTTCCTATTGTGCACAATATTCTGATTACGATATCTTTTATATAGTTTATTTTTGTTCTTTATTTTCTGAAGTAAATCAAAAGTAATCCATGTTTTTTTAATTTTGGGTTTATCTTTAATTCTCTTAGTCTTTTTGATAAAAGTCTTATCATATGCACACCAATATTTTTCCAAAAAAATATGTTATATGCATGTTCCGTGTTCTGGCAATTGATAGTCTCACTCCAATCACTGTCTTTTAGTTCATTTTGAAATCTAGTAAAGTGGTATACATCGTTAATATTTCTAGTACTAAATGAAATCTGAAATATATATATAGGGAAGTGATCGGATATATCATTGTAGAATATACCAGAAGACATATTCATACTAAAATTATTTTATAAATATTTTCTATAAGTGAAGAGGATGATATAGTAACTCTTGTTGGTTTATCAATCATGGACAAAAAACAGTTTGTATACATTGCACTTAAAAATAGATTAACAGCATTACAAGAATATTTCAAGAGATCAATATTGAAGTCACCAAATACATAGACTTGTTTATTTTCAGCATTCACTTTTTTTTTAAACAATTGTCAAAACCTACAATGAATTCATCGATATTACAAGGAGGTTTTTCATAAATGATTCCTACAACAATATTTTTCCATTTGGGTAACAATATTTAAATAAAAAGAGATTCATCATTGCAATCTTGATTGAGAAGATCAGTTCTTATATTAAAATTCGGAGTATTGGAAATAAGAAGTCGAACTCCACCTCCTCTTCCATGCAGTCTATTGGAATGTACAAACTCGTAGCCGTCAATGTTATAAAGAAGTGGGCAGGGGCGGCGCTACAGAGGGGGGGGGGCAGGGGGGCGGTCGCCCCCCTATCATTTTTCAACGAGCAAAAAAAAAAAAAGAGGAAGAAGGGGGAAATAAGGAGAAAGAGAAGGGGAAATGGAGAAGAGAAGACTAGGCCATGCAATTATGACATAACTGTTATAGTCCTATTTGTTATTTCAAGACCCTCGACGTGCGACGTTGCTATACGCGTCATTTTGCCCCCCCCCCCTATTTAAATACCCTGGCGCCGCCCCTGGAAGTGGGGGTATTCTCATTTATTCATGTTTCAGCAAAACCATTAACGGAAAAGTTGAATAAGAGTGACACAATAAAGTCAGATATTGCACTAGAATTCTTATTCAGGCTACGAGAATTAAAATGCAAAATACTGAAATTACTATTGTCAACTTTTTGAAATTTAGCTGAAAATTCATCCTTTAAATAGTATTTACGATTTATACAATTTTCTGGTACCAAATATTTTCACCATCAGGATATAGACCTTCTAAACTATTAATTGCATTAAGTAGTTCAATATCTGGAGTAAATTCATCGTTCGAGGATAATGCATAAAACTCGTTATCATCCAATATATGAAAAGCAAATAAAGTGTGAATGCATCTTGGAAATAAACATTTACATAATGGGGATTTTATATTTACAGGAGAAATAGTATGATAATCTAATGATAAAGACTCATTCTTGCAAACGTAGCATGTTATTTGATTTGTTTCCACTATACGTTTACAATCAACAAAACATACTCCAATGAAAACAAAAACAACAAAAACAACAACAAAACCAACAAAAATAACAACAGTAAAAAATCAGCACTTATTTACAATAAAGAAAAATCAAACACAGAATGGCAATAAAATATAGGTTAAAACTTCTTAAGGAAGAAAAAGTGGTTTGCAATCTGGTTTTAAAATCCAAACAAGAGTGAAAAGCCATTACTCCTAAGCCACTAAGTTGAAATGCTTAGCAACTGCATTAATAAAGCATGTGAACAACCGACAAAATATTTGCATTCACTGGGCTGCTATGTCATGTTTGAGCAATTCAACGACTGGAAACAGTTGAAATGCATTCTACGCATAAGTAAATTTTGTCTTGTACAATACAGGCTACATAGAAACCAACTATGATGTTAATTGTTAATTATAATGAACAACAATTCAATAAGACGTCAATTGTGTATACGGTTGCATTTTGTATCAAACATATAAATGAGCTAGAATTTAACCATAGAGTTACATACATAAAACACTTATGCAACTCTATATAAAGTAAAACCAGCTGGTGTTAGGGGCTTAACAGATTGAAAGCTTAAAATGCAAGCATCATTTATTTACCGAATTAAAATAGAGGTAAGACAAAGAGGACAACATGAGATCATAAAAGAGGAATATTTACGGGTCTGACAAGTCACATGATATAATTATAAAAAGTACATATACTGCAGACATTAGAGTGAAGTATAAATTTCTGAAGTATATACAGTCATATCCTTCACAGTTAATCATGATGCTTTTAATCCAGTTCTGATGATCAATTATTAACGGTTGCAAAATGAATCAACGTTGTATGTAATTACCGTGTCCACTGACAAGAGTCTACTCACGAAATTGAGTCCAAGTTGCTAGGCTCTGTGATTTTGGCCTTAATTCCAGTACTAGTTTGACACCAACCAGTCGGATTCTAGTCGACATATTTTTATTTTTTCATAGATTGTAAGCTTCCTTTTCAAGCTGGTAACGAACTTTCTTTAATTCGGCTGGTAAGCGGTACGTACTGATATTCTAGGGTGATCGTTAGGAAGACTTGTCTTGGGACTTTGGGCCGTCGCTGTATCTTTTCGAAAGCGCTGAGGACTCCATCGCGATCAGACATTGAGACAAAACGCGCTATAATCGGGTCAGGTGTTTTGATGTTCTCGTTCGGTTTACGTGGCAGTCGATGAACATTATTAAACAACATTTTACTCGCCCTAGATTTGAATACTATATACATGCAGTATGTTTTGATATTACACTTGCAGGCATTATTTACTTGAACTGAGCTTGGCTGGATACCCACACTTACGAAAAATGGTATAACAATAGGTGCAACATTAATTTTCTGTTCTGTTCAAAATAAATTGAATAGGTCCAGAGTTATGTTACAGACTTGTATTTACAAATTATTTCCTCAATGAATTTCAGAAGCATTCTTCCTTGAAAAAAGTCCATTCAGTATTCCAAGAAAGATTCAGAGAGGTTACATATACCTTCCACTTTAACTCATCCCATTCAGACATGGGGCTTAGGGTCCAGAGACAGAACATGCCTAATCATTGGCATTCCTTTACCTTAATCGTATATTTTCTTTCCGTAACATTTTTTTGTTGCTTAGGCAGTGGCGTATCTACGGGGGTGGGGGGGGGGGGGGGGGGGAGGTGGCGAATGTCCCGCGCAGCACTTGAAGAAGACGCAAAAAAAAAAAAGAATCAAAAGATGGAGAGAAAAAGAGGAGAAAATGAAGAAAAAATATGATCATTAAGGATTATGCGCCCCCAATCCGCAGGGGAAAATGCATTATAAATACAGTTTTTGTGAGGGTTTAAAATGCGAAAATTTCCTAAAGCTCGGTCGCTTTGCTTCCTCGCATAATTATGTTGCTCCAGGATCTCATAATTTCCCCAGTAGGCCTACAGGGTACAGGTAAGCGTTTAAAAGGGTTCAAAATTTGACAAATAAATTGCAATTTTCGCTGTTTTGCTCGTTATCATGTAAGTTTCATCATAGCCTCTTGTTAGATATAGGATTGGATAAAGTGTATAAAATAGCATTTGCAAAGGTTCAACATTTGAAAGAAATCTCACGCTTTGCTAAATTCCTCGACTTTTTCTTAAGGGTTTTCGTTAATTTTTGCGCCCCATTTGAGAAGGAAGTGGATATAAACCGTTTATTGATTTTCAAAGTTCGAATCTCTACCCTTCGATTATAGTGCACGGTGACAAATTTTCCTGGATAAAATGCATTAGAAAAAGGGGAGGGGGTTACAAAATGCGTATAGATACGCGGCTGTGTGTAGGGGACATATAATCGTCGCTGAATTCACGAAGTGGCACAACCTCCCGCGGATCTTTTTAAAAACGCATTCCGAGAAAAACGCGATTCAAATTTTTGCATATTGAAAACATCAAATTTGACTTGTTGATATGAGTTAAATTTGATAAAACATATATTTTAAGAACGAGAATAATCTTGTCTACCCATTCATGTAGAAAAATAGAGTTGTTCATGTGAAATGTTAACAGTGCAAGGCTGCAAACATTCGTGTCACAATTCGTCACTTCGTGTAAAAAAATTTATGCGTAATCTGTCACGCACCGTATGCGCTTTTGTATTCGCGAAGTGACACAATTGTCCGTGGCGCGCACTACACATTAATTCTCTTTTTACTTTTTTTCACGAAGTGACACATTGGATGCGTGCGTGTACCGTGCGCGCTATTTATTCATACGTGCGCTCCATTCACCATAACGTTAAAAAATTGCGCGAACGTTCGTGTCACTTCCTGAATTAAATGGTTGGCCTTTTTTAGATTCGTGTCATTTTGATCATACCGTTTTTTGGCAGAATAAATCGAAATTGATACTTGAAACTTCATTATGTGATAAATGATGGAAAATAGATGCTAAAAATTTATGGGAAAAAAACATGAAAATTGATATTTTACGCTATTTTTAGCGTTCGTGCCACAGGTACAATGTAACAATTTTCCCATTTATGCACTTTCTAAAGAGAATAACACTGGTATCTTTCACAGAGGTATAGGCCTACAAGTTTTTCAGTTTCCCGCCGAACTCACACGTGTGTCGTGACCACGTACAGGGACGGTGAACAATTAAGTGCCACCTACTTACGCGTTGTCCCTATACTGTCAAGCATGGATGATGGAAATGCATAAACTAAATAGTTTAGAAATGTTTTGACGGTGATTAACTTGGTGCTTTCTACAAACATGAAAGAAAAATTTGATGATATTTTTGAGCAACATCAATTATTCAGCAATAGCCGGACAACAAGCAGTGCGACGTACCTAATTGTCTTAAATCATGAAACCACTTTTACAACATCATTGTACACTGTAGCTACATACTAATATTATGCAATTATGCAGGATCAGTGGTTACCAAAATAATACGATATAACATGAAATCAAAGCCTTTGTGAACTTAGTTTCCGTATACCTTAACCCTAAATGGCGTATGTGGGCAGGATTAAGAAGGAATGGCTAAGAAACATATTTGGACCGTTGCTGCAAGAATACTGGATGGACACTTCAAGTTACATTCTTCTAAAACTATATCATGTGACATATAGTAAATATATTAAATTTTAAAAAGCATTAACAACTAAAACAAGATGTGGTAAATCTGGGGGATCTTCAAAGTACACTATGTTTTTCTATCAGTTTTGAACAAAAAAACTATGTAAAACTACAAGTATTATTAGACCGTTTTTTTGTGTTTTTTTTTTTGGCCAGTTATGAGTCTTTCAATCATCACATTAAAAGCAAAATACACTTGTTCGTATGAAAACACATAATTATATAGCTTATCATTATATTGTGTCCAAACCTTTAACAATGCATTTGAGAGAGAGCCCAAACAAATTCATTACGGGAAATACATACTGAACTAATCATTTAAGAAAGCTTTGGTTTTTTTTCTCGAAAGTTACAGTCATTATAATTATGGAAATCTGAAAGAAGAGGATCGAGTGTTGGGTCGGTGGGGACAACTCTTTTATTATGTCCTACACTAAAATAATTATCATAATTTTCTTGTTCTCTCCGAAGAGCCTCTTCCTTCGGTGATATAGTTGTCACAGGTCCTGCAAGTGCAAAGGACCCTAAATTGTAATAAATACCTAATAGCTAATTCAGTTTTTTTTTTCTCATTTTGTTTTTAGCCAATTGTCGGTTAGAATATGGGATAGTAACCAGAGCAATTTGCTTTAAAAGTTTAATTTCCTATGAAAAAGGCTTTATATTCCAAATATTACAAATTATTCAAAATCTTTCTGTTCAGATATTGCCTTGGATTATTCTCTCGAGTATCTGTACCGGTAAGTCAAATCGTGACATTTTGTAGACCCTTCTTCAGTTTAAAATGTTATGTCATGGGTTGGTAGCTTGTAAGTAGCTTGTGGGTATATAGGGTGTTTTAAAGCTCCTCAATTGTGGCACAGTTAACACCACGGTAATGTTGGATTCCCATGATCTTATGGTATGAATAACTTATAGATCTTTACTCTCGAATAACGGGAACCCGTGCGTAAAATGTATCGTTTATTATCGCAGTGTAAAAAATAATATATTGAAAATGTTGGGTGATGAAATACCCAACATGAGGGTTAATTATAAGTCCGACCAACCTTTTAGGCAATTTTCTTCCGAACTTAGGGAACGTTTTGCCCATCTATCACCTTTTACTACAAGTTCACCCGAGTTGGTCATATTATAATTGCCTAAACGTTGGTCGGAAACAAAAGTACCCTCGTGTTGGCCCTATCGCATATAGCCGATATCAGCCGATATCAGCTCCCGAATCCGAATTATTTTTTATTTTTATTTTTATTTTTTTCTCATAACTTCCTCAAAAATCATTTTGATTAAATGATATTGTAAATGGAAAAAAAAAAATCATGTTTAATTTGAGATCTATCTATATATATGTGTGTTTGGTTGTGTTTTATAATGCAATTCATAGAGTTTCCTGTATCAAGATTCTGTTCTATATTATTATTCCCATTTTGATTATAAATTGTTAAAGAAATGTGTATAGATTTGATTCTAAGTTTACTTTTTCTGATTGGTATAATTTATATTCTTTTATAATCAGTAGAAATGTTTATAAATGATTTCATGTAATATATTATTTCCATATGTTATATATGAGGAAGAAATAAAATATTATTTAAAACAAAAAAATTCGGGGACAACGATGTTGGCACATAAAGTTCCGGTTCCAGTCTATAGCTATAGCGAGCATACACTGATATTTCCTTGCTTTTTTCGTGCGTGATTGTTCTGCTGAAAACACGTTTTGCATCGTCGGCTCAACATCCCACATTGGGTGGCTTCACAGAAGAATCCATTTAAATATCAACTGTATAAAAACACGATTATTTGCTAGATTAGGAACAAAAGGGAGTTTTGCTAGGTTGACCACGTCTTCTAACACATTGTCAATGACACTCTGGCCGGACCCGGAAGCTCAGTTGCCAGCAATCACATGCCCAAAAATTAGAGCGCCGCATGCGTTCGGATTCGGAGAGCTATATGCGATAGGGAGAATTAGACAATTTTCACACAACACCTTTTTATAATAGTACTTGTTGTTGTGTATGTTTGATGGAAATGAAATGGAATGTTATTACTAGCTTTCATAGTGGATTTTTTTTTAAGCTGGATTGATCAGTACTGTAAAGTTTCCAGTTGTAACATACGTTCTACCATTGTTTATAGCAGTATCGGGAAACAAACAGGCTATACCATGTGGCACATCTTCTGAAGAACCATGTCTAAAATTCAGAATGCCCGACGGCAGCCTTTTCCAGGGAGTCACATCCAACAAAACATCGGAATTCTTATTCGGAAAATCACGAAATGGAGATTCCCGGATTGGGACAAAGATTCTCTTATGTGTGCCTTCTCCGATTGGTAATTTAATAAATATACCTGGGGGGTGTTTCACAAAGAGTTAAGTTTGACTTAAAATCGCACTTAAATTCCTAGTTGCCTGTTGTATATTACGCATCACCGCATTGGTCAGATCATGCCCAGGGGACGCGCGCTATTGGGCAATCTACCAATGAGATTACGCGTTTAATAGCGTATGCGCATTGGCACTTACGCATGACTTTTAATAAGTCACACTCGGTCACACTTAACTGTTTGTGAAACACCCCCCAGTTCGTACTTGGTACAAATGACCCTGAAACATAGACGAACTAATTAAATGACCCCAATTTGTACGCGCACGCGCATCTGTTTTGGTGTACGCGCTACTTATTTAACATGTAAAATCATGGTGCGCACACCATGAAAGCGTATAATGGTCAATTGTACTCGGTACAAATGACCTCTATCTGCACTTGCGCAAATGTTATTACGAACTGGTTCATTAACAATATTGCTGTATCTCCACAGTAACTGTTAAGGTTAAGATAAAATTGGTATTCTGAAAATTGTTGGAACTTTTACTATAACTTTTGTTGTATCTTTTTTTACACTGCGCATGATCCTAATTTACATATGCGCGCTGAAGATGATATCATGAGATAATTGGTATTCTGAAAATGATTTTATCTTTTGTTGCACTTATTTTCCATGGTAATTACAATAAAACTTACAACAGCTTCTAACTGTTGTATCTCATGATCTCGGGAAGTTTTCTAGCTCAGAATCAGACAGTACATGCTCGAATAGCAAGATGGAGACTATGTGTGATTCAAGATCTCATATAGAGGAGACATTTTGAAGAAATTACAGGTGGCATTTCATGATTTTACATCATTTTGTGATCTGGTTCGAGCAGAAGAGGGTGGGCCATTTTGTTAATTTATTCCAGTCAAATAGTGCATGGCGCATAAAACGCGTAATTTAATAACTATACGCCCGAAATTGATATACGCGCAAAGCGCATCCTTATGTTTGACTTAAGGGGTGCTCCTATTGGTTGTTGACCTACCTATATAAAACCCATCTTGATTGGTAAAGTGTCAAAATGGGCATGTCAAAGATAATATAAAGGCGGTCCTTAGAGAGATAATATCCGCCTAAAACAATTTTCAAAATACTTACTTACAAAAATATTAGCGCGGTATTATCTCCGGAAGATACAACAAAAATTACAACAAAAGTTAATACAATTATTTTCAGAATACCACCCATGGTCTTCAGGATAGGGAGATAGGGAAAATTCATAGTGCCCCTAGGTCAGCGCTTCTCAACCTTTTATGAAATCGAGGCCACCTTCGGCTCTTAGAAATATTTTCGAGGCCCACCTTACAAATACTTAATGAGAAAAGAAAATGACAATGAAACGTAACACCAACAAAAAGAGAACGAATTGTGTGGTAATAATGGGTGGTTGTCCAACTGTCAGTTGTAATGCCTAAAATTATTCTGCTTACCTTCAGTGAGACAGTAATATATCTGATTTCTATAGCTGTACATGTCATTTAAGATCAGACACAATTTTTATTCTATTTTATTAAAAAAATAAATTGGCCGACCTCGCCGCCCATCGGTCGAGAAGCGTTGGCCTAGGTCATGTTTTACATATATCTTGCGAAATATCCTGCATTTAGATCATATTTTACATATCTTGCGAGAATTATAATGTTTATTGCCTATTCGTAACTCTGGAAAGTCCTCCCCCCCCCCCCCCCACCTTTTTGCAGCATCTAATAATTTCATCTGCTTTTTCTTATTTGATATTATGCATGGAATGTTCAAACCCGAGTCTAATAACATCTTTCCGAAGCAATCAAAGTTGGCGTCATTTTCATTAACAGGTGAAATCATTTTCCAGATTAAGGGTGACAAAACTTCCGGTGTCTTTCGTGGCCTTGTATACCTACCATATAATATCAAAACCGTCATCATTACCGTGACCAAACTTCCTATAATGGATCCAGACGACATTACTGCCTTCGCCTTCGATAGCAGTAGCGGTACGCTATACTGGTCGGACAGCCTCAGAGGGAATATTTACCGTTCTCGGCTTCAAGGCGGTAACTTGTATGACATGGAAGTGATCGCCACAGACTTATTCGGTAAGGCCGAATTGTGGGAGCACTGTGGATTGGTGAAAGTTCCTGACTCATTGGGGAAGATCCTGGGCTCGACCTTTGCTCTATGCTCACATATCTTGTTTTACTTCTGATAAATACGGTAGATACACCGCTGTGGGCAACGGCAAACAAAATCTTCAGGAACATTTTAAACTATACTCCTCCCCCCCCCCCCCCGTTGCCCCACGGCAGGCCCCTGAGAGCCAGGGGTGCTGCAGCACCCCCAGATTTTTTTGAGAGGGTGCACAGCACCCCCTAGAAGGCTGAGGATACTTGGGGTGCTGTAGGGGGTACTGGGGGTGCTGTAGCTAAGAAGTAGTTAAAAAGAGACCCCAAAACGCTGAGGACCTTTTTTTTTTTTTTTTTTTGCTCACAGCACCCCCAGTAACAAAATCGTTCCCAGGCTCCTGCCCCACGGTACATACGCCAAGTATGGCCAATGGCAAAACCTTAAGGGGGAACAAAAGTTGATTACTATACCCACTCCCCTTCCTTCAGCATGACAACCCCCCCCCCCCCCCATACCAAAAAGTGTGTTGCATTCTCAACCATGCGCGCGCGCGTATCACTTTCCCTCTGCGATTCCCTCCATAGAACCCTGTACATTAATCATGAAAAACGTAAATTTCAACTTTTAGAAATACTTATATCTTTTTCACTTTTTAACAATTTGATTCAGTTAAAAAGGAATATGAATATTGAAGAAACAAAGAAGCTGCTGAGCATAAAAATGTAATCATCTCATATGTAGAATTCTGGCCAATTTTGTTTGAAAACGGCCTTTTTATGTTGCCTCACAAAAACGTAGAACACCCAAATTACACGTGTTTCTATGGGGAAAGTAATCGACTCGCAGTGACAAGGTAATTTTGTTAATTGGTTAGCAGTGCTGTTAATGGTGGGAATTAACCAGTTAAAAGGTTTCTTAAAAGAGTAAGAGTTCTAGGTTTGACCTTTCTTATTTTGACTTCTACTGGTTTTGTAGAATTCTGACCTTTTTATGAATTAGTTATGAAATATTTTGTGTTTTTAGACTGATTCTGTGCGCGCGCACCACTGATCTCTACAGAGATCAGTGGCGCGCACGTGTCATTCTGATGACATTCAGGCTACGCGCAGATGCAACAAATTGCGCGAAACTTATTGACATGCCCCCCTTCTTATACCTTCAGGATTGTCTAGCACTTTTGTTTCATAATTAAAGAGTTTGGTTCCAAAACATGCTTCACCCATTAAACTGATTTTGGGGAAAAACGAGGGTTTGCAAATCTCCTATTTTGTATTCCCTATTTGACATGAAATTTGTTCCTCAGGCTATTGTGCTGTTATGCAATGCGATACTAATACAGTTATTTTGAGAAAAAAAATCCAGGTGCTTAATTCCGTTTACAAATGAATTAAACACTTTAACAAATTGTGTGGATGAACTTTACTTTGGTACCTAAATCTTGATTTCCCATACGTATACCGTGCACGCAATGGAGCCAACCACATTCTGGTGTGTGGGAAACTGAATGTCATTGGGAGATCATTCATGGAATGCATGCTGCTATGCAGTGGCGTATCTAGGTATTCTGGTGCCAGGGGCAAACTATCAAATCTGCCCCCCCCCCCTTTGCCCAAACTCAGATTAATGAGCGCTTTTAATTGAGAAATGATGGCACTACGTGAAAATGAGTCTTGGTGCACATAAGCCGGGGTTGTTAGCCCAAATTTGATGAATTATTGTATAAGCGAGAGATTTTGATTTGATTTTTGATTTGATTTTATTTGTTTCCACGATCGGTTTACATTTGTACATGAGAAAGCAAAATATAAGTATATAAATCAAATGGCATAATACAAAGGATAATACATAATAACAGCTCAGTATAATAAACATCTTCCAGTAGAGGTAATAAACGCATACAGTATATACACTTGTGGGGGAACGCGCAACGCGACCGAACGGCAGATTTTTTTTTTTTTCTTCTTCTTCTTTTCACCCCTCAAATTGAAATTTCTTATGTATTTTACCTTTAGAAAAAAATCTAAGGGAATAGATTTTAGCAACAGATTTTTTGTTTTTGAACATTCCTATTTTGGGAGCGCAAAATGAATGAAAACCCTGAAGAAATATATTTGATGAATTTAGCAATGCAATGGCAAGGCAAATTTATGATTTCTTTCGAATGTTCTATACTTTGAAAGTGCTTTTTATGCACTTATATCCCATCTGGGGACGCAAAATTTAACAAGCTCCTGCCTTATGCGGGGGGGGGGGGGGGGCAAAGCAACTAGAGTCAATTGATCGTTAACACTTTAAAAACGGTATTGGGGGCTAGGCTAGTTCCTGAACATAATTATGCTAGGGAGCAAATAGACCGAGCTTTAGAAAAAATTTGCATTTCAAACCTTATAAAACACTATTTCTTACGCATTTTGTCTTGACTGGGGCGCAAATAACCCTCAAACACCATAAATTTTCTTGTATTTTCCCCCTTTTCTTTCTCTCTTTTGCGATTTTTGCGCCCCCTTCAAGTGCCGCCCGGGGCACGTGCCCCCTCTGCCCCCCCCTCCCCCCTAGATACGCCCCTGCTGCTATGTGATTAGTCGGAGAAGGCTAATTTTATTGTATGGATGTAGCATGTAGTGGCACTAAAGTGATATATAGCAGGTTTCGGAACTTAAATAATGTAATGCTTTATGGCCAGATTTCTTTTTACTTTCCCAAGGGAAATTCACCTTTTTGGATGTGTCAGTGAATATAGCTACTAGAAATAAATAATCCTACATTCATAGTATCAACAACAACAACAAAATGGATGTAGCGTGTTTTGGAAACGAACTCCTCGACTGCTGTTAAGTAGAAATAGATTTATCATGCACGTTTCCACAATGACTGTGTTTATTTCTTCTTCTACGTCGTCTTCTTCTTCTACTTCTTCTTCTTCTTCTTCTTCTTCTTCTTTTTATTCTTCTTAGATGTCAACGATTTGGATTATTACGGAGGGAACTTCTCTCGACGTCTCTACATTTTTGTGACGCTTGAAATCAAGATGATTGATTTTAACGATGCAGGCATTCTAGTCGAAACCGCCTGCCTTACATATAACCGTTTAGGAGGCCAAGGCGGGGGGAGCATGGCCGTGCATCCCGAAACAGGGTGAGTTTATGGAACAGTTAATTATGATAACACTGATATTAATGGTTATGATAAGTGATGATAAGAATTAGAATATAAAAAAAAAAACTGCTTTCACTTTTTACATTTCATCCCCACATCTTGTGTAATGTACCTTCAAAGTTCCTGATCCATAAATGATTTATAATAATAGCAATGATAATAATAATAATAATAATAATAATAATAATAATCATAATAATAATAAAAAATAACATTAGTTAAGATGATGATAATAAGAACAAAAATAATCTTGATAATGATAATATTGATAATATTAAATGATAACAATAGAAAGAGTATTTATATAGAGACATTGCGAATATCTCATGGCAATGCATAAAAATTCCTTTTCATTGAGTAATAAACGTAATTGAATTGCTGTTTAATTCTTATTCTTATCCTCCAACAGGCGGATTTTCGCTACTCAATCTGGATATGCGAAATGCTTCCACAAAATATGTCCAGATATCAAATGTACGAAACACATTGAAATTGAGCCGGTTGACTGTGCATTCCTACCCTGCGGTATTTGCATCAACTCTACGGGTGAATTATACCCACTGACCCGAGTCACACCCAGCTAGACCGACAACAGACCGAACAAGAATTCACATTCTTCCAATGGCCAAAAAAAAATCGGTCGGTGTGGAGTCGGTTTGACGGTGTGACTCAGGTTTTAGTGCCCTCGTTCAAACTGAAAGGAAAATGACATAACCGTAGTACACCTTCTTTCTCTTATAATCGTGTGATCACTGACTTGATTCCCCGGGTAAGTGCAAATAGAGTGCAAATGGAGTGAAAATTCACTCGTTTATTTTCGGTGAGCACTCTAAAATAAATAGTTATTCACTCGTCAACAAATGATCACTGACGTGACATTTTGGGGAGTGAAAATAGAGGGTAAAATCACTTTCTCTGTCATTTTTTTTAAACACAGTTCTGTATCTTATAACACAAAAATATTATTGTTATAACACTCATATTTTTTGTAAGACATATGATCTCGCAGATGGCTTTAGCAGTGCTCTTGTTGTCCAAGTGTATATATTAAGCCCGAGGGCCGGGGGGGGGGGGGGCATGTCTCGTTGAGACCTGTACACGAAAGCGGATAAAAAAGGGTACTTTTTCAGCATTAGGCGCGTAACCCGGGTTACGCGTTTAGGGTATCAAAAACAGCAAAAATCAAGAAAAAGGGTATCAAATTCAGAGGTGACAAGAAGAAGATTCGCGGAAATCGCCGTTAACTGGGTATAAAAATCAGAGATGTTAGACAGGTTTCCCTGTTTATAGGTATCAAAACTACTCCTATACTGCAATCCCCGTTTAGGGTGCTTTTTAGAAAGTGATTTATGCGGATGATGTACAGGTCTTAATGAGACATCCCCCCCCCCCCCCCACCGGGATATTAAGCAAGTCCAAGCTATTTGTCTCATACGTTACAGACTACATCGAAGATTATCTGATGACCGTATCATACTGATAGCTCTCTTAGAGCAAAATAATTTTTTTAACGTCAATTCATGTTCACAAATCCACAATCATGATACTTGGTAACGTATGGGAAATGACTTGCCCATGGACTTGCCCATGGACTTGCCCATGTGGACTCAGTTTGGTTTATAACCCAGTTTAGGTGTAGGCCAACTCATGTGTACCCAACAGGGATAGTCCACCCTGATTACAAGTTGGTTTTAAAAGAAGCAGAAAAATTAAAGAAACAGATCAGTAAAAGGTTTGAGCAAAATCCGATAAGAAATAAGAAAATTATGAAATTTTGAAGTTGTAATCAATCAGACACAAACTGGCAACTCCGTGACATATCTTCACGATCTTGCGAGCTCCTCTCCCGTTTGCTCAGTACAGAAAATTTCATAAATTTTCATTTTCTTAGTTTTTGATGAAGGAATAGATTTTTTCACACAGGTTTTGTGTAAAAACATATGAGCAATAATTATATCTAAGGTGCATGTATGACTGAATATTTCCTTTAGAGAAAATGGAAATTAATGATTTTTGGGGGTACAGGGCAAATGGGAGAGGAGCTCGCAAGATACGACACGGACTGACGGAGTTGCCAATTTATGTCTGATTGATTACAACTTCAAAAATTCATAATTTTCTTATTTCTTATCGGATTTTGCTCAAACCTTCAATGATATGTTTCTTTGATTTTTCTTTCTCTTAAAACCAACTTGTAATCAGGGTGGACTATCCCCACCCCTGTTACATAGCCTCGTTCACATATAATGCCGCCAGAAATCGCCGCGGTAATCCGCCGGGGCTGAATAAGCGTAACGCGTTTGACATTTCTGTATCTTATCACACTCCCCCCTCCCTGCAGCAACCCCTGGCCTGGGTAGCACTCTCATAACAAAAAAATAATAACTTGCTCAAACGTCAAAGCTTTCGTGCTTCGCGCGGGAAGGGGGAATTCCTCCTCCTCCCCCCCCCCCCCCCCCTCCCTGCGCGCCCACCCCTGTTACATACAGTGCAGTATTGCGTCCAAATAATTGAAAAGCAATCGGGGCGTCGAACTGTAACTTTCCGCCTAAAAAAAGGTGCTACGAGCTGTTACCTTCTCTCAAACTTGCTCAAACGTCAAAGCTTTCGCACTTCGCGCGGGAAGGGGGAACCCTCCCCCCTCCCTGCGCGCCCACCCCTGTTACATACAGTGCAGTATAGCTTCTAAATAATTGAAAAGCAGTCAGGGCGTCGAACTAACTTTCCGCCTTAAAAAAAAAAGGTGCTACTAGCCGTTATCTTTCTCTCAAACTTGCTCAAACGTCAAAGCTTTAATTCACGCTTCGCGCGGGAATGGGGAATTCCTCCCCCTCCCTGCGCGCCCACCCCTGTTACATACAGTGCAGTATTGTGTCTAAATAATTGAAAAGCAGTCAGGGCGTCGAACTAACTTTCCGCCTAAAAAAAAAAGGTGCTACAAGCTGTACTCAAACATCAAAGCTTTCGCGCTTCGCGCGGAGGGGGAAAACTCCCCCCTCCCTGCACCAACCCCTGGCCTGGGTAGCACGCTTCGCGTGCTCACAACCGCCCCCCTAAAAATTAAATCCTGGCTACGCGGTTGCCAGTGTAAAGTAAAAATATGATTGCCATGCATCAAATGCCTTCAAATTCGAAATAATAATATTATGACTACAATAGCTGCAAACTTTTGACCGAGTTTTTATGTCACGTAGTTCTTTCTATCCATTCCTGCGTGAAGCGTTTTTTGTCAATGTATGTGATTATCACCAAGACTGATTACATTTCTTATCATTTCAATGATTCTAAAACCCCATCGTTTCCCAATAACTTCTAGACAGTTTCTAGACATTTTCTTCCACAATGTCATTGCATGACCATTTTTCAACTTTATCTTTAAAGGGCAGTCCAACCTTTGTAATTATTTGATTTGTGTGAAAGCAGACAAAACAAAGAAGCCGAATGGTGAAAGTTTGAACAAAATCGGACAAACAATAAGAAAGAAATGATTTTTTGAAAGTTGTAATCACTGTACGTATGGAAATTTCAAATTGGCCTAAAGCTACGATCACAAAGGTTCATAGGTATCTCATTGTTCGTACGAATTTCGGAGTTCGTAGAGATTCGTAGATGGGGCATAGATTCTTACGGCCTTCCTACGAAGTTCGTACGAACGCCGTTTAATTCGCAAGAACAACTTAAGACCTTCTTGAGAAACGAAGTTATTTTTGGTTATACAATGGCCCTAGAGTTCGTACGTTTTTCGTAAGAATGCCTTTAGTTATTCTTTCGTCAGACTTACTGCCATCTTTACGATTTTTGTTGTCGCAAGATGGTCGTACGTGCAACTCACGGCATTCTCAAGTCATTCGAACGCCTTATAAACGCCAAGAGTCGTTCGTAAGAGCGTCGTACGAATCTCCGTTCGTAAGGCGTTCTTACGAACGCCGTAAGAGCCCTCTATGAACAACTTAAGGCGTTCTTACGATCATCGTAAGAATTTAAGGCTTCTAGAATTGTCTCTCGACCCTACAAAATCTTGCGTGGTTCTTATGATGTTTTTCCGACGTTCGTACGGCCGTCTTAAGCCCCTTTCACAATTGGTCTGCGACCAGTTTGCGACCGCCTGCAACAGATTTTTCGGGGTGTTGCACGACCGATCGCTTGGTGTCTTGCGACCACTCGCAGTCGTTGCAGGCGGTCGCACGAACCTGAGGCGGTCGTGACTGGTCGCATCTGAACTTTGAACATGCTCAAAATCCAGACACGACCAGATGCGATCGATTCACTCGCATTAGGTCGTACGACCAGTCGTGCGATTCTCGTATGAGTGTTGCACAACGTTGCATGATTAGATGCGAGAGTTCGCACGACTCAATAGTCGCAGTGGGTAGGCTGGAGGTCGTGCAACACTCGCACGTGCGCTAGCGACCTATAGCGACCAGTCTCGCGAATGGGTGCGATTGTGCTAAGACCATGAGACTGTTGCACGACCGATCGCAGCACATCTTACAACGTTGTACTACCGTTGCACGACTGTATGAGACTGTATGCGACTATTCCTCGGGGGTATATATAGGGGGACTATGGAGATGATCCTCTGCAACAGGGCCCTCCTCTAACAACTTTCTCTTCTTTATAACTTTCTTCTTTGGCATCTTGACTATTAAGAAGGCCAACTTAAAACTGACTACCGGTCAATTGTCGAGGGGGTTTTTATACCCCACGCCACTCGCACGAATACTCTCACGACCACTAGCACCGGTCTCATTCAATCGCACGAGCGATCGCATGGTCTCACATCCACTCGCACGATCATGCAATCGATCGTGCGACTATTGTGATTGGCGTCAAGCCACTCGCAATCACTCGTGCAACACTTGCATGTGAACGCAAGACCACGCGCACGAGCATATGCGAGCAAATGCGACTTACTCGTGCAACGGTCTCTTCTAGTCGCTTTTGTTTTACGACCGCTGTTGCATTTGTGAATGCCTTTCTGCGACCTGATGAGATCGATGGCGATTGAAGCCTGTTGCAGCCTGTCGTGCGACCAAATGGTCGCAAACGGTCGCAGACCAATTGTGAAAGGGGCTTTACAAAGAGGGGGTTTCGTACGACGTTGAAAAAAATCTTGGACAAGACCATCGACCAGGCTGCGAACTTACGAACGGTCTACGATTGCTGGTTTCGTACGGCCTTCTTTATAAGATTTTACGAAATGGTCTAAAAATCGTTCGTACGGCGTTCGTAGCAGTTCTTAATGGTATTTGTGACCGAGGCTTAATCAGTATGGTCACCAGTCACTGTGTCTTTGATAGAGTGGCGGTCAACTTTCCCATTCGCCCAAACACACAAAATGAGTAAAATGACAATTTTTCAAAATTTATAACTTTGTAGAATTTTTTTGCTTTTTGGAGGACCTATAACAATGTGCTATCTACAATGTATTCTGAGTACTGCCTCGAAGGAAAAGGCGCTCAGGAGAAAACTGGAATTTAATATTTTGGTGTACGACAAATGGGAGAGTTGACCGTGAATACATGTACGTCACAATCGATTCACCTAATTGTCTATGTGAGATTCACATAGATGGGTTCTAGGACATTTACCCCCTGGGCAATCGCCCCCTGTAAAATTACCCAGGGAAAACTACCCCCTCCCCCCCCCCCCAGGACAATTACCCCCTGAAAAATTACCCCCCGGAAAATACCCCCCCCGGGACAATTACCTCCTGGAATACCCCCCCCCCCCTCCGGAAAATAACCCCCAGGGACAACTACCCCCAAGGACAATTACCCCCTGGAAAATTGCAACGCGGAAAAAGACCCCTTGGGACAATTACCCCCCCCCCCGGAAAATAACCCCCAAGGGACAACTACCCCCGATGACAATTACCTCCTGGAAAATTACCCCCAAGGACGTACAACCAACACCCAAATACAATAACCCCCACACCTCCCCCCCCCCCCCTCGGACAGCTACACCCGAGGACAATTACCCCCCCCCCCCCGGAACTGGCCCCAGGAAGAAAGACACTTGATCACCTTTAAATTGTTATCTACTCATGAAATTACATACTCTAACCGTGTTTTATAATTGTTTTTCACAACATCAACGTTTTTCGAAAATAATGTTTCATGTAACTAAAATCATCTTCCTGCATGCCGGTTGAATATCTTGCCCTAGAGTTACAAAATTAAATGAGATTAATCTACCAGAAAGCAAATCATATACTTTATTTTTAAGCACCGTACATACTAATAAGTCTTGAAGGCAAATTTCATTGCGAAATAATTACTGAACCAGAAAACATTATATCTTAATTCCACATGAAATGGACCATGAGATAGATCATACAAAGGCAAATACACGATCAGTTGATTCCGGGGGAGGCGCACCCGGGGAGGGGGGCAGGGGGCACAGTACCCCCCCCCCCCCCCATTTTTCGAAGTATACCCCAAAAGTGCCCTTTTTATTTCTGGAAAAATGCCCCCTTTCTCTGTGATAAGTACCCTCCTTACTGTCAAAAGTGCGCCTTTTCCTTTCTGATTAGTGCCTTTTCCCCTTCTGATAAGTGCCTTTTTCTCTCCTGATGAATGCCCGTTTTCACATCTGATAAATGGCTCCTTATCTCTAATAAGTGCCTTTTTCTCCTTCTGATAAATGCAATTTTACTTCGGATAGGTGCCTATTTTTCTTTCATATAAGTGCTCTTTTCTCCTTCTAATAAGTGCCCCTTTTCAAATATGATTGCCCTCTTTCTCCCTAATATATGTGCCGTTTTCTCCCTTGATAAGTGCATTTTTAATTCCAATAGGTGCCCCCTTTCCCTTCTAATAAGTACCTATTTTCCGCTTCTAATAAGTGCCCATTTTCAAATCTGAGAAGTGCCCTTTTACTATCTAATATGAGCCCTTTCCCTCTTCTCATAATGCCCTTTTCATCTCTTATAAGTGACCCTTTCCATCTCTGACAAGCACCCTTTCTTCTTCTGATAAGTGCCCCCTTTTACTTATATTTTCCCACTGTTTCTTACAAAAAGAGGCATATCTAGCTTCAAAGAATCGGTGCGGCTTTATATAGTAACAGGAACCCATACTACAACTACAATGTAAGGCAGTGGAGCTGGAGGCAAGAGGGGCACAATGCCCCTCAATCGAATGTACCCATAATTTACACCAAGTCTAAGGGCAATATTTATGAAAATTTTCCCCAAACTTGCTTGCTACGCTCGCTCGCTCTTATAGTATATAATGAAATCAAGCAGATCTCATAAAGTATGATGATATCGATGTAATCATGGTAATCTTATAAAGAAAAGTGACAGGGTTAATGCACAAATTAAAAGATCATTAGGCATCCCCCCCCCCCCAATTAAACTCGCTCGCATAGGAATCATTAGACCATTATGCCTACACACGACTGCTAAGCATGCTAAGTGGGGGAAGCTGAAGCAGTGTCCCGAACCACAATAAAAGGAAGAAGATAAAGTTGATTGCGTATTAATTAGAATGTAGGGTAATTATATACCAATGTCACAAAATGGTCCCTGTTTTTGTTTTATGTTCACCCCTTGTAGGTTCCCCCTTTTTCTCCAAGAGTGCCTTTTTTGGCTGGTGCCCCCCCCCCCCCACTTTGAAATACACTCGGCCGCCCCTGAGTTAATTTGTAAAGTTAGAGTTCAGATGCATAAATGATGAAAACTTACACTCTATTTTCTTTGTTGGTCCCCCTTTTCTTTTGGAGACGGGCTATCTGTGCGCAATGTCGCATTTTCGGAATTACGAACTTTCGCGAATTATGAACCCTTATTCATATTCGGAATTTTGAACCCTATTTCGTTTTCGGAATTATGAACCCTTTTTCATTTTCGGAATTGCGAACCTTCGGAATTATGAACCCCATTTCGTTTTTGGAATTACGAACCTTCGGAATAACAAACCTTCGAAGAAATGCATCAAATGTTCGGAATTATGAACCCTATTTCATTTTCGGAATTATGAACCCTCTTCCATGGAAATTTGTGTTTCGGAATTACGAACCTTCGGAATTATGAACTTTCGGAAAAACGAACCTTCGGAAAAACAGGTACCCCCCGGATCGAGAGGGGTGGGCGAAAGCTTCTCTTAGAAAGATACCTGTACATGAAACAAAAATACTTGGCAGATGACTACGAGAGCTTTCAGTGTGAATTAAGGTGGGGGGGATATTTCTCGGGATGGATGTCTTTGGGGGTAATTTTCGGGGGGGGGGGGGGTAGATTGTCCTAAGGTTGTAATTATCCGGGGGGTAATTATCCGGGGGAGGGGCAATTGTCCTCGGGGGTGGTTGTCCTGGGAGGGGGGGGGAGTCATTTTCGGGGGGGGGGGTATTGTCCTCAGGGTTGGTTGTCCTTGGGTGTTATTTTCGGGTGTCTGGGGGGGGGGGTAATTGTCCTCAGGGTTGGTTTTCCTGGGGGGGGGGGGTAATTACCATGGGGGTAATTGTCCTCGGGGGATGGTTGTCCTTGGGAGTAATTTTCCGGGGGTAATTGTCCTCGGGGATGGTTGTCATTGGGGGGTAATTTTCCGGGTGGTAATTGTCCTCGGCGAGTGGTTGTCCTTGGGGGTAATTTTTCGGGGGTACCCAGGGGATAATTGTTCTCGGGGGTGGTTGTCCTTGGGGGGTAATTTTCCGGAGGTAATTGGGGGGTAATTTTCCGGGGGTAATTTGGCGGGTAGTTTTCTGAGGGGTAATTTTCCGGGGGGTAATTGCCCAGGGGGTAATTGTCCGGACACGCATAGATGTGGTGATCTCATTTTTCAAACATGCATAACTTTCTTATTCTTTTTTTCCCGATTTCTTTCAAACTTTCACCATCTTGCTTCTCTTATTTTTCTGCTTTCACACAAATCAGCTTTTAACAAAGGTAGGATTGCCCTTTAAAGCATGATTAATTTTGTTTCTACTTCATTAAACAGCGCATATCTTATACTACACGGAAAATCAGGGGATACAATCGTTCGACCTGGAGGACTTTCACCGTAACTATTTCAACATAGCAAAACAGGAGGACATTTTGAAAGGTCTCGCCATTATGAATGAATTCTTGATTTGGATCGGAGATGACAGAATAGGTGATGGAGTATACGGATTCTACGACACAGAGCGTAAAGAAAATCGACGGGTACGGTTTCTAAGCGCAGTGACAGGAGACACACTACCGCTTCAGCCATACATCAAGGAGATACTGACCATCCAATATGGAAACTAACAGTGGCGCAAATCCATTTTGAAATTTGGGGGGGACATTCGCCTCCAAAATTCTCTGACAAGCAAAAAAAAAAAAAAAAAAAAAAAAGGTTATTCAAAAAGGTGGGAGGGGGGGACGTTCACCTCCAAAATTCTCTGACAAGCAAAAAAAAAAAAAAAAAAGGTTATCCAAAAAGGTGGGGGGGGGGGGGACATTCACCTCCAAAAATCTCTGACAAGCAAAAAAAAAAAAAAAAGGTTATCCAAAAAGGTGGGGGGGGGGGGGGGACATTCACCTCCAAAATTCTCTGACAAGCAAAAAAACAAAACAAAGGTTATTCAAAAAGGTGGGGGGACATTCGCCTATCTTCGAAAAGGTGGGGGGGGGGACATGTCCCCCTGTCCCCCATGGATTTGCGCCCATGGAAACTAATATTATGGAGGGGAACATTCAAGCAGATCGACAGCCCGCGATACCAAAAGCCTTCGACACCGACAATATCGGTTTCGTTGACCCTCTGAAAAGTTGTCATAAACCCCGCAAGACCGTGATGCCGACCTCATGGGCCGTCGGTCTCGAGAACCTACAGATACCTTATCAGGGCCCTCTTGGCTGCATAAAAAGTTGCGATTAAACGCAACTCAACAAATTAAACGCAAGTCCCAAATACGCGATCCTGATTGGTTGAAAATCGAGTTGCGTTTAACTTTTTGAATTGCGTTTAATCGCAACTTTTTATGCAAGAGGGCCCTGAAGGCTTATGCGACCGATATTGTCGGTCTCGTTTGGTATCGGTATAGTGACCTGTACCTGTTTGTTACTTGGGTTTTTTTTTTTTTTTTTTTTTTTTGTTTGGGGGGGGGGGGTTACAACACCTCCACTTTCCTTTTCTTTCTTCTTTTTTGTTTTTTTGTTTGTCTTTCCTTCCTTATAACTCTTTTCTCTCTAGACAGAAGTTGAAGTATACATTATATACATAATTTTCCCTTGTTTACTGTATTATTATGCCAATCATTTATTATGCCAAGGTATAACTGGTAAAAATTGGTTTGCAATTCTGTTTATGAGAAAATTTATCATAATTTTGTATGAAATGTGAAACTTTATTACTTGCAGTTATGTTAATGTGAAGATTTATTTGTACTTATGTATGTATGGAATGTGAAACTTAACTTGTAATTTCGTTTATGTCAAAAAATTATTTGTAATTTTGTATGACATGTTAAACTTCATTTGTAACCTTGTTTGAGAGAGAAAAAAAATTTTCAAATTGTAAAAACAAAAAAGTACCCAGTTTTGTGATGAATAATATGTACAATTTCGTTATGAATGATTTGTACAATATAATTTGATTTGAGAGAAAATAATTTTAAAAAGGTATCGTAGTCGAGTGGTTTTAAGGTAATGTGCAGTTTTGGTAAGCCCTCAAAAACTTTTCCTTTGTTTTTAGATGATAAATAGCAAGATACTACACTCTAAAAACTTAAGTGTTAAATCACCATTTAAAAGGGCCGAGGAGTGACAACTTTTTTCAAAATGGTAGATCAACACTTATAGTTTTGTATCCAGCATGTTAAAAGTGTTAATCTACAATTTTGAAAAAGTTGTCACTCCTCGGCCCTTTTAAATCGTGATTTAACACTTAAGTTTTTAGAGTGTAGCATATAAGCTGCTGTGAAGTCTTTTCCTCCTCAAGTTAAATTAAACAAAGTGAGAGTTAAAATATAATAGAAAGATTAAATGAGAACTTACGGTATCAAATTTAATCGTTATTTCAAGAGTAATTTTGTAGGGAGAGATTACATGAGAGCCCGTAATGCGCATGCGCGGTCAATCTTTGAAGCACAAATGTGCCTACAGTTTCGAAGTAAGAGAAAGATTGAGTTAATGAGAACTTACTGAAGATTAAGAGTAAGGGAGGGAGAGGCGGGCATGTAATCTCTCCCTACAAAATTACTCTTAAAATAACGATTAAATTTCATTTAATCTTTCTATTTTACTACGTAATTTTTCCGTGAGAAATTACATGAGATTATGTAGCTCTGTAGGTACATTTGTCCAAAATAAGGCTAACCTGACTTCAGAAGAAGTTCACCGCAACTCAAATAAGGGGGAATGTATTCCCCATAAACTATAGTTCCCTGCACTAAAACAGTTTCTATTCAAAGTTCTTGCTCCACGTACCGCAAGTCTTAGTATACTCTATATACAGAGAAGACTCATAAAGAGTGGTAAGTGTTCAGTCTAAAAGAGACACTGATTTTTAAGTTTGTCCTCCTAGCACTGCTTGTGTGAAGCATTTTGTTTCTGTGCTAAGAGGTTTGTGATAGAACTTCCTAAAAGTACATTCGCTCGACCAGCCTGCTTTGCTGAGAATCTCAGGAACTGGAATTTCAGACCTCTGAGCAGCTGATGTAGATGCAGCCCTAGTCGAATGGGGCTTGTAAATGTCAGTGTCGATTCCAGCTAACGACAAAGAAGTCTTAATCCATCTGAATATAGTCTGCTTACTGACACGCTTGTGTGGTTTCTGGAAACTAAGAAAGAGATACATGTATTTCTCATCTCTCCTTAGATGTCTAGTGCGAAGCAGGTATTGCTTGAGATAACGAATCACACATAGTCGTCTATCAACTGGGTATGCTTTCATCTTCAGTTCACTACCTGTATTATAGCATTGCCTGGGCGGTGTTGTTTGAGCAATGCAGTGAAGGAAAAGGTCACTGAGCTATCCTTGAGTAGCATGTTGTCAAGGTTTAAGTCATGAATCGATTGCACACGTTGAGCAGAAACCAGTGCAATAATTGTAACAAGTTTAAGAGACAATTGTTTCAAGCTGAGCGAATTAGCTGGTGCAAGCTTTCTTAAGTAGTTAAGGACTATCTTCACGTCCCAAATGTGAGAACAGGCGCGCCGGAAGCAGTTTGGGATTGGGGGGGGGGGGGGGGCAAACATTCAAAGGGGCTCACCTTTCAAGGGCTCATGTCTTCTCACCCCTAAAAAAACTCACACGCTTTCCCACCCTCTCACAACAATACAGATCCTACTGCTAAATCAAAATTTTACTCAAAAATTCTCTGACAGGCATTTTTGGGGTGTATTTTTACTGGAAAATTCTCTGACCAAAAAAAAACAAAACACCAGAATTATGCTAAAATTCTGCTAAATTTTGTCAATTTATGCTAAAGCGGTCAAATTTCTGCCAACTCTGGCAACCTTGCGTCTAATACAAAACCTCCACTACGTTAAAGTTTGAATGCTTTATCTGTCTTCAGTGATCTCCATGAATACGAAAAATGAATACAAAGGCTTACAATTACGTAATAAAGCAATCAAGCTTTTAATATACACACGATTTTTACTCCTTTACTACTGATTTTTTTTTTTTTATGGGGGGGGGGGCGAAAATGCATTTTGCGTTCGGGGGGGGGGCGACCGCCCCCCCCCCCCCGCCCTGCCCCCCCCCCCCCCCCCCACTTCCGGCGCCTATGTGTGAGAATACCTTGCTGTTGGAGGTCTTAATTTAAACACTCCTTTCAAAAAGCGAGACACAAGGGGATGGGATCCTGTTGGATAAGATCTTTCCAAAGTGAGAAAAGTTGTTATAAAACGGGTTCAAGAATGTAGCCATCCTGATTGGTCTAATAACACCACGTGACCGTGCAAAATAAAAGTGATAACGCACGGCGAGGGGACTAACGCACGGCTAATCCGGATCTGTAAACATGTAAACATGTAGCGCAGACGGTACGACTCAATTTGGCTATATGTTTCTACACGCTACCGTATACGCTATCGATATCGCGATATCGATCGTCGCGCTAATGTCAACAAATCAACAAAATTACAGCTGTAGCGCTAGTGGAGTAAATGACCGTAAGGTGGTTGACTTTCACTACAGTTTGACGACAGCAGCGTGTAAAAAAATGGCTGTATCTTCGAATCTCAGTTTTGCACTTCTCACGGAGGAAGAACTCGACGATCTACTGAATGGGAAGGATTCAAACAGTACCAAAAGAGCACTGAAATTTGGAATTTCAAAGCTTGAAAGTTTCGCTAAACTCAGTCGCACGGACCTATCCACCATCACCCAACGTGAGTTAGATACGCTGTTGAGCCGTTTCTATGCAGGCATCAGAAAAGAGGACGGAACGGACTACACAAAAAAAACACTTATGTCAATCAGGTACGCTATTCAGCGTCATTATTTGGATCATCATGCATTTGACATTGCTGATATGAAATCTTTCCCTAAGAGCAACAACATATTTAAAGCTGTCCTAGTAAAACTTAAGAAAGAGGGAAAAGGAAGAGTGAACCATAAGCCTGTTATCTCAGCCGAGGACATGGAAAAGATCCAGACATCTGATCAGACTAATTGTTCTTCCCCTTCTGGACTACAGAACAAGGTATTTGTTGACATTTTAACATATTTTTGTAATCGAGGACGTGAAAACGTCCGCTGTATGAAACCTTCAGATTTCACCGTTGAGAGTGATGAAAATGGTCTCAAATACATTTCTAAGCGAGATACTTTGACCAAAAACAACCGAGAGGATGAGGATGAGTCGTCTAACCAAGGAGTTATCACAACTCCTTGGTCTAACAGTGGCTACATGTATGAAATTCCCAAAAGTGACAGGTGCCCTGTAAATTCCTAGTTGTATGTTTCTAAGCTAAATCCTGACTGTCCATTTTTGTGGCAGAGACCTAAAGTTGCAGGCCTCAATTGGAGAATGAGCCACGGTACTTCAGCATGCCACTAGGTGTCAATACAATTGCTAACAAAGTTAAAGACATTGCAAAGAAAGCTGGATGCAGTAGGACCTACCCTTACAAAAAAGTACCATGGTAATACTACGTTTTTCATGGTATTATCGCCATAATACCACGAAAACATGGTAATTCCGTGGTACACACGGTATTACCACAGTATTACCATGAAGAACGCTGTATATTCATTGTATTTGCATCGTGTACCATGAAAAACATTGTACATTCGTAGTACTTTCATCTTGTACCATGAAGAACGCTGTATATTCATTGTATTTGCATCGTGTACCATGAAAAACATTGCACATTCGTAGTACTTTCATCTTGTACCATGAAGAACGCTGTATATTCATTGTATTTGCATCGTGTACCATGAAAAACATTGTACATTCGTAGTACTTTCATCTTGTACCATGGATAACGCTGTAAATGTGATTTACTTTCATAATGTACCATGAAAAACGTTGTTTATTCATTGTATTTGCATCGTGTACCATGATAAGCACTGTACATTCGTAGTACTTGCATCTTGTACCACGGGAAACGCTGTAATTACTTTCATAATGTACCATGAATAACGGTGTAAATTCATGGTACTTCCATTGTGTACTACGAATAGCACTGTCCTTTCGTACTTTCTCTAAGTACCGTGATTAGCACTGTACATTCACAGTACTCTCATCATGTCCCATGGCATTCATGGTACTTTCATCATGAACTATATGAAGAGTGATTTACATTCGTGGTATTTTTATAGTGTACCATGATGAATAGCGTTGTACATTCGTAGTACATGTATCTTCATCATGTTACAAGATATTTGAGGTACTTTCATCATGTACCATGAAAAAATGATGTACATTCATGGTATTTTAATAGTGTGCCATGAACACTGTTAACACTGTAAAAAATTACCATGGCTTTACCATCATAACCATGATAAAACCATGGTTAAACCACGGTTTTACAATGAATCAATCATCCATGGTTTTACAATCATAACCATGGTTAAAGGTCATGTAAAGTTTTGGTAAGCCCTCAAAAACTGTTCGTCAGATTTCTTCAATTTTTGTTGATAAATAGCAAGATACTGTGAAGATTTCGCCTCCTAAAGTTTAATATGAAACAAATAAGAGGCAAAAACTAATTTATGTGCCGGGACAGGCACGTAAAATCCCAACAAAGGCAGCTTGTGCTATACACTGTAAACACACGTGTAAAACCAATGATGAGTAGCTACACACAGTGCACACACGCTGTCTCTATGCGAAGCCCCAAGATTGCTGTGCGGGGAGCCGTCGGGGTGGAAGGGTCCTAGCATAATGGCAGTGATCAAGCATTCCTTACAGATATTTACACTGAAATTCACCAGAAATCATAGATGGAATACCAAATGATCTCTTACAGACATATTTTGATACAAGGAGAACAAAATGAGACTATATTTAACATGTTTATTTCCAATTTCCTTTTTTCTACCAATACTCTACATGAGCTTTAAACCGCATGGATAAAATGAGGGTAAACAATCGTTTTACCGTGGTCAACAACCATGGTTATAAAACCATGATTGAAACCATGGTTTTATCATAGTTAAAACACCATGGTAATAAAACCATGATTAAACCACAGTTTTACCCTTGTTAATACACCATGGTAATACAACAATGATTTTCCCATGGTAATACAAAAAAATCCATAATAGTAATACCACTGTACATCTTACCATGGTTAAACTCCATGGTTATAAAGCTATTATTGAAACCATGCCGGTTTTACTTTGGTTAAAACACCATCGTAAAAAACCGATAGTATTTGTGGAAAATAACTGGTTGCCAAACAAAAACAAGTAAAAAAATATAGATAACACTGCCGATGTCACAAACTGTGATTTATTTTTATTTTTTAAAGAAAGTAAGCTGTATATCTATAAATAGGGCCTACTGCCAGAAACATCAAAAGTATAACTGCATAGTCTATCATGTAACCCCTATGGGTCCTAGTTGTTAGATAATTACAGAAAGACCATTCAGTGACAGACCAGGAAAATGTATTCTGGTTAGCAAATTTAGATATCATATTTGGATGGGGCATCTATCTAGGAGAGTCGAGAGGAAGAGAGGAAAAAAGAGAGAGAAAGGTCTATTGCTGAGCTGGTAAATTTAGTCTAGTACAGTCGACAACAAGTAGGCTTTATATGCAGACCCAATTTAGCTCAAATGTCATTGAGAAGAGACCGAGGGACTAAAGACCTCTTAATCAGGAACCCTTGCAAATAATTACCATGGTTTTACTGTAAAAACCATGATGAAACCATTGTTAAACCATGGTTTTACAATGGATCGCTCATAATCCATGGTTTTTAATCCATGACATTGGTTAAACCATGGATGAACTTTGGGTAAACCATGGTTTTACAATGGTTAATATACCGTGGTAATAAAACCATGGTGAAACCTTGGTGAAATCATGGTCACTAAGACCACAGTAATAAAACCATAGTGAAAGCAGTTTATTACAGTGGTTAAATAACCGTGGTAATACATCCATGATTTCAACCATGGTTTTACCATCGATAAGAAACCATGGTAGTAATACAATGGTTAAACCATTGTCTTACCATGATAAAAACTATGGTAATATAACCATGATTTAAACCATGGTTTTACCATAGCTGAATCACCATGGTAATATAACCATCATTTCAGCGATGGTTTAACCATGGTCACAAAACCATGGTAGTAATGCCACGGTTAAACCGTCGTTTTACCGTGGTGAAATACCATAGTTACTCATTTGAATAAATGTATTTCATTTGCATATTTGTGAAATTTTAAACAAAATTCAATATTTTAAGAAAAGGGCAAATGCAATATTATTTTTTTTCATAAATATTTATTGTGAAATTAGTTGCGAGATATTTCTTGAGTGAATTTTAATATGTCACTTTCCATATTTTCTAATAATAACAGAAACTGTAATTAACTAACCATTACCAAAAGTAACAGATTCTCAAGTTGGTATATAAGACTGAAACCCATAGGTAACTAGTGGCTATGGCACGGCCATGATACTGCATTGTGATTTATAATGTTAAAATGATGATGACTTGTGCTTGTGTGATTAGTAGTTTAAGTTTCATATTAACCATGTATGTAATATGTTATGCAATATAATACTAAAATTAAATACATGGAAGTTATGTAACCGTGCAGTTAATATTTCCAACTTGAATTACAATGGATTTACCATGGTTTCCGCCGGAACTTTACTGTGGTAAAACCATTGTAAAACCAAAGTTTTACTGTGGTTTTGACCGTGATTTTATTGTGGTTTAACCATGGTAAAACCATGGTTTTACAATGGATCCATGGTACGGTAATACCATGGTAAAACCATGGTTTCACCGTGGTAATGGCATGGTATTTTCATGGTAATACAGTACCATGAAATGCCGTATTACGGTCCCAATTTACCACGATACTCAAACACAGTATTACCATGGTACTTTTACCACGGTATTACCATGGTATTATCATGGTACTTTTTTGTAAGGGTATACTAACCATTCTATTCGAGCCACTTGCATTACTTCGCTAGACAGTGCCGGTTTTGAGACAAGGGATATAATGTCCGTGAGCGGCCATCGTAGTGCAACCTCACTGAAGCACTATTCCAGAACAAGTGACAAGCGCAAACAGGAAATGAGCAGACAGTTATCGACACAACTGTGCCAAGTGATTCCTACTCCGAGTCCTACTCCTGCTACTGCTAGTACTAGTACTAGTCCTACTCCTAGTGCCAGTGGTGGTGCCTTGTCTTCATCTTCAAGCTTCAATATAACCTCAAATTCGAACATGCTCAGCCAAGCTCAAGGAAGTGAAAATACATCGGTGAACCAGACTCAATACCACTTCCATAATTGTCAGGTTCATATTACTCACATATAGGTCTAAATAAAGACTAGGCCTAAACATTGTAAATAAACATTGTATATGCGTTCACAACAAAGACTAACAAGTTAAACATTGTAAATAGAACTGCAGAGGTCTACTACGTATATGAGTTTTGCTGCTTTCAAGGATTCAAGCATGGAGCATGACAATTCGAGGTAAGTGAAAACACTTAGATTGTAGACCCGTTTTATAAAACTATTAATACATGGTTGTGAGGTCGTGCGTTAGTGCGATCCGGCAACACGCAGGTTTTTATCGTGGTGTCTAACACACTCGGCTACGCCTCGTGCGTTAGTACACCACGATAAAAACCTTTGTGTTGCCGGATCGCACTAACGCACTCCCAACCATGTATTAATAGTATACTAACGCACTTCTAGTTGTATTCAGAGAGCTGTAGCTTGCCCCATGTACATAAAACATTTCTGAAAAGAATTCTAGTACTGTCTCTGCTGTACTATGTAAGTAGTTCAATTCCCTGGTTGAACAAAAACGCTTCCACTTTCTTATGTACACGTAGTATTGCTTCTTGGTTGATGCTCGCCAAGAGGCTGCGATGACCTGTATTGTCCTGTTGCTCAGTCCCTTACCCTGGAAGGGTCTCCGCAAATCCTCCAATAAAGCAAATCAAGATGGGGAGAAAGTGGATGTGTTATATTTGATACTGGTTGCTTGAGAAGGTCGTTTCTTCTCTTGAGCAACATGGGTTCCCCTACTATTAAAGGCATTGATTAACTTTGCCCAGAATTGAAAAAAAAAATCACTGTTCCAGCTAATGCTGTAATCATAATTGCAAACCTTTAGCTCAGACAGGAATCGCCTGAGTTTTATAAGCTGATCGGTCGTTTATATATGAAGATATTTACGATTGAACATTGATGTCGGGATAGAGTACCACCGAACCCTAAAGAACTCTTACGGTTGGCATACCTCGCTCTATCACAGAATACCGTACGGGCTGGAAACCCGCTCTAAAATTGCCAAGCGCCGGTGCTTGGTTTTTGTGACTGCAGCGCAGCGAAGAAGCCGAGCGACTTGCGCTAGCGATTGATCGCGATTTTCTCTTTTTTAGGATAGTAAACGGGTTCCATTTTCTCTCATACTTTCACATATCCTTAATTATATATGTAGTTAGAGGACTGCACACAATTCACTGGCATTTGAGCTGATTTTACAATTTTTCACAAAGTTAATCAATCACTTTAAATATTGGGAACCAAGCCTGAGTGGGCCAATTTGGTACTATCAAAAGCCCAGTCGCTTTGTCTGCTTGAATCTTTTGTAAGCATTTTGATATCAGACAGAAGGGGGGAAAGCATAGAAATTGAAATGGCCCCAATCTATTGTGAAGGCATTCACCGTTTCAGCGCCAGGTTCTGGCAACCAAGATACAAATCTAGGTAGTTGAGCATTCAGTCTGGATGCGAACAGATCTATTTCAGGTAATCCAAAGTGGTCAACAATTTTTGAAAAGGCTTTCTTATCCAACATCCATTCAGTCCTGTCATTGAATTTTCTGGACATTTGGTCTGCCTCTGTGTTTAGACAGCCCGGTAGATGGGCTGCAGTTATCCAGATATTTCTCATCATACACCATTTCCAAATTTCAGAAGCCATGTGATCGCAATCTCTAGATTTGATGCCCCCAAAGTTATTTAGGTAGCTTACTGCTGTTTGATTGTCTAGTCTAATGAGCACATGCAAATCACGCTTATCCTCACAAAAAGCCCTTAACCCTAGGCCTGCGGCTAGAGTCTCTAAGTAATTAATTTCATTATTTTGAGCTCGCTTCAACTCTTGCTCATTCCATCTTCCTCCTATCTTAGTGTGGAGGTTAGTTGTTCCCCAGCCCATGCCACTAGCATCAGTACGTAGCTAAATTTGTGGTTTTTCACGTCTAATTGGGGAAAAGGAAGATCTTACATTCTCTATCCACCATAATAATTCCTCCTTTGCCTTAACGGAGAGCTTCATCGGTCTGTCAAAATGACACTTACATTTCTTCAGTGCAGTAATCTTAATTATCCCTTTCGATCGAGGGAGCGATAAAACAAGGGACCGTATTGTATATACAGCAGGGAATGTTGCTATCAACTTCCCTATCACTCTAACTACCACCCGAATGAGAGGATTGTTGGCATGAAGGAGATCTGTGCAGTCTTTGACTATATCATCCTTCTTATCTTCAGGTAGAGAAAGATGCATGATTACTGAATTTAGCATGAACCCCAGGAATTTTATCTCCTGCATGGGTATAAGGACCGACTTTTCAGGGTGTACCAGGAAACCTAACTCTGTATAAGAGTATCTGTAGTAGCTGTGATTGCAGCCTTTGTATGTTCCTTGTCTTTTCCAATGATTATGGTATCATCTATAGGTACCCAACCACTGCATGACCTGCCTGTCTGAGCGAGGCAAGGACAGGCTTCAGTAACTTCTTTGGTGAATAATCTAGGGGTTGTGCTAAGGCCATTTGGAAGGACCTTGAATTGAAACAGTTGCCCTTTCCATACAAATTTCAAATACTTTCTGTGGCTAGGATGGATGGGAACAGAGTAGTAATTAGCGTCTTATAGGTCGACTGAAGCAAGATAACAATTTGGAGATATAAGCGCAGCGGCCACATGAATATCATCCATCTTAAAATGGTGATACTGAAGGCTCTTGTTAAGGTCTGACAGATCTAAAATCAGACGCAGCCCGCCATTCTTCTTGGGCCAAGTGAAAATATTGGAAATGAATTCGCCTTCCTCACGATTACACACTTCTATGACATTTTTATCCAAAAGTTTCATAATTCATTGCTGATAGCAGCCTGTTCAGTCTGACAGGACTTAAATTGGAAATTTGGCCGTGATCTACTGGGTGGCATGCACTGTGGGCAGGGGCGGCGCTACAGGGGGGGGGGGGCAGAGGGGGCGACCGCCCCCCCCTATGATTTTCAAGTAGTGAAAAAAGAAAAAAAAAGAAGAAAAAAAGAAGAAAAGGAGGAAGAAAAGGGAAGAAAAGGGAAGAAAGAAGAAAGAGGAGTATTAAAAAGAGAGGTCTTAAACATATAACTCTATATTACCCCTGTTATTTAATGGAGAAAAATATGACGTCATCTTTAGGTCGTCTTGCCCCTCCTATCAAAATACCCTGGCGCCGCCCCTGACTGTGGGTCAAATTAAAGTTTGTACCCTTGCACCGCAGCCAAATGAAAGTGTCAGAAGTAATGCTGCACCAATTTTCATAAAACCGTTTCAGTCGACCTCCAACAGGAGTACCAAATGAACCTTTAGAATGAGAAATCTGACCTACCTCTTCGAGGTTGGTGTTGTTTAGTTCTTCTTGTACTTGTAGTGGTAGGTTTTCTGTTTTGCTCCTAGCCGAGGCAGGGCACTGCTTTGGTGTTTGTCCTTCTGGTGATGAGTCTGCACCTGATGGGGCTGATTGCCTTAAAAAAGGCCTGTGGGAACTATCAGCCTTAGGTTGTGAGCGGCTGGAATCTCTGGAGGATGGCGTCCATCCCGCATCGTGGTACTTGGACTTGTGTGACCCGGCATAGGGGTGATAATGCTGGCTATGCTGGCCAGAACTGGTCTTAATCTGTGGTCTCATCACCCCTGCTGTTGCCTTCTGTTGTTCCTGTAAGTCTTTCACTTGCTTGGGTAGGTCATCACCAAACAGTTGTTTCCCCACCATAGTTGTGGGCTTGCACAGGTGCGTGAATCTAGCGTTCATGTCTGGCCTGATCAGGTGCTTGCGTAAAGATTTAAGTTCAAAGTTAGTATTGCTCAACAGAGCCAAGGCATCCTGCTGAGTGGCTGAAATAACGTCAGCTGCATCAAGAGTACGCAAGAAGGCCACCAAACCTCTGAGGGACAGCTGAACTCTCTGCAGTTTAAGGTCCCTAGCTACCTGCTCTTGGTGCCTAATTTCAAGATGTCCCAAATTGGAACATTAACTTTGGGTACAGTAAGCAATAAGCAGTTGCTGGGTGGAACGTACTTGTCCCCAGTCTCACGTAGGGTTTTTCCCTGAATTGAATTGAATTGAAATTAACATTTATTTCCTTCTCGTCAGGAACAGTGTAAAATAAAACGAGATAATACATTTGTAACATTGCTGTCAACATATAGTACAATGTACATAGTAAATAATTCAGAGAACAGAAGGAGGCGAAAACCCGAAAAGCAAAGCTTGTGTTGGGAAACGCCCGTAAAAAATTAATACAAGTTACTGAAAGAATATTACATCGAGCACTGAAGAACATAATACGTGGATGAGAGAGAGGAAAAGACAGTATATAGAGAAAGGACTTAAAAGAGAGTCAGGCATTTTGGACTATTGTGTCTATGATGGCATCACCAGAGATTGCAGTATACATACATATATATACCGGCAGCATACATATATAGATACAGATACATATCATTAAAGATGAGCAAAGAACAGCAGCAATAACATCGTCCGACAACACTGTCCCAAAGAGTATACAATGTTTACCATAGGCGGCGGAAACATCGCGCGCCCGGACATTGGAAATGTGTGTGTGTGTGTGGGGGGGGGGACCCTTTGTCCGCAAACAACAAAAGGTCCCCTCCCCCCCCCCCCCCCACACCGTCCGAGCGCGACGCTTCGCTTCGCCTGAATGTTACATAATACAATGAAAAGGATTTGACCGGCCTAGCAACAGCTGAGGCACGTACGTAATAATAAAAAGAAATAAGCGGTGATACAACATGTCATTTTTTTTTTTTTTTTTTTTTTTTTAAATACTACAAGAAGGTATAACTTCAGTTTCAGATATAAATACAAAAAGGGGATTAGCTAGAAATGAGATACATTTTTGCCTTACGGGAAAAAGTTTGCAAGGAAAGCGACTTCTGCAGGCTGGATGGTAAGGTGTTCCAAAATTTTGGCCCAGAGTATCGAATATCGTATTGAAATCTTCGAGTTCTATGTTTAGGTAGATGAATGTGGGCAGCGCCTCTTGTATTATACCTATGAATTTCCGAGTTACAGTGAAAGTGGATAAGAACATTAAATTGCGCTGGAAAGATGTTGTTCATGCTTTTATACATGAAAATACCCTGTTGATGCAAATTAATATCACTGAATTTCAGAAATTTAGTTTCTTTAAAAACGGGACCAGTATGGGATCGATAGTTTATTCCAGATATTATACGAATGATCTTCTTCTGTAATAACATAAGCTTTTGAATTTTTGACTTGCAGGAATTAGCCCAGACAAGATTACAGTATGAAAAGTATGGGAGTATAAGAGCACAATATAGCATACGTAGAATGTGATTGGGTAAAAGATATTTAAGTCTGGATATAATGCCAATGTTTTTGGACACCTTACTTTCAACTTCATGAATATGGTATTTCCATGACAAGGAACTATCTAAATAAACACCAAGAAATTTGACTTTATCTACCCTTGGTAATATGACATTATCAAGAACAATACTGAAATCATTGAAATCTGTATTCTTTCCATTGTGAAAAATCATATAATTACATTTCTTAACATTTACAGAGAGTTTATTAGCTTTAAACCATTCACATATGTATATAAGACCTGCATTTACCGTATCACCAGCAGATTTCAAGTTTGAATCACTGAGAAATATGTTTGTATCGTCTGCGTACAGTATGAAGGATAACTCATCAGCTGATTTATAAATATCATTTACATATAATATAAATAACAATGGGCCAAGAAGACTACCCTGTGGAATTCCGCACGTTATAGCCTTAAACTCCGAAACAGAAGATTGATACTTAGTACATTGTAATCGATTATTTAGATAGCTGGCGAACCATTTATGAGCTATACCACGTATTCCATAATGATACAGTTTAGATAGTAAAATGTTGTGATTAATCGTATCAAACGCTTTTGACAGATCTATAAAAACACCAATTGCAAATTCATTTTCTTCAAAAGCATCTATTACTTTACTAGAAAGACTGGTAAGAGCCATACATGTTGAATAATCCCTGCGGAAACCATATTGATTTTCATAAAGAATAGAATATTTATCAAGAAATTCAATAGTTCTCTTATATACAATACGCTCAAATAATTTAGAGAAGACTGACAGAACAGAGATGGGCCGGTAATTTGTAAATTCACGCTTGTCACCCGATTTAAAAACTGGTGTAACTTTAGCTTTCTTTAGTTCATCTGGGAAAACTCCTTTTGATAATGAAAGATTGAATATATGGCATAATGGTCTACAAATGAATAATATGACCTGTTTAATGACTCGTGGGCTGTATTCGTCCAAACCTGGAGCTTTATTGTTTTTAAAAGTTCTAACAATGTTACAAATTTCGTTTTCCGAGGTAGGATAGAGATACAAAGAGTCAACAGGTGGGTCATTCATATACTGTAAATAGCTCATTTGGGTATCTGGGATTTTATTTGCTAAGGATGGACCAATTCTTGTAAAGAAGTCATTAAAAGAATTCGAAATAATGTCCGGTTCTGTAACGATGTCCCCATTATGATTGAATACAGAATTTTCAGCTGGCTTACTTTTGTTGAGTAATGAATTGATTGTTTGCCACGTGCGATTCATATTGGATTTGTTAAGGAGAAACTTGTCGTGGAAGTATTGCGATTTTGCTTTACGTATTAGTCCTGTAAGTAAGTTACGGTAATTTTTATAAACAAAAGCATTTTGATCTGTCGGGTTACGTAAGTAAATTTTATACAGTTTATTCTTATGTCGGATCGACTGTAATAGTCCATTCGTCATCCAACATTTTAATTTCTTGTTTTTGTTCTTTTCAACTACAATTGGGAAATGTTTATCATATAATTCACGAAATTTATTTTGAAAAATATTATAACTATCGTTTATATCTTCTTTAGCATATACATCCCTCCAGTCGGCTTCTTGCAGATCTCTGTTTAAGGCTTCAATATTTCTTTGATCTATAATTCTGCGGCCAAGGTTTACTTTTGATGATTTAACATTGGTAATATTTAACTGTGAGATGCTAAAGACCGGCAAATGATCGGAGACATCACAATACAATAGACCAGTATCATGAGACGAATTTAAGTTATTTGAGAGTATGTTATCTATTAAAGTGGCAGATGACTTCGTAATTCGTGAAGGTTTGTCTATTAGGGGGTAGTATGAGTTACTAAATAGTATGTTGATAAAATTTTTTACCGATTTGTTTTCATCATGTTGTAATAAATCAATATTAAAATCACCCATTATATAACATATTTTGTTGTCACTTATTATTTTGTTAAACACAGTGTCCATTACTTCAGAAAAAGTATCGATATGAATATTTGGGGGTTTGTATACGACACCTACTATAATATTCTTTCTCCTTTCTTGAATAATTTCTATAAAAATGGAGTCACATATTTCTGAATCAATCATCAGGTCATCTCTTCGAAAATAATTTTGTGTGTTCGCTACGTACATTCCGACACCCCCGCCACGCCCGTGGTTTCTATTCTTGCTAATAAAAGTATATTCATCGATATTAGTTGAAAGACTGGCGTCTGTTAACCAAGTCTCAGAAATGCCAATTACATCGAACTTGAAATTCAAAATACTCAAGAAATATTTAAAGGAATCAAAATTCTTAAGAATACTTCTTACATTGAAATGAATATTCGAAAACGTTTCTCTGTTATTTGTACTCGTAAACTTATCAATAAAGTCTACCACTTCATAGTAATTAGAAGTGGATATAGCGCAATTCGCAAAATAATTTTTGTCAGGATCTATTTCTGCATTGTTATTGTGCCCTTCACTTTCATGTGCAATTGGATTAAATCTGAGGTTTAAATTGGTAGTTTCGAAGGAGCCATGCCGATCTGATATAAGTGATTCCAGATCTTCTACAAGGTGAAAAGGGAACAGGTGAGAGAAACAGTTAATACACATGAGCACATTCTCATTCCATGCGTTCTGTTCAACATTACAATTGCATGATTGACAATAAAAAGATTGATTGCGTAATGGGACAGTGTTGTCGCTAGACATTAGTACATTACTACCCATGAAAGTTCAAGATTGACAACAAATATCGTGTACATGATTTAACTTGAATGAAATGTCTGCTGTCTGAATAAAATATGACACAGCATAATTTTGGATGATAGTGATGGTAATTATGGTTGCAAGATATTAATGTACTCTGAGAAGAAACAGCTATAAATATCATACAATTTACAAGGGATATAGTCATGCCTGAAAAAAAAAAAATGGAAGAGAGAGAGAGAGAGAGAGAAAAAGGGTAAGTGTAAAAACAAACAAAACAAAACGGGTGTGGACTCAGACTGTACTGTGTACACACAGGAAAAAGAAAAAGAAAGAAAGAAAAAAAAAAAAAAAGATGATAAATATGACCAAGCAAGAGAAGGTGTAGGTACCTCTCCGTATAATGAAATTTACGACAAAAAACATCCTCGCCGTATATGCATTAGACATGTTAAAAGGAACAGAATGATATAAAAGGATCTACTATATTTCACTATACTATACTGTCTGAATAAAATATGACACAGCATAATTTTGGATGATAGAGTACATATTAATGTAGTCATTATGCAAAAATGACAAATTATATGTACAGAGATAGCATGTAGTTGTTACTCAAGTGTAAGATTATGTGGGATATTCATATATGTTCATTCTTCAAATCGGTTCATGAAGACTATTCCTCATGCATTTGACATAGTTACATCATAAATCTAAGATGCGAGCATAACGAAGATATTTAGTCATTATGCAAAAATGACAAATTATATGTATACGCAAAATGGTTTCAAAAAAGGCATTTTTTCCCCCTGATCCTTTCTATATTTAGGACTTTCAATTGCAAAGATTCATTGTGAGTAGTTATGTCAGAATTCATGAAAAATATGCAATGAAATGTACAAATCACAGTCTTGTGAATTGCTCTAAAAAATACATTCACAAACGTTCGAATACAAAATGGTTCATGAAAATCACTGTCTTATAAGTTGTACATGAAAAGTACATGTACAAAATGCGAGTGAACATCACTGTACATGTACAAAATGCGAAAAATATGGAAAAATATACAGGATGGTTCATGAAAAATTATCTCATTTTGTGAACATCACTGTCTCGTGAGACGTAAGCATAATGATATTTAGCCATTATGCAGAATATATGAATCATATACAAAATAGTTCACAAGAATCCTTTTTAGTAACCTGTATATTTTAATTAAGGTTAAAAACAGAACATGCATATTCGAATTCAAAATTGTGTAAAATATTATGAAAAGATACAAATTGGTTCATGCGAATCATTGTCTTATGAACTGTCCTTGAAAAGGTACATTCATCATCAGAATTATACAAAAATATGAAAACATAATACAGATATCTCATGAAAATCACTGTCTTGAGCTTAAGCTGACTTGTACTGAGAGAGTATGAGAGAAAATTTATAGATATCATTATGCGAGAATTTTAGAAGAAATTTCATATTTACTCTCTAGCTTCTTCTTTAGACGTCTGGAGTAAAATCAAAAGGGGTTCCATTCATACAGCGCCATTTTCCCGCTGTGAACTTCAGCTTCGTCCCCTGTTGATAGAGGCGACGTACTTCTTGAGCATACCTTCGCTTTTCGGTGAGATCATCTTTAGTGAGGTCATCGACCATGAAGTAGTTTTCGTTCGCCAGAGTTGCTCGCGCCGACTTCATAACGGTCACTTTATCGCGAAAAGACAGAAACTTGAAAAGGATGTGTCGGGGACGATCAGCATCAGGTTTTCCATCTCGATGAGCTCTCTCGATCCGGGGGGTTATTCCAAACTTTTCATTCAAGATATCCTGGACAATCTGGATGCAATCTTCACCTGTGTTTTCCGGTTTCCCAACAAGACGCACGTTATTTCGACGAGAGAAGCGTTCAGCCTTATTAATCCCAGCCTTCTGCTCAGCTGATTCTCGAAGGAGCGAAGTCATTTGCGTCTCGAGTGTGGAGATCCTCTTCTCAAGCGTAGCATTTTTTTCCTGGAGGTCGTTCACTCTTTGGGACTCGAATTCGATTGCCGCCCCGAGATCTCGCTCGACCCTCTTTACGTTTTCGACCAGAGAGTCTACAGCTTTTGTAATCATTGCTTCAAATTTTTCGGTCATTCTAATGAAGTATTGATCTATGTACGCAATGCTTACACCAGGTGGGCTGCATACAGCGGTTTCCGAGAGGCTCGTAGAATCCGACATAGCACCAGCAGCTACGGCGGACAAGCTTCGCGGTGGTGATGTCACGTGGCCCATGTCAAGCCCATCGCACACGCTTGACGTGGCAGAAGAGGATTGAAAGTGTTCCAAACTTACATCTTCTTCCTGCTTTTCCAAGTCTCCCTTAGCCCTCCTTGCGAGTCTTGTCCTCTGGCCCTGGGATGTCATCGTCGATATCGAGTGATATAGTTTGTTAGTAACGTATACAACGAGGAAAATTCGATAGATTACGGAGAGGCAAAAACCTACGTCCTACTCGTTCATTGCGTTCGTAAAAAAAAAAAAAAAAAAACTGATGTGAGATTAAGTAAGTCGCCGAACTGGCCAAACTGTCATTAAATGGTTCTCCAATCTCACTGGGTTGAGCAAATTTAGCTGCGAGCTTAGGTACAACTAGCTCTTCCTCCATTTCATGTTCATAAACATCATCACGATCATACACCTCACTGAAGCCTTGACCGGCAAGAGGTTCATCGGTATCTGAGATATCCATTAATTCAGTAGGATCTGAAACAAAATGGCCGCCTTCCGACGTACCAGCACGATTGTTCGCACCGAAGGTGGAATGCGAAGTTCCCGGACTCCGCGCCGCAGACGAGGTGGACGGGAGACTCTCCATAACTTTGCCCAAAAGGGCTTCCAGTCTATCCAGTCTATCCCCAAAATCGGGGGTTTCTGCCTTTTTTGGCTGTGATGTGATCTTTGGCTTAGCCACTTTAGATTTTCCTTTATCGGAAGATCCCCCTTTGGGTTTGTTCTTGCCTGAAGTCGAGCCCGAGGGCTTCTTGGCATCTGCAGTAGCTTCGCTACTCGCACCCCCGGTAACGCGACCGGGGTGCATAGGGCGTGCGTCCGGCTTTGCCGACGTCTGGCCCGGAGATCGAGATTTCTCCTCACACGAGATAATCGCTTCCATTTTCTCAAGAAAACGTCAATGAACTCTCAAAAGTGAAGAGAAGGAGTAGAAACCAATAAAAACTCCGAAAACAGGTGTGGTAAACAGCGAAAATCGAGCTTCTAAATTTAAAAATGCTCAAAATCACTTTTTAATCAAATTAGAGTACGTTTCAGGACATTTTAAGCATTTCAAAATTTCCCGTCCGTGAGCGCCCGCGCGTGCGCAGCGCGTACAGAACATAAAAACGCCGTTTTTTCGCATGATTTGTCTTCCTGACATTATTCTTGACAATTACAAACTATTTACAGTCATTCTCAACATTCCATAATGCCACACGCGCGCGTCAAACTGGCAATATGATATAAAAAGTGGTAAAAACATTATCTTGAATCCGCCATAGCTCGTCAGAAAGGCTGGGACCCCCCCCCCCCCCCCCAATTTTTTTTTACATATTCTGCAAGCCTATAAGTTGTAGATTGGAATTCATGAATAAAATTGGGGGGGGGGGTCGAGCGGTCGGAACGTCATCATATTTGCATATGGACTAAAAAAAAACAAAAGATTTTGAAAAAATGACGTCATAATTTTTGTATTCATTTGACAATATTTCAGTAATAAGTTGTTGATTTTCTTCCAAATTTTGATATGTTGTAGCTGAGACAATTCTCTACAAGCTTAATTTCACCAATTTTCATTAAGTTGACAAAGGTATCATGGCGTATTTTTGCGATTAAAGGAGGCATGTCAATTTTTCACATTTTGCGTGTATTCTCTATGGGACATGACTATTTCTCAAATCTTGATTCTACATTCCAGTCTTTTTTGAGCAGTATCTCTCTTATTGTTGCTCGATTTTCTTCCAAATTTTAGTATATTATAGCTGAGACTATAACCATTTATTAAAATTCCAGCAACTTTTGATCAGATGTCGGGATCATGCTCATTTTTTAACGACAAAATGTGATTTGAAAATCCCGTTTTCCTTTGTTTTTTCTTTATTTTTGCCATTCATTTTACCATCTTCTTCGCGACGATTATAACATATACAATCACAAACAATGTAATAAACTGCCTTATTTTGCGTGTTATGTTTATTTGAAAAAAGTTTGCAGTAGTTTGTGTACAACCCTGCTGGAAATCTGATTCCATATCGTGAATTAAAGCTTTTGGGCTAATCTCCCATGTATCCTGAAATATCAAATCGTCCGATTTTCTATGATGCAAGTCTCCATCTATTGTCTACATTATCAGGATTATTATCTAGCACAAATGTTATCACATCTTACAAAGCTATTTGCCACGATGACAGACACTCAGACCACCTAATTCGTCTTCAGTGACGAATTAAAAGTCTAGTTATTATTATTATTATTATTATTATTATTATTATTATTATTATTATTATTATTATTTCTGTTGGTGTTCCTGTTGTTGTTGTTGTTGTTAAATATTACAAATTAGTTCACATCTTATACAAAGTTCCCTGTGATAGTATACAAATATATACTGTCATGAGAGTGTCTGGTTGGAACTATGGTCTCCGAGGTGACGTGAACCAAGACTATTTTCATGAGGGGAGCAGCCCTGAAGGAAAATGGTCGTCTTCACGTCACCGACTCGAATGTAGGCAGTATATATTTGGTTTATATCCATCATCTTGAACAAAATCCTAAATCTATCTACGATCATCTGCACCGTAGGCCTATACACAACAAGGGCGGATCCAGGTTTTAAAAAAAGGGGGGTCCAAAGGGTGAGAAGTTATCATTCTGGCAAACGCAAGCGCCGAAGGCGCTAAGCGCCTCTATAGGCATATATATATATATATATATTGCCTGTTTGACTATTTTAATGTTGAAATATAGTTGGGCGCGCGGAGCGCGCCACAAAAATTTGATAATACGAGCCTGAAAATGTCTTAGTTTGTACTGAAATTACATTTAATCTATTAATATTACATGGTGTTTATTTGAGATGGAAAATACTTATATAATGATTGCAAATTACCATCTTTTATCAAAATGTGCGGGTATATTTGTACAGGCCACCCCCCCCCCCCCCCGTACATCAGAACTGGGAGGGGGGTTAATGCATACCCCCATCCCCTCCGGGATTTGCGCCATCGGACTGTATTAATATATATATGTATATTTTTTTTTTTTTTAAGTTTTCCCAGATTTTCCAGTCTGCATTGCTGTGCAGGACCTCAGATGGTATGTGGCATCAACACAAGCAGTCCAGTGAGACAAATAAGAATAAAATCTGGAGATTTATTACTTGAGATTGGTTCTTCAATGTTGAAGTACTATGTTGATAACCTAGGAATTGGGTGTGCGCATGCTGTACAAACACACTTAGTAAATTTTAGTGATACATGTACACATTTTACAGCAATGAAGAATTATTCACTAAATATCATCTATATTATCTCCTCCCATCCCTGAGATAACAATTCGCAAGTGTTTACATCATCACGAGTTATAAATCACAAATCACAAAAGAACACAAAAAAGGGAAAGTTCCTTAGATTCAGGAGTTCACAATCAAGGCCGATCAACAACAGTACCAATACCAGTTTTGCTGAAAATTCACAGGATTTAACAATCAACCACAGCATCTACTCATTAGGCAAAATAAATAAGTTTTGTATCACAAAACTAGTCATGGTGCAATGTATCAGATTCAAGCGTTCCCAATCAACAACAAGAAAAAATATATCAAAAGTCCTCGGAGAAAACAAACCTCCTCCCCCCCCCCCCCCCGAGCACCTGTCATTACCTTTGAATTTCGTGACTTTGACCTTTTTGTTGACTCTGACACACCTTTGACCTTTTGTGTGACTTTAAGTCTTGACCCTCACAACTTTAACCTTTATATGGACACATGAAGTTCACTTCTTGCGATGTACAACCATAGGGTAGGTGTAGGGAATACCAGACCCTTATAAGCACGTTTGCATAATTTGCATAAACATGAACACAGACACACACTAGTAAGGTTTACCAATGCTTTCAGCAACTCTTTTTATTTCTCAGGGTACCGAAATAATGACAAAAATTTGTTTACCTAATGAAATAATCTCCTTAATGACGTCATAGGTAAATGGTCCATTATTCCCTACCCATGAAAGTAATACGAGACCGCTACATTTTCAACAGAAATCTCAAATATTTGTTGAGGAAAATGATATTTCGTTGGAAATGTAAATACCAATAAAGAATTGTTTTTTGGAGAGTATGTTTTGGTTTCATCAAAATCTGTTGCAATTTTAACCAAAAATTTTATAGCATTTATCATCGGATAAATTTAATTACCATTTAAACGGCATTCAACATGTTCAATGTGCCGTTACTTTTGCCTCCGCCAACTTTACATTTTGTTGTTGATGATTTTAAGTACATCAATACTGAACAATTGACAATGATAATTTTAAAGATTACAGAGAGTTGTAAAATGACATTGAAATACGTCTTAAAAAGAAAGATGTAAAATCATGACGTTAAAACAACTTAACACATCCAACCAAACTCTAGTAATCTCGCGGCCGAACGGAGCGAACGGGCCCCGCCCGGCCCGTGCCCCGGCCACGGCGGGGATGCATGTCCCCACTACCAGTGGCGGCACCAGGATTTTTAAAGTGGGGGGGGGGGGCAAATGGGGGGCAAAAGAAAATGTTGGGGGGGCAAGGGCGGACAAAAAAAAATTTGACACTTTTTGTAGTGAAAATGTACAGAATATTCGGCTATAAACCTACCCAGATATGAGGACATTTTGAGCATCTAGCTGAACTGCCCGATTATAAAGAGGTGTTAGTTATATACTGCGAGCGAGCGAAGCGAGTGAGCAAAAATTTTGACATTTTTCGTAGTAAAAATGTACAGAAATTACATATTCGGCTATAAAACTACCCCAATATGCATGAGGACATTTGAGCATCTTGCTGCCCGATTATGAGGTGGTAGTTATTTATTGCGAACACTTTTTGTCGTGAAAATGTACAGAAATTATATATTCGGCTATGAAACTACCCAGATATGAGAACATTTGAGCATCTTGCTGCCTGATAATAAGGTGGTAGTTATACATTGCGAACGGGCAAAAATTTTGAAACTTTTTGTGGTGAAAATGTACAGAAATGATTATTTGGCTATAAAACTACCCCAATATGAGGAAATTTGATCATTTCACGGCCTGATTATGTGGTGGGAGTTATAGGCCTGTATTGCGAGCGAGCGAAGCGAGCGAGCAAAAATTTTGACACTATTATAGTGGAAATGTACAGAAATTATTCAGCTATAAAACTACCCAAATATGAGGATATTTACACGAGCTGAGCGAACAAATTTGCCACATCCCCCCCCCCCCCACCTTGATGCCACCACTGCTTTCCAAGTTTCCGTTTTCTTTCTTTTTCCTTTTCTCCATTCCTTTTTCACTTTTTTCTTTCCTTTTCTTTTCTTTTTCATTTTCCACCCTTTTATTTTTTTTCACTCCGAAAATTATTGGGGGGGGGGGGGCAACTGGGGGTAAAGCTTCTGACTGGGGGGGGGGGGCAAATGCCCCCCCCCCCATGCTTCCCCTTGGTGCCGCCACTGCCCACTACTTAATCAACTGCACTAGCGCCGAAAGTTTTTATCAATTAACCTGCAGCAGAGCTGCATTTATATATTTGGGCCAAGCAAAAATTATTTACCTATATGGATACTTGTGCTTTGGTATTGTCTAGAATGACGAGTTGCCTCGAATGAGTGACTTGAAGTTGAATGATGCCGCGTGCAGCCTGCCTCCTCGAGGGTTGCAAGCATAGTTGCAAGACAGCGTACGTACGATCAAAAGTCGCATGCATAAACCTATGCGTGCCGCGCCGCATATCTGGGGCCCGTTGCACAAAACTTGCGTTTGAACGCAACTCAGGAAAATCAAACGCAACTTTATTTTCAGCCAATCAGAAGAGGGCATTAAGGACTTGCGTTTGATTTTTAGGAGTTGCGATTAAACGCAAGTTTTGTGCAACGGGCCCCTGATCTAGCATGGCAGTACAGTACTTAGGCCTACTTTGCGACGGAGAATGAAACAATGGAGAATGAAACAATGGGTAATGAATAGGGCCTACGCAGTATCTTGCATGATCAGGTCGGCAGAATTTCTGGGGGGGGGGGGGGGAAACGCCAAGAAAGACGGCGCCAAGTAAAAAAAAAAAAAAAAAAAAAAAAAAAAGCGGCGCCAAAAAGGGGGGGGGGGGGGTCCGGACCCCCGCGACCCCCCCTCTGGATCCGCCTATGCACAAACACTTCGAAGGGATGAATTTGCGCTGATATCAAACGCGTATAATGATGACATCATCACGCGCCGGTGCCTAAAACAATAAATACGCGCAATTGAATGTCGTCACAACGTAGTACGCACTTTTCGTATGTGATGTCATACGCCGTAAATAGTATCCGTGAATAGTACTAATATTCACGGATCGTGACGTCAGATGTTACCCTCTATGGCAATTCGCTCATTTGCATGAGGCTAGTGGGAATTGTATTTTGTCACATGACGCGCATCGGACCAATCAATTGCGCAGATTCTTTTCATGACGGATATAATGATTTACATGCATGATTAGGAAATAGTTTTGTATCTATATTTTCATCATAAAAGAAATAGTTCAATACGATTCAAGAAGAGTGTGCTTGTGGACCACACTTCATTACAAATTTGAAATTGTATATATATATATATGTATATATATATATATATATATATATATATATATATATATATATACATGTATATGAAAATTTATATATTGACTCATTAATTTAAAAATTGTGATTTTTTTTGTTTAAAAAGTCATTAACATTCATATACATATGTCTTCATTTAAGTTCAAACAGGATTACATTGATGAAACTTCCAGGTTTACATTATATATTATTAAATTTTCCTATAATATTGAATAGTAAAATATTATTAACCAAATTTTATTTAAATACAGAATGAAAAACAAATTTAAAGCTAAATTAAAAGGATTTATTTTTGTAACTCTCTATGTGCCACTCACACAATACTGTGTAAAATTTTATTTCTAAAAAGGAAATTCTACTAAAAGGTCAAAGGATTCTACTTAACCCTTTCAAGACAGAAATTAAGTAAGGGCTAAACTGATAACATTTTGTTCTTTAAATGGCAACAATAATTTTTTTTTAGTGCTACATGGTTGTAATAAGGTGTAATGTTTTTGAAAACAATATGCATGGTTGAGTATTTTGTCAAAAGTTGAAAAAGTTGCCAATTTTGATAAAAAAACAATAATTTTGAACCTCTCAATGTGTTGCCAATTTAGGGATTTTAAAGCTTATTCTCCTTTTTAAATTCCCATCAAACGCAATATGGTCATGCAACACAAATGGACATAGTGTGTGCAGAAATTTTAGCTCTTTTTACTCATACATCTGATATATTTTTAGAGCTCTGAATCAAAAGTTATTGAGCCAAACCACAAAATGTGGTCAATTGTCTCGAAAGGGTTAAGTTGAAGCTTTCCATTATCAATTACGAAGCAGTTTTGTTACATCTTCATATTTTCACCATAAAAGATATAGTTCACAACAATTTAAGAAGATAATGCTTGTGGACCACACTTCATTACACATTTTTAAAGGAACCGTTTGACATATTAAATCATTGATTTAAAAAGTTTGTTCTTTTTTTCCTATCAAACGTCATTAACATTCATACACATATTCCTTTATCTAATTTCAAACAGAATTACATTATGAGACTTCCAGGTCTACATGATATACTATTTACTTTATATATACTTTATGGTCAAATGTTATTAACAAAACTTGATTTAAAAAAAAAATTACATGAGCTCAATAAAAGGATTTATTTTTGCATAACTCTGTATGTTCCACTCAAACAATAATGCGTCATCTTGTATTTCTAAAGAGTTTGTTCTACTAAAGGATTCTACTTTTAAGCTGGAAATTCCCAGTATCAACCTATTGTTAATAGGTGATAACAGGATTGTCATGTAGCCAATTATGACCCCCCCCCCCGAAAAAAATGGTTATTACGCGAAGCTTGTTTGTAATGCAGAGTGCAGTCTTCTTGTTTATTGGTGCCGATTGGCACCCATGCCAAAAGTCAGCGAATGATCCAATCGATGCGGCAAATAAAAGGTTAACATACAAAAAAAAAAACTTGTTGTCTCTGTTTTGAATTCGTGAGGCCATCTTCACTGTCTTACTGATGTGAGCATGTAATTCTCAACCCCAAAAATCTGCAAAATTAAAAAAAGACAATAATTAAATTTAAATCGACTCGATTCAAATAATAAACAAAAAAAATATACACCTATATATAATTAGAGACGAAGAGCAAGACCATGGAGAGAGATAGTCAAACAAGCAAAAGAAGGACACACAATCACACATCCCAAATTTGCACACAGATAGACATGATAGAAGGTCGGTGAAAGAGAAGACTACAGCCAACTGGAATCCCAAGAGAGTAAGTTTGAGGAAGGTAATGAAAAGAAAGAATAGAGAGAGTGAGAAAAGAAGATGAACAAGAGGAATTTAGAAGAAGAACTACTGAGAAGAAAAGGTCCCACTTACTTTGAAGACAACAACCAATACGAATCCAAAGAGAGTAAGTTTCAGGGAGGTAAGAGAAGGAAATGAGATAGGGAGACAAGAAGAAGAAAAAGATTCCATCTAAACGTACCTTCAAGAATCCAGCCGTAGATTTAGAAATACAATGAGAGTAAGTTTGAGGAAAGGAAGGAATGGGGTGGAGAGACATAGAGAGAGAAAGAATGAGAAGGAGGGGAAAATAGATGACCTACTCAAACTCTACAGCCAGTAGGGATCCAATGAGAGTAAGGTTGATGAAGGTAATGAAAAGAAAGGAGAGAGAGAGAGAGAGAGAACAAAAAGAAGGAGATGATGCTGATGAAGACAAAGCTATCAAGAAGGAAAGGGTTTACCTTCATTAAAAATGGCAGCCAGTAGGAATCCAATGGGAGTAACTTTGGGGAAGGTAATGAAAACAAAGGAAAGTGAAGAAAAAAAAAAGGAGAAGGAAAAAAGAAGAAAAGATTCCACCTACCTCAAAGACTACAGCAAGTAGGAATCCAATGAGAGTAAGTTTGAGGAAGGTAAGGAAAAGGAGGGAGAGAAGAAGAAAAAGAAGAGAACAACCCACCTACCTTGAAGACTACAGCCAGTAGGAGTCCAAGGAAAGTAAGTTTGAGGAAGGTATAAAAGATACCCCTTCTCTTTGGACTCTTCTTCATGAAGAACTCAGCTACAGACATTTTATGGGGTGTGTATGGGGGGTAGAGCAGCCTGAGGGGTGGGATGGGGGTGGAGGAGGGAAAGAGATAGAAAATAAAGTGTGTTAGAGCGTCGAGCGAGATAGAAAGAAGTTTACTTAAATCTGATAAATTAGAAAAAAAGTTTCTTGTTGGAATACCACAATAAAGGGGTGTGGAAACAGGGGGAGGGGAGGGGTGGTACTCATATTCCCCAAAGGTTTTTTTTTTTTCTGGAGGATCGTTTATCCGAAGGTTCGGAACTCCGGAAATGAAGTAGAACCCTATTTCATTTTCTGGATTACGAATCTTCGGAATAATGAACCTCCGGAAAAAGACAGTCATGTAACCGCATAATAAGGATGGAACTGTAAGAAGCATTCATATCGAGATTCTTAATTGGAAAGTATAATAATTTTGCTTTAATTGATACATGTATGTGACGATTCTGTTCTTAGATAAAGTAGGACTTGATCCCATCTTAAGTCCATCGCACAGTATCCGATCGGCTAGCAATCCGATTTCGGAAGAAAATGTAATAGCATTTGATATAAACATTTAAACACATACAATATTTTTAACTGAGGTTTTGAATAGTCATATAGAGGTAGTAAAATTTAAAAAAATACGTCATGTTGCTAGCTTTCTAGTCGGATGAAAGGCCTAGTCGGCTTCGAGTCGTTGTGATGTCAGAGAACCCTACGATAGTCTACGATTTGAAACTAATTTGGCCCTTATTCCGGGTATAGGACTGACAACGCACCAAAATCCTATGTCTAGTATTCATATTATTGTTCAGAACCTGAATCAGGTATACTTTATTTGTTAAAACAGTGGCGGATCCAGGATTTTGTAAGGGGGGCACACAAATTAAGGGCTGTCAAATTTGGGGAACTACTTGGAGGGAGATCCGTATTTTTTGTTTCTCGCCAGCCCTCCAAAAGTCACTAATTGGGGGGGGGGGTATCAGATTTTATGGGGCCAGTTTTCCTCCATAATTCTCTGACAAGCAAAAAAAAAAAAAGAAAAAAAGAAAAGGTTATCAGTTCTAAAAGGGGGCACAATAAAAAAAAGGTGGCATAGTGTATACTTTTCTTTCAAAAGGGGGGGGGGAGGGCCGGGATCCCCCCCCCCCCTAAATCCGCCACTGTTTTAAAATGCCCATATTCAATGCTATTGCGATTAATTTCCAAAATTGGATTGGTGTCGATCGTATGGTGTGCGGTGGGCTTAACTAACGCAGGCCTGTGTCTTTGCCGTAAGCCACATTGTGTTAAACCGTCTAAAACAATTTAGTCGAATATGACTAGAATCTAGTCAGGGGCCTGTAATATAAAGAGATACAATCAATCTTACGATCAATTATAACTCTGGTTTACATGGTACATAGTACATGGTTTGCCAGAGACTTACGATTGATATCAATCGTAAGACTGATTTATCTCTTTATGTTACAGGCCCCTTATTTGACTAGAATAACTGTTTCCACGGGCACCTGCAATATTCTAGTCACAACTACCAGCTTCGGGTTTGAAGTGAACAGAATCCTAGTAAAAAATGAACAGAATCTTTGTCAGGATGACTATCTATCCGACTATAATATTCAGAAAATGTGATCAGGCCATCTGGTAAAGAAAACTAGACGTTTTTTAGAGTGGATATTTTGTTTTACCGTGTGAAATGAACAATGCATAAATGAAGTATTATCTTCACAAATGATACTTACGCCTGTGTCTTTTTGGTGAGCCACATGTGTTTGTCGATGAGCACTGGTTTCTTGTGAGAGAAAACCTCGAACGAGTACTTGCCGTGGTACGACCCACAACCAGAACCACCCACGCCTCCAAATGGCAATGATTCAACTGAGGGACAAGGCAGTTCAAAATCAGAGCGCTTAACCTCTTGAATACATTAAAGCTGCCTTAAACTGGTAGAGAAGAACAGCGCCATTTTATGGTCATTCCTAACTATTTGATGCAAATAAGATTATCATTAGAGATTAGTTGTATTTCATTTGACTTGCAAACGTAGAAAATAATTGCCTGCAAGTATATTTTAAGCTTCTACAAGGGAGAATGGGGCTTGATGGGAAAATGAGATGGACAGAGATTTTCAATTCTGTCAAAAGATGGCGCAATTTAGAAGGTCAGTTCAGAGCCCTGCATACACAGAGTTTGGCCAACTCAACAATGGGCGCCATGTTGTAACCCAACGACCGCGCGCACTCGCCTTGCGTGTGTGCATGTGTGTATTAATACATGGGGTATGGTGGGGAGCCCTATGTCTACGCACCCTGCTTAGATTTGACCTGAAAATGAACAAAAATTCCTTTAATGTTCCCCTAAAGATTAATCTTATATTATTCCTGATATTCTAAAGAGTAAGTTTGCAAAAAATCTCATCAAAATAAGAGCAAGATCACAATGCTATTTTCACAAGAAACCGCGGCCGTGTTATTTCAACATTCATTTTACACACAGTTCTGGAGTTTTGACATGAAAGACATCCTTTTGTGGCTTGTGAATAAAATGTCTGAAATAAGATCATTTTTTCCAATATTTTGACTCGCTGGATGCATATCAATTTTGTAACAGGTGCATAATATAGGTTTATTATATCGATATTAATCGCAAAGATTAATCTTGCAAAGTTATTGGAGCAAAATAATCCATTTGAATAGACTCTGGTAATATTGATAAATAAATAACTCATATTTTCGAAAAATACGTCAGCTTTTGAACATCTTCGGAATTTATCATCATATGACTAAGCATACCTGAAAGACCAACTTATTCATACTTCACTGTGTGCAGTAATTTGTGCATATTACCGTGGGGGGGGGGGGGGTGTTTCATTGAGACCTGTAACATCATCCACGTAAATCACTTTCTGAAAAACACCCTAAACGGGGATTGCAGTAGAAGTAGTTTTGATACACAAAAAAAAAACAAAAAAAACAGAGAAACCAGTTTAACATTTCTCATTTTTATACCCTTAACTCTTTCAGTGCCGATGTCACATTTATGTGACAGATAGACTTGTTATTTTTATTCACCAATTGCTCGACCACAGGAAAGGTATATGGTGGTCAATATATATCAAAATTTTGAGCATAAATCAAGCATTCTAAATATATGATAATAATTATATGCTACCATAGAAATTTCCAGAGATTATTGAAGATTTTTTAAAAGATACCCTATTTCAGCATTAAACGATAGTAAACAAATGAGAAACCAAAAATTAATGGACAAAAAAGAAACTCAAATGTAATCTCAATATGCATAAAATTGGATAAAATAATAATAATGTTTGGTATCATAAGAAAATTATGGTAATAAATTTCTTACAAGTTTTGTAGACAATATTTTGTGAAATAATAGATGGTTAATGAAGTGCAGACATTTGAAAAGTAAGCATTGATAACATTTTGGTAAAATTTTGAAGAGAGCTGAACCCCTTGGCACAGTAAGAGTTAACGGCGATTTCCGAGGATCTTCTTCTTATCACCTTTGAATTTGATACCCTTTTTCTTGATTTTTGCTGTTTTTGATACCCTACACGCGTAACCCGGGTTACGCGCCTAATGCTTAAAAGTACCCTTTTTATCCGTTTTCATGTACACGGTTGATGAACAGGTCTCCATGAGACATGCCCCCCAAAAATTCAAAATGGTTATTGGCATAAAAATTGAGTCGCGAACGTATGTGGTACACTTCCACTCCCCATTATATAGGTGTAGGCGGAAAAGTGGGCTCAAGGGGACCAAGCCCCCTTGCTCTCATCCTATAAAACAAAAAGAAAAAAGTATGGATTTATTTCCTGCACGTCAGCAGACATCCAATCAATTTTGGGTTTGACCAACTAAAATTATAAAATGTGGCTACTTTGGATAAGCATACAGAAATGTTTATGCAAAGGCCCTGCATTTATTGTGTATTAACAGTTCTCAGAAAAAAAATCTTTGTATACCATGCACTCAAACACATACGAGGTTATCTTATACCATGATACCATTTCATCATGATACGTATAACTGGCACAGAAAATTTAAATAAAAACAATTTTAAGACAAACTGTGGACTAATTATAGGAGTTACAAAATTATTTTAAATGTTTAGAAAGTTGAACGTCTTGTAAAACCCATCTTCTGTGTCTTAAGTTAAGGGTTTCTCCTTCCAAAATTGTACAATGTTGTGCAAAATATCCTCAGACTAAGTATGATTTCTTCTATGTTGAATAACAATTTGTGTTCTACACCAATGTAAATGTCAGTCAGTTATCACTTCTTCACAAAAATATTCTAACCTTCAGTTTAGCATCAGATGAAATAAATTTTTTCACATACACAAACCATGATTTAGTGCCTAGAACTTTACTCTTTTTCTTTATACTTATTAAAACAGTCTTCTATATCAAGGTCTTATTCATATTTGTTCCCTTTCCTGAACGATTGGAACATCCCCATGTAAAACAGCACGGCATTTTGAAATAAATCTTGACCGCAGATTTCACGATTCTGGTTCTACATCTCATTGATAGTATACGCAGTGGAGTATATATAAAGTGCATGCATGCTAGCTATATGCGCTATGCATGCAGTTGTAACTCGCGCGCTCACACTACATTGGGTCACAACATGGCGCCTGTTGTCATGTGATCGCAAAAAAAAACTCGAACCGGGTTGGCCAAACTCTGTTTATGAAGGGCTCTGCATGGGTCAGTTTAATGGGTCACATTTGTCAGACAACGATTACGAGATTTTCCATAAAAGGATACACCTTACTGGTCACATGTCGTTTTTCCGAAGGTGAAAGAGGGTTCATATTTCCGAAGGTTCGTAATTCCGAAAAGTTATGTAGGACTCTATTGCATTTTCGGAATTACGAATCTTCGGAATTATGAACCCTTTTTCATTTTCAGAATTATGAACCTTCGTAAATATGAACCCTATTTCATGTTCGCAATTACGAACCATCGGAGAAATGAATCAAATGTTCGGAACAATGCAAGATGTTACACTCAGATGGTTCCAATACTGCTTAATCAATTGTATTTCTCCAACAAATTTGTATTTGTGTAAAATTCAGGTTAAATCAAGCAGTACATGTGCATTCTGTTTATTGCATGATAAAACTATTAAACACTTGTTTTTTGAATGTCACCTGGTTAGGAAAGTATGGGAATACTTTGAAAAGAGATTGTACGAAAGATGCAAATTTGTAATAAAATTAACTATCGAAAATGTTCTTTTTGGAATTACACCCACTAAATTCAATAAAGCCTTAAATTCACTTATCATTTGGCTTAAATGGATAATTTATAAAATTAAATTGGCTGGAATTCGCCTCATACCACAGAAAGTTCTTAACGAGGTAAAGAGTTATTTCTTTTATGAAAAAGCTATTTTCTGTGAAAATATGAAGCAAGATTTATTTGAAAGATGTTGGTTAAATTTTAATAATCTTTTCGACTAATGTCGAAAAGATGTTTTAATCGACAGTGTGTTATTTTACAGTTTTGCATCTTAAGCTCTGGTCCTCTTTCGATCTTTTAATTATGTTTGTGTACTGCCATACATGTGTTACACTATCACAATATTTGTGATCAGTTATTGTATTTATTTTTTTTTTTGGGGGGGGGGGTTAAAGAATTTCACTCATTAGCTGTTTTTGCACATTATAAAAATGTATACTGTGCTATATTTCAATAAAACGCCCTACTGTGGGGGAAAATCCAATTTAAAAAAAAGTTCGGAATTACGGACCCCATTCTATTTGTGTTTCGGAATTACGAACCTTCGGAATTATGAACCTTCCAAAAAACGAACCTTCGGAAAAACGAGTACCCCCACCCTACTATATGTTGTGTACGTGTGAGTATATGGTCCCTTAATAATAGGGCAGCACTAGTGACTTTTGGCAAGACATTAATCTACATTTGCCACACTTGACTCAGGTGAGGTATGGGTACCTGGCAGGAATTAATTCCTTGAAATGCTAGAGCGCCTTAAGTGCAGCCATGCTAAAGCCAGGATAATAATTGTGGAGCGCCAGGAGTGTCAAGTCTGACAGACATGTGCGCGCTATACAAGCACCCAGTGTTATTATTATTATTTCCCTCAATAGAAGATCTCGTTATCGTTATCACTATGGGTGAATGTGACCCCCCCCCCCCCCCTGAAAAAAAAAATTGAAATTGAGTGTTGAAAGAATGAAAGGTGAAGAGATGCGAAAGTGAATATCCACGTTGCATTTTCTTAAGGCCACCGCACACCTTACGATCGGTCTGCGATCCGATTTGTGAAATAAATCGCTATGGCATTAAATATTGGCATTTTAACAAATGAAATCTACCCTATTAAGGTTCTGAAAAGTGATATGAATACTAAACATAGGGTTTGGGAGATCTGTCAGCTTTCTACAGGGAATAGGGACAAGATTAGTTTCAAATCGTAGGCAGTCGTACGATTTTTGTGACGTCACTACGACTCAGAGCCGATTTGGCCATTCCACCGACAAGAAAACTTGACAAAGGCGGTATTATCGATTTTTGCTATCTGTATGACTATTCAGACCCTCAGTCAAAAATATTTTTCGTTTTTAAATGATTTGTAAAATGATATTACATTTTTTTCTGAAGTCGGATCGCAGACCGATCGTAAGGTGTGCGGTGGCATTTAAACTCTTAGTGAATATGAATGTCCTAAATGGCAAGAAGAAGTTCCAGTTTGAGAAAAGGAGTCACAAATTCTTTAATTTCAGTTAATCTTATATGGAAACGGCTGACGAAGTTATGAAAATGGCCAGAAAAACTTATTTGTGTCCGTGTACAACTTAACTTACTTGCAGCATGTATGATGACGTCATTTCCTACGAACGCTCCACTTGATGTCTCATCTGCAATCCTGCGTAGAGTCTTCTGATTGTTAGAGAAGGCATACAGGGCCAATGGTTTATCTCTGTCAAAAGAACAATTAGATAACAGCCATAATATCAACGTCAACATTGTAAAGAGGCTTTTAGCTTCAAGAAAAAAAGAGAAAAAAGCACCTAATAGGCCTACAGCTTCTCGTTAATGAATTATCACTAAATACTGGATAGAAATGAATTCATCTTCATTCTAATTTCATTTAATACACATAATTTTCAAAGCCATAATTCACTGCAGAAAAAGCAGTATTGCCCCCAAAAGAATGAAACTTATCCATTTCAGCCTTTAAAAAATTAATTGATAGGTTGAAGAAGGGGAACCCATAAACTCAGTCCTACCTGTCATTTATAAAAGCAATTGCTTCATCTACTGTGTCTACATTGTAAATGGGAAAGACTGGCCCAAAAATCTGGAAAAAATAGAGAAATCAAAGAAACAATGATAATTAATCAGTTAAGAAGAAGGCAAAGTGTATTGGCACGTACAATTTAAAAAGCCTACTTAGTTCAACACATGTGAATCTTGAATTTCTGTGCACCGTAAAAGACGTCTGCATCAAAAGTATAAACAGATTTTAATCTGTTTATAAAAATTATAATTTTATCGATTCAAATAATGATATTTAGAAGAATAATTTTTTGGAACGGTGAAGAAAAAACAAATATTCGAAATTCTGTGAGTAGTTTGGCGACCTGCCCCCCCCCCCCCCCCATTATAAACTAGTATAGTCTTCCATGTGTAGGGGTGGTAATTGCATTAACTTTGATAATTCTGATAACAAACAGACAAATCATTATTTTGATCCTTTCTCTCTATCTCTCTCTCTCTCTACCTTACCGTCATCTGTCATGCACTTGGCTGTCTCACTTGGATTCAAGATAACAGTAGGAGCAATGTATAGATCAGATTCATCTCTCTCACTCTCTCTCTCTCTCTCTCTAGCTCCTCCACCCCACTCACTCTCTCTCTCTCTCCCTCTCTCCATCTTAATTACCTCATCTTTCATGCACTTGGCTGTCTCGCTCGGATTCAAGAAAACAGTAGGAGCAATGGATAGATCAGATTCATCTCTCTCTCTCTCTCTCTCTCTCTACCTCCTCCACCCCCCCCCCTCTCTCTCTCTCTCTCTCTCTCTCGCTCTCTCTCTCTCTCCACCTTACCTCATCTGTCATACACTTGGCTGTCTTGCTCGGATTCAAGATAACAGTAGGAGCAATGTATAGATCAGATTCATCCGCCTGACCTCCAATCACAACATTCTGACCTTCCATCAGAGCTGCTATCCTCCTGGTTTAAGATAAAGAGATACAGAGACATTTTGTTATTCCCATCATCAACATTGTCCTTATCATCACCATAATAATTATCATAAATTTATTTATTTACTTTTACTCCCATTGCAAGCACCATTATTAATGCTATCACCAAGTCATCTTAAAGGTCTACTACCATTTTCCAATCATTATCAACGATGATGAGGAGGCGAGTTAGCTCAGTCGGTAAAGGCTACCGCACACCTTACGATCGGTCTGCGATCCGATTTGTGAAATAAATCGCTATGGCATTAAATATTGGCATTTTAACAAATAAAATCTACCCTATTCAGGTTCTGAAAAGTACTGTGAATACTAAACATAGGGTTTTGGTGAGCTGTCAGCTTTCTACAGGGAATAAGGGTAGAATTAGTTTCAAATCATAGGCAGTTGTACGATTTTTGTGACGTCACTACGACTCGGAGCCGATTTGGCCATTCCACCGACTAGAAAACTCGGTAAAGGCTGTATTATCGATTTTACTATCTGCATGACTATTCTCAGACCCTCAATCAAACATATTTTTCATTTTTAAATGATTTGTCAAATGATATTACATTTTCTTCTGAAATCGGATCGCAGACCGATCGTAAGGTGTGTGGTGGCCTTAAAGCGTCTGCCTGTGGAACCAACGATCGTGGGTTCTACTCCATCCAGGGCGGATGACTGAAGCCTGCGTTGTGTGTTTACCCCTCCCCTGTTTCATAGACGCAGGCTATGTTACATTGGAAAACACTCCGTCCCTTGGATAGGACGGTAAATGGAGGAGAGTCACCACCTTTGCAAGTTAAGAAACCACTGCACTATTCGAAGAAGAGCAGGGGGAACCCCGGTGTAGTGGTACACCTGCACATCCCAATCATTTATATCTATAGGAGCGACCCGAGGCACGATTACAGTAATTCAGTTCGCTTTTCCCCACCTAAGTGTGCTAGCGACAGATAATAATAATAACGCCATAATCATCGTCATCACCACCATTTTCCTTATCACCACCTCCAAAACTACCAACATCATCACCACCGTCTTGACGATCACTAATTTAAAATGCCTCTCAATGACTATCCTGCCGTAGGCACTGTTCTGTGGATCCTCGCCAAAGAACTCCTTGAGAGCTATACGTATTGGGCTTATCGCTTTCTCACTGTCATCATCATCATCGTCATCATCATCACCATCACCACCACCACCATTATCGTCACACCAACACCAACACCACCACTACCAATAACATCACCAACATTACCACCATTACCTTCACCACATCACAACCATCATCATCATCACTGTGGTGATCACTTACTGGAAATGCCTCTCGTTGATTATCCTGCCGTAAGCACCGTTCTTCTGAGGGTCCTCGCCAAAGAACTCCTTAATAGTTGTACGTATCGCTCTCAACACCTTCTCATTGTCTCGTGAGTGGCAAAGGATGTAATCTGGAGCAATGCAGGTCTGTCCACAGTTCATATATCGCCCCCATGTGGCCCGTCGGACTGAGGTCTCGATATCACAGTCTGGATCGATGTAACAAGGACTGGAGAATAAAACACGATTATAATCACGTTGGTAATATTGTTTCTCATCTTTCATCACCACAACTATCATAACTATAACCACCATCTCTGACACACCCATTAATGCCATAATCTTCTTTTCATGTTCGTTTCCCCCTCTCCTTCTCCTGTTCCCTCCTTCTCTCTTTTGAGAATACTAACCTCTTTCCTCCAAGCTCCAGTGTGACTGGTGTGAGATGCTTAGCTGCAGCCGCCATGACAATCTTCCCAACCACCCCACTTCCAGTGTAGAAAATGTGATCAAACTTCTGCTCCAGCAACTCTGTCGTTACAACAGCATCACCGTTAACAACTTGGTAACAATCCTGAGGGGAAAAATCAAAGTGAATTTGAGTGTTTATGAACTCATTTATCAATTCGTATGTGTGGTTGCCAACTTTTGTCAAGATTAGGCATACGGGAATGCTGGTTGAGAGCCAGTCTACAGTGTCATCATTAAATCCCTTTAAGCCTTCAAAACCGAGCCTGGTGGATGGTGTAGCTAGGACTACATGGTCACCTGTTTGAGTTAAGCATTCGCAGGCGTTGGATGGCTCAGCTCCTATTTTGTGAAGGAAGTACTTCTTGGTACGGTCAACACCCTATCGGAGTTTGTTCAGGATAATACCCAAGACCTGCAGGGAAGTTCACAGCCAGGTGGTTTGTTTGAAGGGCCTTTGAGGTACCGTAAAACTTGGTGAATAGGAACACAGGGGTGAAAAGGAACAAAAAGTGGAAAAGGTTTTCTTGATAATTTAATTTTCAAAGTAAATGATGCAAACTCATCTAATGTTTTTCAGTTATGAACCACATACCTCTCGTTGTCCAATCATTACTAACATGATGGGAATCAATTGATATTTACCCCAGTTTGGAATATAATATGATGTTCTAAAATATGTTTGAAATAGTCAAAAGTTTCCTTTTATCTTCAAACCTACTGAAGTGAATCATCAGATTTTGCATCAAGACCTCACAAATATGGTCTTGCATGTAATTCCTGTGAAAGTAATTGATTGCAATCGAGTTTATATATTTTTTCTTCATTTTTCTTATTTTTGAAATTTTTCCTTGAAAAATGGGGGTGAATAAGACCAGACTACCAAGCAATACTTCCTGATTCCAAAACATATCTAAAGCACTTAAATACATATAATATATACTACGTACAGAAACAATAATAATATTTTAGATGTAAATCGAGGTATGAATAACAGAAAAGCCTGAAAACTCAACGGCATTCTTAGAACAGTCATATCCAGGCCCCTTAAAGCTCATAGACAGTCTCAGTAGCAAAATTCATACTGGCAAGAAACTTATCTAACATAGTCACAGACTATTCTCCTTTTATCATAAGACACATGTACGAGATTATTTAACGTTCCATTCACGATTTCGAACAAATTTTAGTGTAAATATCTGTAAGAAACGCTTGGTAACGGCTTTTCACTGCCCCACGCTGAGACCATATTATCCACCCGAAGGTTCCCCACTCAATAAACCCAGCGCTTCGCACTATGTGTAGCGTATTCTATAACACACAGCAATCCTCATGTGAGTAATGTGTGTGGCCGTTGTTCGAAGTTACATCCCCTCTTCTGGGGGCCAGGGATTTTTATTCTTTTCACCTCTAATTCGATAAATATTTCACTTGAGGAGGAAAAAACTTCACAGCATCTTAGTTATGTTAGTACCCTGCTATCTATTAACTAAAATCAAAGAAATCTCACGAAAAGTTTTTGAGGGCTTCCCAAAACTATCTAATACCTTTAGGAACCCCGACACCCTGTCTGTTATAGTTCGGCAAATACTATTTTACACAATAAGTTATTAAATAAATGTAAAGAAAACGTTCGGAGTAGGATTATCCACTGAATACTCAACATTTGCCACTGGCGATGTAATGAAAATGATGTAAGGCAAAATGTGTCAAAACCGTTCCTATTCGCCCTGTTTTACGGTGCAGTTGTAGCGCTGATATGGATCGAAGGTCCCACCATTCGACCCATCTATCATTGAAGCAAGAAGGATTGTAGCTAGGGGTGCTAAGATCAGGGTCCTGTTTTATAAAACTTATTATCAATAACAAGTTATGATAATAATTATTATAAGCTACTGAAATCGTTGAATTTGATTGCCTGTAAGCAAATTTGTCATAGAAATGAGGCAGTTGGTATTGATAACAAGTTTTATGAAACGGGCCCAGATGTTAGAGTTACGAAATCGGTTGCACAGTGCAGTGCCTGCCGAAGACCCCTTACTCAAATCTGACATCTTAGCACCTCTATCAAGATGTCAGAGTTGAGAATAAAAGGACCTTAAAACGCCTATACCATGAAGACAAAGTGAAAATTGATTTGCTGAAACAAATAATCATCAACGCGATCTGTATCAACTTTTCATATGGTTTCCAACATTTCTTAACGAAAACTTTGACTTCTGGTAAACGTGAAAAATAATTTCTGAGCTTTCTCATCCATTTTATGTGAGCATGGTCAGGTTGAAAGAATATCATAGTAGAAAATAAATGTCCCTTGAAAAGAACAGCTCTTCAAACGCCCTAATATTCAAAATATGACAAGAAATAGCTGAAATGTTAAGACCAAACATTCAAAAATGCCACATGTGTGTGTGTGTGTGTGCGTGTGTGTGTGTGTGTGTGTAGTCCCATGTACCCATTTCTGTTTGCAGTGCACTTGACTTTCAGCAGGATTGAGTCACTTTATTTGTTCTCATTTTGGTGATTCCCAAACCTCTCACAGTCATGACAGCAGGCAGTACATAATGGACCTTTCCAAATTGCTTCCAAGCAGTTTCTTTCACAATGTAATCGCATGACCAGAACTCAACTTTATCTCTTTTTTTCAGGTTCAAAGGAATATGAGCCCTGAAAGGGGAACATAATCAGCTTTACTCTTCCCTCCCCCCCCCCCCCCCCCATCCCCCGCTTGATTTTTCTTTATGGTTGTAGAAAAGTATACTCACGTTATCCAGGTACTGCGGTATAAGCTTTTCAAGCAACATCGCCGTTGCCATGGACAGTTCCGATGGTTTGATGATGGCGGTGTTACCAGCTACCATGGCAGCTAGAAGAGGCTCTACCACCAGCAGAAAGGGGTAGTTCCACGCCCCTATGATGAGGGACATGCCAAGGGGCTCCCATATGTTGTATACCACTTTTCCTAAGGTAACGATGCCGGTAGAGACCTACATGTAAATAGAAGAGACGGTACAAAGAGAAAGGGATGCCGATGGAGAGAATGAGAGAGAGAAAGAGAGATTTAAGCATTGAAGAGGCAGATTATCTATCTATTTATCTTTCTATCTTTCTATCTATCTTTATCTATCTATCTATATATCTATCTTATGTCCCATAGCTTGGAAATCGTTGAGGCGACAATGTGATGGATCATGAGACACAGGTTCTCCATAACTTTCTGTCTTCAGCTGTTCTAATTGGAAGAGGCAGACTGAGCAAAGGGAAATTCAGATATTGCAGGTGCAGAGTCAGCTTTATAACAAACATGTATTTACAAAAAAAAACACCTAAACAAAAATCCAGGCAATCTTGGTATAATAATGCCATTTTATGTGGCAATGCTACTAACCTCCTTTAACCCTTTCCAGACAATTGACAACATTTTGTGGTTTGGAATAAATAACTTTTGATTAAGAGGCCTAAAAAATATACCAGATGCATGAGTAACAAGAGCAAAATTTCTGCACGCACTATGTCCATTTTTGTTGCATGACCATAATGCGTTTGATGCCAGGAATTAAAAAAAAACGAAAATAAACTTGAAAATCCTTAAATTGACAACACAATGAGAGGTTCAAAATCACTGTTTTTTATCAAAATTTGCAATTTTTTCAATTTTCGACAAAATTGTTAACCATGTATATGTATATTGTTTTCAAAGACATTACACCTTATTAGAACAATGCAGCGCTAAAAGAAAAATGTTATTGTTGCCAATTTGAAGAACAAAATGTGATCAATTTATAGCCCTTGAATAATTCCTGTCCTGAAAGGATTAACATGACGTAAAATAGCAACCAGAAGCAAAAAAAAAAAGAAAAAAAAAGTATAATGATAGATTTAATATATATATATATATATATATATATATATATATATATATAATTGTGAGAAATGAAATGAGAGAATATGGTTGCGTAGCTTAATTTAAAGTTGAGTCCTTTTTGAAATTTTTTGCAAAGGTTGAAAAAATGGCGGAGACATTTTTCAACCTTGTCCTCCCTTTTTGAAATTTTTTGCAAAGGTTGAAAAAATGGCGGAGACATTTTTCAACCTTTGCAAAAAATTTCAAAAGGGAGGACAGCTCTGGGGAACTTTAAATTAAGCTACGCAACCATTATTCTCTCATTTCATTTCTCACAATTATAATTATTTCCACGAGAGTTGCCAAAGCTGTTGTATATGTTATTTCCTTACAATTATATATATATATATATATATATATATATATATATATATATATATATATATATATTTATATATATCTTTTTCTTTTTATATAGGAAATTGAATAATTGGGATAAGTCATTGTTCAGTTACTGGTAAGTATATTATGTGAGTATATTAATGTAAAGAAAAAGACGGATGTCGCATATTTTGGAGCCGAACGCTCCATTTTTCGAAGCATCTATAATATATAGGTACCATATTGATTCACCTAGACACTGATTAATAAATCTATTTGAGAATAGTAGGATGTTTTACATACATTCATGGGTTTCATCCAGTCTTCCAACTCGTTCATAAATTGATCAAGATCCTTCTCGGCCATGAGGATTTCGTTCAATTTTGATTCAAACGCAGGCTGTACCGTGGAAGAAAACAGAGTTGGGTTTTCGACAAGTATTATTTTAGCCAACATAGTGCATGCATTAATCTTAACGGAGAATGAAACCCTGCATTTTTTTTTGGGGGGGGGGGGAATTATTTTAATGAAAAGAGAAGATAGAGAGAAACAATTTTAAAAAGGTTCCATCGAAATCGGTTAAGAAATGAGGAAGTTATGAAAGTTTGAAAAGTCTCAATTTACTTTCTATGGCGATCCTCAAATTGGCAATGTTGCTTCAAAATGACAGGTTTAGTAGGACAACTCTCCATATGTTTTGTACACAAAATTTCATATTTTCCCCATTATCTCTCAAAGTGCAGCTTGTCTCCTTCTTAGCTCAAGATATATCATCAGGATCATGGAGAAATGTACCGCCGATAAAGCGAGGTTAGTTTTGTAGTTCCCTAGACCCTGTTTTTCACTCTGCCCAATAGATCATAGTTCCCAAGACCCCGTATTTTACACCTTGAAGTCAGTTCCTTAGACCCCCTTTTCGGGGATTCGTGAGGCACACCCCCGTCAAAATATAATTCGAGTGCCCCCCCCCCCCCGGGGATAGGACCCAAAGTTTTTCCTGATGTTTTAACAAAGCGTGACTGTATTTCAAATAACCTTAATTAAACTCTAGCAAAAAAGAATACTTTGAATTAAAAATGTTTGTTATAATAAGAATTTTAATCTACATCTGCACAGTTCAACTTTAGTTGATGCAGTTAGAAATGATTGAGCATCCCATTTGGCTTGTCATATTTAAGTCATTCGTAAAGTCATGCGTAACTTTACAAAAAGCTTTATGAAACATCCCCCAGGTTTGTTTGTTTGTTGTTGTTGGGGGGTACAAAGAGAGATCAAAACCAGCTAGATTAAATATTTGATAATCTACAATGTCAATTACAGTAATAGAACAAACACATAGAGATATATTGTCTGTTTGAATCTAGAAGGGCGTTGACTCTATACTTTAACACAGAGTTAACGCCCTTCTGGTTCATAACGGCATGCAATCGTAGATTAAACTTCACCCCCCCCCCCTCTCTCTCTCTCTCTCGCTCAATCTCTACTTCATAATTATCCCTATCTTTTCCTCCCTCTCTCTCTCTCTCTTTCTTTCGTCCTCTCTTCCTCTCTATATCCCTCTTTCCTTCATCTATTTGTGACTTTTCTCCCCCCCCCCCTCTCTCTCTCTCTTTCTCGCTCAATTTCCACTTCAGAATTATTCCTATCTTCAGTGGCGGATCTACGGGGGGGGGGGGGTTTTAGGGGGTTTAAACCCCCCCCCCCCCCCTTGGGCTGCCAAGTAAACATTTAATGTGCATAGGAAAAAAAAAAAGAGAAAAAATAGAGGATGCAAGTATGCTTAAAATCGCAAGCTGGCAACCCTAAAAATGAAAAATCTCCCTACTGTGGGAGGGGGGATACCCCCTTCCACACCCTCCCCCTCGCTCTCTTCGCTCGCTCGGGCTCGGTCGCTACGCTCCCTCGCAATACCCAGCTCAGCCCCTCAAACCCCCCCCCCCCTTGGAAAAAAGCTAGATCCGCCCCTGATCTTCTCCTCCCTCTCTCCCTCTCTCTTTCTTTCGTCTCTCTTCCTCTCTATATCCCTCTTTCCTTCATCTATTTGTGACTTTTCTCCCCCCTCTTCTCTCTTTCTCGCTCAATTTCCACTTCAGAATTATCCCTGATCTTCTCCTCCCTCTCTCCCTCTCTCTTTCTTTCGTCCTCTCTTCCTCTCTCCCTCTGCTCTCTCCCCTCCATCTCTTTGTGTCTTTTTCTCTCTTTCACCTTCAGAATACACTCTACCTTTTTAAGATCTTTGTGGATGGCATCTATAAAGTCTTGTCTGTGCTCTTGTATCATCTTTTTGCAGTCTCTAAGATGTTTCATCCTAGCCTCATAAGATCTTGTTTTCCCGGCTCTGAATGCAGCCCGCCCTCTCTCAACCACCTGATAGAGGAAAAGCACTTAAAAACAAGAACCATAATCAAGTACACACATACACAAATTAATCTGTGTATATTTGTAGGCCAGTGATAATAATAATGGCAATGATGATAATAATAATACTAATGATTATATTAATAATAATATTAATAATACTTATAATAATAATAATAATTATGATAATGCTAATAATGATAATAATGATAATAATAATAATAATAATGATGATAATAAAACAATAAAATAATAATAATGATAAGTGTATTTTCTCATTCCTTTTTTTTAATTTTTTTATTGTCAGTTATAGAGAATATCATCCCTTGAAAAGGATCGCTCTTTCTAAAAATGACTAGAAACAGCTGAAAAGTTTGGACCAAACTTTCATACCACATGACTGTGTGTAGTCCCATATATGCACATGTGTGTATGCAGTTTTCAGCAAGATGATTCCCAAACTTCACAGTATACATCAATTCTTATAAACTATACATCATCGACCTTCCCAATTTGCTTCTAGACAGACCAGGGGGTGTTTCATAAAGCTATTCGCAAAGTTACGCATGACTTTACGAACGATTTGAATATGAAGTGCCAAAATAGGATACCTAAAGTTTTTCCTGATGTGTTTTAACAAAGCGTGACTGTTTTTCCAATAACCTCAATTAAATAATGTCAAAAAATATACTTTGCATTAAAATGTTTGTTATAATAAGAATGTTAATCTACATCTGCACAGTTCAACTTTAGTTGATGCAGTTAAAAATGATTGAGCATCCCATTTGGCTTGTCATATTTAAGTTATTCGTAAAGTCATGCGTAACTTTACGAACAACTTTATGAAACACCCCCAGATCTCAACCATAAGGCTGCTCTTCCTGCAGGCCCTGCAATTGTTATTTGCCAAGTTCACACCGGGTTCGAGAGGGACAAGAGTGGGTAAAAATACTATATCCCCATGGATGTACCAACTCTAAGACTGTCTGCATATTTCGTCTTGCAAGTCTAAAAATGCTGAATATAATTTTCCTCAGTTTCTTGCTTTCAAAGAGAGCAACGAAAGTAAACATTATCAAACTTACCACCTTTGCGTCAAATGTTGCCATGGAAACTGTTTAATAAATCAGAAGTTGGTGAAATAGCCCGATAAATTAAAAATGGCCAATCTTTATAAAATGGTTAAGGTCTATGTAGCGCTGGAGAAATGTAGTTGTCCTGAAGCTAGTTTTTTCACAAATGTTGATACTACATGAAATTAAATTGGAAGAAGCTGCAGTGTCATGACATACATTCTTATCAAAAATGAGGCAAGGTTAAAATTCATTAAGTGTTTACCTACCTTTGTTATATATATATATAGGGTACTTCAATAAAAATAGACACAGCATCTTATCTCTTCAACACTATATATAGGGTACTTCAATGAAAATAGACACAACATCTTATATCTTCACCAATGATTCATGATGGTAATTACAAATGAACGTTCAATGTATAGTATTTTTATCTGGGTTTTTCAGCATTGTTAGCGTTTTTCAAAGGGCGAGTGACTGGAATGCTCCTCAGGGAGTGGAGAATGGGGTAATAATATATCTGTAAAGCACATTAGTATTACATCATTATTATTATTACCATTATCATTATTATCATTATTATTATTATTATCACTATTATTATTATTATTATTATCATCATTATCATTATTATTATTATCATTATTATTATTTTTATTATTATTATTATCATTATTATTATTATTATCATTATTATTATTATTATTATTATTATTACTATCATTATCATTATTATCATTATTATTATTATCATTATTATCATTATTATTATTATTATTATCATTATTATCATTATTATCATCATTATTATTATTATTATTATTATTATTATTATTATTATTATCATTATTATTGTAATTATTATTATCATTAGCAGTAGTAGTAGTATTGTTATAAATATTATTATTATTATTATAATCATTATAATAATAATAATAATAATACAATACATTCATTAGGCGCTTAATACGGATGTTTCTAAGCGCACGGTTTACCGGAAAATTAAGATTAAATCCAAAATAATACAAAAATACAAAAATTATTAGAAACCTTATGTAATTCAAACAATAGATACAGTGTATAAATACGGTAAATGAATACTGAAATCAAAGTAGGTGTGCAACTCCATCAACCGACCCACAACTGGGCCATTCCAGAGGACTATCTACTAAAAAGGTAAGTCATTATTGGCCTCTTGATATATCATTTTTGTTATTTATTTATCTATTCATTTATTTCTGATAAAGTCTTACATTGAAGATATCAAGAAATGGAAGTTTACAGTAAAGATTTACAGATATGACTGCCATGTAGAGGGCATTTCTCCACTTTAATTTCTTCACCGTCAAGACTCATTCATTTTGGGAAAACATCTAGGAGTCGACAATCCCACTACAAAAGGCCAATAATAATGACGACAGTGATATTGATAAAAGTAATAGTAGTAAGTAGATGTTATAATAAGAAAAATAATGATGATGATGATGATAATAATAATAAAAATAAAAATAATAATAATAATAATAACAATGACAATAATGATAATGATAATAATGATAATAATAATGAGAAGAAGAACAACAATAACATGAACAAGAAGAACAAGAAGAATAGTAATAATAACAATAATGATAATAATTGTAGTAATAATAAAATAATAATGATATATAATAATGAAAACATAATGAATTTTAATAAGGGAGGGCTTTTCCAATGTTCTAACTATTATTTCATACCCTAACCGAGAAATACACAGATAAAGCACAAATAAACACAAATCAGGTCTCGGACTTTGTTCTATCAAACTGATTAATAAATATAAAAGTATGAATAAAGAGATGACATTTATAGAAATAGATATGTATCGAAAGACATATGATTAGGTAAATAAAAATGAACTGTAATTGCACACACAAGTGGAAATTATTATATTCCAATATATGAATACACAAATTGGGAGATAAGTGTATATTAATAGGTAAATAATTTTACTGATAGGACTAAATCGTCATAGATAAAAGGTCATAGATAAGTTATATTAATACTCACTGCTCTAATCACGAAAATGTCATAATATATCATTAGGAACTGAATAAAGGGAAAAATGAACTGATTCTTAAACTGATCTATTGCATCCATCAAAGCAATCTAGCATTCAATCTAATCTTATTTAGCCAACAAAATTGCCTCAGTCTATGAAAGTATCACTGACTTCCTGTCTTGATAAAAATTAATTAAAGTCATAAGTACGAGGCTGGTCTAGGGAGGGGGGGGGGGGTTGTAGTGGTGCAGCCCCCAAATTATTGAAAATGTCAATATTCAAGCAACCACCAGCATTGTTCTGAACATGAACCGGGAAGCTGGGTGGAGAAGAGGGCGGAGGGGGCCGTGGTGAGGTAGTAGTGCTAAGGTGTTCTACAGGGGGCACTGGGAGTGATGTCAGAAAATTTGTAATGAAAAGGGCAAAGGGCATCACAGAGTAGTGGCCCTTTCTGTTTGCTTCCTTGTTTGCTTGGTTTTCGGTTTCGTTTATGTTTTTCCTTTCTTTCCTTGTCTGAGAATTTTAAACTGAAAGGTCACCCCCCCCCCCTCCTAATTTTTTTAAAATTGCCTGTCAGAGAATTTGTGGAGTAATAAGGCCCCCTTCAACGGCAGAAAGATAATTCTCGAATTTCTTAAGTAAGTGGGTACAATGGGCGCAAATCCAGGGGGACAGGGGGACATGTCCCCCCCCCCCACCTTTTGAAGATAGGCGAATGTCCCCCCACCTTTTTGAATAATCTTTTTTTGATAACTAATAGCGGCTTTCCGTTTTTTGCTTTTCATCCAGTTGCCAGTTTGTTTTTGATCGATTACAACTTTGTAAGTTTATAACCTTCTTCAACTTTATTGGATTTACCTTTAAAAATCTATGATCTCTTTTTTTTGTTGCTGTTGTTTGTTTTTGTTTGTTTTTGTTTTTGTTTTGTTGTGCTTCTGTTACAAGTCTAATGCAGTCTTGTTAAGAAATATGAGAGGAAAAACATCCTGTTTAATTTGTGCACACATTAGATTTCCTTCCCCTCTCCCTGGAAGTTTATGTGGATGATTAAGTGCATCAGTGTTCTCTAGTTGCTATGGAAGCAAAATCGATGAACATGAAACAAACTTAACTTACACGGGTTGACGAGGCTTTACCCCCCTCCCCCGGGGGGGGGGGCACTCAGTATATAGTATGTGGTTGGAATGTGCTGCAGAGTAGACCCCCATTTTTACACTCAAATTTCCGTTTCAAAGCATACCATTTTTTTTCTTGCTGAGAAAAAGAAGAGAGAAAACCTTTCCAAAGCACCGCTTTTTTTTTCATTTCGTCGTTCCGGCCGTTCTGGCCCGCTTCGAAGACACCATAGACTTGCCATGACACACAGCGTATTTAGCGAATGGGAGCGGGTATGTGTGTGTGGGGGGGGGGGGGGGGGACCAGGGTTGCGTTTCATCAAACGGTTATAAGTACAAGTTCGCCGACATCCCATTGAAACGCGTGTATTAACAATGCGTTTCAATGGGATGTCGGCGAACTTGTACCTATGACGGTTTGGTGAAATGAAACGATGCCCAGTTCCGTAGCATCATATTTATATTGTAATCCAGTTCCAAAGAGCCCCGTTTTCAAATATGTTAGTAGTTCCGAAGACCATCCTTTTCATGATACGCCCGTTCCGAAGCCCCCCTTTTTGTCTTGCCGGCGGCACATACCCACCACTTTTTGGGTCGGGGGGGGGGGGGGGGGGACGGGGGGCTTTACAACCTCTCTTCCCAGTTCCCATCAATATCTCCAAATGCGCACACCCTGCTGAAACAAGAAAAATAGAAATAGCAATATATTTGGCTTAAAGTGAACGTTGAGTTCTGCATAGGAAAGGTTAAACAATTATTTGTAAGCTTTCGTATTTTTTTTAATGTCAGTTTAGAAGAATATCATAGAAGAAATCCCCCCCCCCCCTGACTGTTTGAGAAGCACTGCTCTTGAATAATGATAATTTTCATATATAGCTCATAATGATAAATTCTTTATGCGCTTTTACAAAGTTTTGTAACAATCAATTTCCTCATAATCCAAATATGCACGAGAAAAAGTTTAGACCAAAAATGTGTTTATAGTCCATATTCTCCTATAATATGACCACTTGAGGTTTATTAAAACGTCAGTATCGTATTAAACTGAATTTATTTCCATCATTACAACATCACAAAAAAGTGTTCGAATATCACCCACAAAATAAAAACAAAAACAATGAAAAGAAATCAGTTCAATTTGATGCTGGCGTTTTCTCAACACTAATCAGGAATCTTCGTTTAGATAAAACGTTGATGACAAAACGTTGATGTTGAATTCACACTCTGTTTTAATCCTGTCTTCTTCCTTTTGTCTTCTCCTTCTTCTTCTTCTTATTTTTCTTCTAATTCTTCTTCTTCTTCTTCTTCTTCTTCTTCTATTTCTCTTCTTCTCCTTTTTTTTCTTTTTCTTCTTCTTCTTCTACTTCTTCTTCTTTTTTTCCTCCTTCTTCTGTTTCTTCTTCTTCTTCTTCTTCTTCTTCTTCTTCTATTTCTCTTCTTCTCCTTTTTTTTTTTCTTCTTCTTCTTCTACTTCTTCTTCTTCTTTTTTTCCTCCTTCTTCTGTTTCTTCTTCTTCTTCTTCTTCTTCTTCTTCTTCTTCTTCTTCTATTTCTTCTTTCTCCTTTTTTTTCTTTTTCTTCTTCTTCTACTTCTTCTTCTTTTTTCCTCCTTCTTCTGTTTCTTCTTCTTTTTCTTCTTCTTTTTCTTCTTCTTCTTCTTCTTCTTCTTCTTCTTCTTCTTCTTCTTCTTCTTCTTCTTCTTCTTCTTCTATTTTTTTTTCAGTATACAAGAATGCAAAAGACAGCTATCACACCGGTTACCGATGGTGAACTTTGTTTTGAAAAATAACAACAAAGGGAATAAATACATAAACAAAAATAAGAGTAAACTATTTCACAAACAAATATATTTTTATCACAGGCCAGGCAAAGTCCATTTTGCTGTCCATCGTTATATGTAGAAGTTCTCCCCCCCCCGATTATGAATAAATAATTCGACCGAGTTAATACTGGTTCTTTTTAGTTTTCTCTGACAGCTCACTAAAATACAAGTTAATCAATAAATAGGTCGACCGAACTATTGGTTCTTTTATGTTTTTTTCCAGGAGACCACTTAATTCAACGCTCGTGAAGAAAAGGGTAGGCTTAAATTCAGTTGTTGTCTTTTTTAATATTTCATACAATTCCTGCAGTTTTTTCCCCCCGACAAGATAAAAGTAACAGGGAAATAATTAAACACGAATAGTGATATACTTTGACCAAAGTCGCTGTACTTTGTTAAGCCAGGCCTCTTTAAGTCACGAATTTATTCGATGACCAATTATTTGAAGGGCTGACCACGCTATCACCCACAACATTTATTGGCTTAGTGCAAATGGACTGGCACGGGAAGACGCGTCCGGATTTACGGCCAAATTAGTGGTGATAGTTAATTAAAGTTGTAATTTGACATTATTTAATGACAGTGTTGGGTAATATTAAGCCTTAATCTAGGTAGTAGAGATGTTTTGTCCACCTTTATGCCTTAATGATGTTCCTAGCTTAATGCAGTGAATTGAGTGAAATCATGATTTTCAACAATAATTATGTATCTTCTGCGTTCCTGGCGCCTTTCTTCGGGCACTACATTTTGCTAAGCTACCTTATAATAACTATAAAAATCGTTCCTTTGTTAAAAAGTTTCTTGATGTCAATGTTGCTCATGAACTTTACCACAGGATTTCTCGGATCCAATTTCTTTTCCAAACAGACCGATTTAAAAATTTCAATGTGACTGCGACATATATAGTTTCATACAAAATTTGAAGCACTTTTATTCAATAAGATAAAGTCAGAGTTTATTCAGGTTCTTATATGAATACTACCATAATAGGGAGTTTTCGTTCAGCAACGTACGCGGGATTCTAGGACGGAGATTAACAATTGCACATGACAAATTGACGCCCGCCTTAGAGTCTTTGTGGAAAATTGAAGAACCGGAACAGTAGTTTCGTCCTAGATTCAGAGCGAACGATGCATTTGCAATTTATCGTGCGCTCTTGATCTAGCACGGTATTGTCGTTCCGGGTCTTTCATTTTCAACAAAGAATGCCTAGGCGTCGTCCTTTGTCATGTGCAATTGGTAATCTCCGTCCTCAAATCCTGCGTACGTTGCTGAATGAAAACTCCCTATTATTTCGCCAAGACTGAGCTACATCTTCAAACCTACCAGATATCCAAGCATTACGGTGAGTAAAGCTTTTCTGTCAGGCGATTGTTCCTGAATTTATTCCATTTAAAGCTGCCATAAACTGGTAGAATAGCAGCGACATTTTACGGTCATTCGAAACTTTTTGATGCAAATACGATTATGATTAGTTTCATTTTATTTTGAACTTTAACAAACAACTCACTTGGAAAATATGACCAAAAAATATTTGAACTATACATGTATTCATTTTAACTTGCATGCAAAGAAAATTGCCTGCAAGTATATTCTAAGCTTCTACAAAGGAGAACGGTGATTGATGGGAAAATAAGATGTACAGCCAGTTTCCGATTGGAGTTTGACCTTTGACCTTTCAACACAAAAGCGAAAATTGTATTTCTTTATATATTTAATCAGGGAAATGTAACTTAATACCAGTTTGTGTAACTGTTCAAACCTGTTTGTACATTTTTGCTTCTTTTTTTTTTACTCGAAATTAATAATAAAAAAAGACCATCAGCCTATCTTTGGGCAGTCGTGGGGTTTGGCACCTGCATTAAATATCGCAAAATCTCCCCGTGTAGCCTCATTGTATACCCTAATGATATGTCTGCACTTAACACAGAATTGAAAGTTCTATTACTTTTGTACTTATTACTTATTTTTGTAATATTAGTACTGCCTATAGCTTTCCCCATATTTCCTCTCTTATTCTTATTCCTTGTTTATGTGGGTTCTTTTCTCTCTCTCTCTCACTCTCTCTCTCTCTTTTTTTTTTTTTGGGGGGGGGTCTTTTTTTAAATTTGTGTTGTAGGGTCTGGGGTGAAAATTTAATATTCATTTTTAAAAACTATTAAGACAAGAAAATGTCTTTATCTTTTTCTTACTTTACATTTGCATTTACCACTGGCCTACAAAAGAGTTGCTATTAACACCAGTATTAATAAATTTATAATTGGGATCATTAGTTGTTAAAAAAATATATATCAAAACTTTTATCATTCTACTTGGGAGTGATGCAAGCGAGTGACTGAATAGACTAAAAATGTGTCAAGGAAGTTATTTCCTGATTTATCTTTTTACGGTACTGTTTGTGTTTCCTCTTTAGAAATGTAATATTTTGTTTTCACATAAAAATGCTATTGAGTCAATTTCAACAAAAAAAATATTTATTTGATTTTACATGCACATGCACATCAGGGCCCCGTTTCATAAAACATGTTATCAATAACAATTGCAACAAATCTATGACAAATTTGATCTCAGCCAGTCAAATGCTCTGATTTCAGTAGCTTATAACAGTCTTTGAGACTTGTTACTAATCACAATTTTTGAGAAACGGCCTAGAGATGAAATTGTTTTTTTTTAATGATTATGTTTATATATACATGAAAACTTCTAATCCATTTTATTTCAGAACGAAAATACGAAAAATTCAGAAAAAATGGAGGTGTGTAGGTAATAGAGGAGGCCGTTAGAAATTAGAAATTGAGTTTATTCGGTAGAATAGAATGTACTAGCTACCTTGTTCTTACGTCGAAGCAGAATATTGTGATTTTTTAAATACATTTTTACCTCAGATGGCGTGGCCGTGGATTGTCTTCTGCTGCTTCTATATTAGTAAGTGTAACGAACTTAAACACCCTTTTCGCTTATGCTATATGGTAACAATTGATCGTGCATCTTTATGCACATGCGTGTCCGCAGCTGTGGGCCAACTCCTGCGATTATTAAGTCCTTCGTTTGTCATGGTGTCACAACCAGTCGTGCACCTCTCTGCATCTCCTCCAGGGCGTCTAGCTTGCACGCTTCTCACTAACGTACCCCCTCTTACCTGCAAGAACTCTTGAGGCGAACGTACAGCCCCGCACAAATACCGTGCAACCAGAGGCGGCGCACCGGGGGACAGGGGGCGCAGTGTCCCCCCCCCCACACACTTTTTCAATTACCCCAAAGTGCCCTTTTTATATCTGAAAAATGCCCCCTTTCTCTCAGATTGGTGCCCTTTTACTACTGAAAGTGCCGCTGTTTCCTTTTAATAAGTGCCCTTTCCCCTTCTGATAAGTACCTTTTTTTAAATCTGATTTGTGACTCCTCTTTACTTCTGATAAGTGCCCTTTTAACTATCTTATGTGCCCTATTAATCTTCTCATTTAGTAAGTACCCATTTTCACCTCTTATAAGTACCCCTTTCCACCTCTGATAAGCGCCCTTTCCTTTTCTAATAAGTGCCCCCCTTTACCTATATTTCCCATTGTTTCTTACAAAAGAGCTATATCTAGCTTCCAAGAATCAGTACGGTTTTATGTTGTAACATGTACCCATATTACTACAACTACCGTGTAAGCCAGCGGAGCTGGAGGCAAGAGGGGCACTATGCCCACCACCCCCCCCCCCCCCTCCTCCCCAAAGCAAATAATTCACAACCCAAGGACTTCAGCATTAGGGAAAAAGTATTGAAATTTTTTGCTCGCTCACTTCGCTCTCTCGCAAATGAATCATTAGACCATTACACACAAATGCTAATTTGGGAAGCTGAAGCAGAACACCCTAAAAATGAAGATGATGCTTGATAATATATTAATTAGACTGTAAGGTAATATCAATGTCACAAAATTTCCAATTTTGGCTTTATGCTCACCCCTTGTAGGTGCCCCCTTTTTTCAAAAAGTACCCTTTTTGTTGGTGCCGCCACCCATGGGCGCAAATCCAGGGGGACAGGGGGACATGTCCCCCCACCTTTTTGAAGATAGGCGAATGTCCCCCCCCCCCACCTTTTTGAATAACCTTTTTTTTTTTTTTTTTGTCAGAGAATTTTGAAGGCGAATGTCCCCCCCCCCCCACATTTCTGAATAACCCCTGTTTTTTTTTTTTTTTTTTTTTTTTGCTTGTCAGAAATTTTTGAGGCGAATGTACCCCCCCCCCCCCCCCCCCCCCCCCCAGGCCCCTAAAGCTCCGCCATTTTGTCAGAGACATTTGAACACGATTTGAACGCGCCCGAAGCCTCCATTAACATACTATGAATTATTCATTTCTTAAGATGCTCCCAACATCCATACATGCTCTTCACGCCACAAAAACAAAAACGCGGGTCAGCGTCGAGCATGCGCATTGAGAGAGGTCAAGTACACTTAATTTATTCATGTATGTTAATGTATTCATGATATGGATTTTGACGACTTACCAGCATTGACGAATCAGTGCCTTCCATTTTTAATATAATTATAATAATCAACAATACAAGTGAAATGATAAACAGTGAGAAGATACGTGCCGTACCATACTTATTATTCACTGTTGAAAAATGAATATGAAATCAAATTTGGTTAAGCTGTGTCACAAGAAACGAATCCATATGTGGGAACTTCTGAGTAATTAAAAAATATATATAATTATTTTTCTTTTTTGTTGTTGATTTTTTTTTTTTTAATAGCAAACATGGAATTGAACTCCCGGCCCCCACCCAGACTTACCAGCTCTCTCTCTCTCTCTCTCTCTCTCTCCCCTCTCAAAAAAAAAAATGAAAAAAATTACTAACTCATGCGGCAAGGGGGGGGGGCAGAGATATTGGAAACTTTCTTTTCCCCTTTTTCTTCCCATCTCTCTCACTATCACATCGTTGCCTTTCTCATTATCATATCATCATCTCACAAGTTATCTCTCTCATTATCTCTTAACTCTCTCTCTCTCTCTCTCTCTCTCTCATTATCTCTTAACTCTCTCTCTCTTTCTCTCTGACACTCTATTCCTCCCTCACGTCCTGTTCCATCACTCTATCTGCAGTTAGATTTGATTCATTGGAAAGAAAAAAAGAAATACATGTACCATTGGATTACTGCTAGTTGAATGTTCATAAAATCAATTTTAATTACATAGCTTCTCACAATAATGTAATTTACCATGTTTACAGTTTATGTGATTAAATCTGCAATTGTGATGCACAGTCGATCTAAAACAGATTTGATTGTTTTACCTTATGTTTTTTGCATCTTTTTCTTGCATCTGTCATTTTTTTTTCAATTGTGTATTCCATCATCCACTATTTTTAACACAACGTATATTTATAATGCATTTGTTCTACTAATATCAAAGGGCCATATAAGTATTATTCTAAACTTTTATAGAAATAACTAATATGATGCCCTACACGAAAAATTCAAACATATACTTTATATTACTAACAAAGAGTACATTTTCATAACAACTGAATTATTAAAATCAAATGACCTCACCTGCTACATGGAAGTATTACATCTTTAAATCTTATTGCATTTGTTGATTTATTTGGAATTTTTGATCACATTATAGGTTCCTCTTATACTTCGGGGAGTTTATAAAATGATGACTTATGCAACATAGAATACTTGAAAATCCTGATGAAATCATCAGAATTTTTCATAACAAATTTACCCTAACTCAGTGCAGTATGCAGGATTTTCTAAGGGGGGCACACAAATGCAGGGCTGTCAACTTTGGGAAAATGCTTGGAGGGAGATTCATATTTTTTTCTTGTTGCAAGCCCTCCAAAAGTCGCTCAGTGGGGGAGGGTTGATTTCATGATTTCATGGGGTCCAGTTTTCCTCCATAATTCTCTAACAAAAAAAAAAAAGTTCTAAAAGGGGGCACAAAAAAAAAGGAGGGGGCACACTGTATACTATTCTTTCAAGGGGGTGGGGGCACGGGCTGGGATTGCCCCCCTTCCTAAATCCACCACAGAGAATTTTTCATAAACCCAATATCCTTTTTTTTTTCGTCAAAAGTTGTCAGGTGGCAGTCTGCCCCTCTGCCCCCCCCCCCTAGCTACACTAGTGCCCTAACTCCAAAACCACAAAGTCTCCATTGAAACAATGACCAACTAATGTACATTTCAGAGTCCTAAAGACTGTTGGTTGAAATTTGATCCACACATACCAAGGGGATAATTATTTGACTTGAAAATGAAAGATAGTTATGTTAATTTTCTCTACATACATGTAAGGCTCTCTAGATGAACTAACCTGTTTTTTCAATATCTCAGTACTGATTGTTTTTGACATTTAAATAGTTTTATATCATATAAACAGTATTTGATAGTATAAACTTTCCCAAATTTAAATTTCAATCATCAGATATAAGATCAGTTCATTGGATTGATTTTTTTTTTTTTTTTTTTTTACATTTGTTGAGATGCACAATGGATCAAAGCATAACCTCATTGAGCCTGGCAATCACTTCAGTAATGTAAGACAAGCTAATACAGTGGGGCAATTCAAATCTGCACTAAAAACATACTCATTCAATTGATTAATATAACATTTCCGGCAGGTTTCCTACTTGTTTCTCTTTTTCACCCTTTCCTCAGTGCATTGAGAACTTTTTCAAAGGTATTATACGCGATATAAGAACTGTTCTATTATTGTTATCATTATCATTATTATTATTATCATAAACATTAGGGGCCAGGCAATGTCCCTAGGCCATCTCGAAGAGGAAACCCTCAACTCAATAGGCCTAATGAGCTAAATACATCTGCATGAAAGAATTGGCGGTATTAGAATTTATAAAGTGACATGTGCAGTGGCGGGTGAAGGTGCCACATGTGAAAAGCTTTAGATGCAGTATCCTTTTCTCTTAAATGTGCTTGTTACAATAACTTCAGACTCTCTGGATTTTAATACGAAGTATTTGATCTGTTGTAGCCGCCATCAAAGCTGAAGAGGTCAAGTTGAACTCCATGCATGTCTGTAGAATGAAATAAGAAAAGAATGGAATTAATCACGTTGAAATTACATGATATATAAATCATTGAACACAGTGGTAGATTGGGGGGGGGGCACTTCCGGCCTCCTCCCTTTTCAAAGAGCAGTGTACATTGTGGCCTCTCTTTTTAAAATTGTGCCCCCCCCCCACCCTTTGAACTAATAAGCTTCTTTCTTTTTTTATTTATTTTTTTGCTTGTCAGGGAATTTTGCAGGAAAACTGGACCCCAAAAATATGACAACCATTTTTTTCCCCTTCTTCTTCTGAGATTTGTGCCCCCCCCCCCTTTACAAAATCTATCTTTGTGAATGAACCAAGGACATCCTTTAGTACCTCAGTTGTGTGAGTATATACCAGGGGCGGCGCCAGGGTATTTAAATAGGGGGGGGGGCAAAATGACGCTATAGCAACGTCGCACGTCGAGGGTCTTGAAATAACAAATAGGACTATAACAGTTATGTCATAATTGCATGGCCTAGCCTTCTCTTCTCCATTTCCCCTTCTATTTCTCCTTCCCCCCCCCCCCCCTTCTTCCTCTTTTTTTTTTTTTTTGCTCGCTTGAAAAATGATAGGGGGGCAGCCGCCCCCCTGCCCCCCCCCCTGTAGCGCCGCCCCTGGTGTATACAAAGAAACTTATTCATACAGCTGAGCCTACCTCTCTTAACTTCAGCAAGTCGGCAGTTCTTTCTTCCTCTCTGAATTGTCTTTACTCAAAGTGGGATATGCCTTCAGCATCTATTGTTACTGAAGAAGAGAAGCATCATCCTGGAAAAATAAAATAGTTCATACATCACATAATAAGTATTTATGCTCCATTTATGCTGGCCACATTGATTCTCAAAGAGAATACAAGTAAGACATAGATTCCTTTCACAGATTCTATCTGAAATTGTAATGTCTTTCTTCAGAAAATTTCAAAATAAATTTAAGTACCCAATTTTTTTTCATTTGATATTCTACTTGCTATTGTTTGCGTACATGTATTATTGAAAAGGGTTGAAGAACACTCTCAAAGGAACTAACATAATGTATTTACTTGTCAACACATTTTAGATCCCATAAAACCCTCTTATATTTATTATATACTTCGGATATCAGAATCATACATCTATCCTTGACAGTATAAGTATTCGCTCAATCTATCATTCCATCTTTAAAATCTGTAACTCCTCAACTAAATCTTAACATTCCCATTGAAATAACCATGGAGTTGCCACTTTAATTGATTTCCAAGATTAGGGCTCTAGATCTAGAACTACCATACCTGTCATGCAATCAGGAAAATGAAAATAAAGTGGCATCCTAGTAGATTTACATTGTTTCATCCGTCATCTCCAGTAGTTAGTGGTAGTAGTACGTTCAGCCATGCGTTGATGGGTAGATACATGTAGAACAAAACACTTGGTAGGTCTGCATATTCTTCCATGTTCATCTAAAAAAAAGAAAATGAAAATGATAATTGATAGTGATACTCTTTATTACCTTTCAACAATTTGTTATTTTGTTTTTTTTTGTCCTGCCTAAAAATGAAAATGACTAGCCCATTTGATTTTGATTTCCTTCCCTGCTACACTAAGTAAAAAAAACAACATACATGCCCCGACTTCTCTTAAAGTTCGTTTTCAAATTCAATCAAACTTTAACTTTTAGTTTCATTGGCTAAAAGTTAACAACGCTATACAGGTTTATTCTTTTAATTCTAATCTAATATCATTTTAACATGACAATGAGTTGAATCGGGCAGAACTAGAGTAAAGACTAACTAGACCAGGACCCCCCCCCCCCCCAATTCATAATTCAATCACTGACCAGGCTTTTTTCCATTAGGCTAGTAATGTGCTTTGCCCTAGACTCTAGTGTCTAGGTCTATGTCTAACTACATGTGTTACGATTAGATCTACATGTACGTTAGACTAGATCTAGATGATCTAGAAAATCTAGACTTAGAGTCAGACCATCGAGTAGGAATCTAGATCAGATCTAGTCTATGTAGGACTTGCCAAGACAAGACCTAGCCTAGGCCTACGTCAATGACTGGCTAGGCCTTGCATGCCCCCCCCCCCCCAAAAAAAAAGAAATATATGTATATAAATAACCAATAATATATGCCCTACAAAAAAAAAAAAAAAAAAATCGTCAGTAAATCTAACAGTAACAGTTAGACTTTTGTGTAAGTTAGATCTAACTTTAGGTATACTAGATCTAGAGGTCTAACGTTTATAGGCCTAGATCTACATCTATTCCAGACTTGTTAGGTCTAACTGTCAGATCTAGCTTAACTAGATCTAGACTCTACGTCTACATCTAACTTAGATAACCGATTTGTCAAAGAAGTTTGGCCTAATCAACTAAATTTGAAATGCAAATCTACGATAGGTCTAAGTTACATTCTACTCTAGATCTAACTGAAAATCAAAATCATGGAACTTGTGAACTGCTGAAATCTTCACAACAGAGCTTGAAAAACTAAATTAATCTCGACAAGAAACCTGGTCCTAGTTAATATGTTATTTAACATTAGAGTCATACTAGATATTTTTCCGACTAAGTTTTGAAATTATTTGTTCCAACAGTTAGTTTGGATCACTGTCATTGACATTGATGGGGATGAAATTGTCTGTTAATTTATTTGATTTTATGACACGGTCCCGCCCGAAACTCCCGGTAAGCTGTCAAGAGTGGCAGGGGTGGTAATGGCATTCGAGCTGAAACATAAGCTCAGAACGATAGAAAATGTAATGAAAGTTTGACAACAGATTGCCCACAATTTTATAGCATACAGTACTTTCAAATATTTTCAAAATGTACAGAAATTCCAAGAGATCCCTCACATTGGTAGTAATTCATTTGAATGTTATTCTATTTATGAAATTTAAGCGTAATTATAGTTGTACTCACCGGTAAACTTTTCACAAGAAATTCACACTTCATGCGGGGTGACGTCATTACATTGACTTTACACACAGCGGAAGTGACGAAAAAGGTCATATTTGTTGTCGATTAATTCTTTTGGATAATTGTAATATTCATGAGGTAAGGTCCAATCAGAGCTGAATATTGTCGGGATACGCAAAGCAAAAATAAATAATGCATGAAGTGAAATCGGATTTTTATGCTAATGGGGGCTTCGGGAGATATGAAATGTCTCTCGGGGGGCGGAGCCTAAATACGCTTAAATACGCTTAGACTGAATGGTGACGCTGTAGCTTATATGTAAATGAGGCAAATCCGCGCGTGCTACCTTTTCGTCTATACTATTTAATATGTCTATGACCCAAATTAAGCCTTATAGGAAATTTAAAAAAATGCGGGCATTTAGTTCAGTAAGCCAGTTCGTGATTAGAACATGCGCACGCGCAGATAAAGGTAATCTGCACCAAGTACGAATGACCTCTATACACACTGTCATTTTGTGCGCTCCATGCATGATGCGCACACCAGTATGATTAGTTCAAGTAGCGCGTACACCAAAACATATGCGCGTGCGCGTACAAAGTTTGGTCATTTCAGGGTCATTGTGTACCATGTACTTATCCTAATTACGAACTGGCTTATTCGAAGTACCCAATGCAACTAAAACGTCAACCCTTCAAAGGCCCTCCACCCCTTAAGCCTATTCTCTACTACCATTCATCTCCCGTTATAATTCTTCGAGGAGTAGGACCATCTACCAAGTACCAAGAGAAATCAAATAAACTAAACAATATGATAAATGACATTTAAACTAACGAGAAAAGATGAAAAAATATAAGTACATATCGCTTCCTTTTAAATAACCAGATTTTTGGATTATATGATGAATTACATAAAATGAAATTGAATACCATAAATAGTATGATAACACACAAATCAAAGTGAAAAGATGTCGGGCGAACATTAATTGTTTTATAACTTCACATTCAATTTTTCATCATATGATAAACTACTTCTTAGAGAAATTGAACAACATGAACAATATAACAGACCAAGGAGAAAAGAAAAACCAAAGTCGAAATATGAAAACAAGTTTTAAATTCAAAACAAGTTAGTCTCTGAACTGTGAACATATTATAAATTATCACTACTATTATTATCAATATTATTGTTATCATTATTGTTAGGGTCAGGATGAGGGTTAGTAGTAAAGTAGATATCGCTTCCTTTTAAATAACCAGATTTTGGGATTATAGGATGAACTATATAAAATGAAATTGAATACCATAAATAGTATGTTGATACACAAATCCAAATGAAAACATAAAATGTCGGGCGAATATTATTGTTTTATACCTTATTATGCAATTTTTCATTATATGATTAATACTTATTTTGAACACATCGATCTCTACCACGTGTATACAGCATCGTAAACACGGCTCTATGCGAGTGGTTGATACACTCAAACACAGAACGTGGGACATCGTCTGCTGTTTACGATTCCAGTGTACTCCTATTTCAAAGATACATGATTTGATTTTTCATTTAAAAAATACATTATACTGATTGTCACATTACATCGCCTTTAGAATTTGTAAGGATACACTTGTTTTGCCTGATTGTGCAGTTAATTGGTGGAAAAGATTTTACAGTGCTGAATTATTTGATTCTACAAATGCATGAAATTGTATTGAAACAGTAGGCTACTACAGCGGGGTGTTTTTCTGCGAGCCCAAACATGGCGACTTGTCGCATCAAACGTAGAAAACAAGATTTTACTTTAAAAAACATATTAGTCTCTGGATTATAAATATGTTATTATCATTATTATTACTATCATTATTATTATTATTATTATTATCCTTTTAAAAATTATTAATTGTCAAAAAGCAGGACAAATCTTAGGTTTCTCTGGGGCCCGTTGCACAAAACTTGCGTTTGATCGCAACTCAGGAAAATCAAACGCAACTTTATTTTCAGCCAATCAGAAGTGCGCATTAAGGACTTGCGTTTGATTTTTAGGAGTTGCGATTAAACGCAAGTTTTGTGCAACGGGCCCCAGGACACTTAAAAATAATTCAATTCTTAGATATTGTTGCTTTGGCATTTGAATTTGGGTGAGACAAAGATTTTACAATTTCTATTCCCAGTTACTTAGAATAATGTACTTTTTTACAGCTAAAATTCTATATTTTTGTGTTTTTAGATGTTGTTAAATGTAATCTAGACATAAGACATTTTGAGCTTGAAAAAAGAAAATTAAAATTGTTGACAATGTCAGAAATAGTGGGCGCCCTTTAAGTCAGATTAGCCCACTCGCTTGCGATGGCAGTCAAATGGCCCTGTAACATTAAACATTTGTCATTTTTTAGAGATCGTCACTGGGCTCGGTAGAAAGGCGCAAATACTGCACATCATCAGCTGTAGCTTTGATGAGCTTTACCACGCCCATCAGGGTTGCCACGGCAACCATAGCTACTACCATTCCAAGGAAGAGCATCTCAATCGGGTTGCGAGAGGCTGCATCTATAGAAAAAGGAAAAATACGAAATAATTTAGAAATGAAATATCATGAAACAAACTGTAATGGAAACAGAATACAATAAATATGAAAAATTTGATTTTGGAATAAATTTGTCATCCCATATGTGCAATAGTCCTATATATGCACATGTTTGTGTGCAGTGCAAGTGACTTTTAGCAAAACTGAGTAAATTTTGTTAAACTGATCATTGCAAGACCTCATAGTAAACACCCATTCTTACGTACTGCAAAATCAACCTATCATAATTGTTTCTAGCATGTTACTTTCACTATGTAATCAACTGACCAGAACTCAAATTAATCTTCAAAGCCATTCACAAATGTCAGGTGAAAATTAAGTTCAAGGCACTTACGACGGGCCTCCATGTCACTTAAAGAGCGACGGAACACTATCGGTCCATTTGTGATAGTGTGTGTCGAGGAGGAGCCTTTCAAAGAACGGCCTTTACGACTAGCGGGGGGAAGAGTTGGGAGAGCAGTAGGGGGAGCAGCATGGGAACAATCCAAGTTGTCTCTGAATGCTTGGGCTTTATCAGCTCCACATACAACAACGGAACAGTGCACGTACACCTATGAACACAGGGTAAAAATAGATTACTTGTAGATTGATAGGCATGGCCATGGGGCACAAGGGAGCCGCTAAAAAAAAAAAAAAAAAAAGGTCATCCAAGAAACTTAGTGATCAAGACCTTAACCCAACCCCTACGTCAGGTGTATTGGTGTGTTTGTGTAATGATGTGACTTTGCGATTTTGTGTGTAACCCACAGACAGTCTCGGTAGCAAAAACATACTGGCAAGAAACTTATCTAACATAGTCACATACTATTCTCCTTTTATCATAAGACACATGTACGAGATTATTTAACATTCCATTCACGATTTCGAACCAATTTTTGTGTAAATATCTGTAAGAAACGCTTGGTAACGGCTTTTCACTGCCTCACGCTAAGACCATATCCACCCGAAGGTTCTCCGCACAATAAACCCAGCGCTTCGCACTATGTGTAGCGTATTCTATAACACACAGCAATCCCCATGTGCGTAATGTGTGTGGCCGTTGTTTGAATTTACATCCCATCTTTTTTGGGCCAGGGATTTTTATTACTTTTCACCTCTCATTCGATAAATATTTCACTTGAGGAGGAAAAAACTTCACAGCATCTTAGTTATGTTAGTACCCTGCTATTTATTAAGTAAAATCAAAGAAATCTCACGAAAAGTTTTTGAGAGCTTCCCAAAACTATCTTCTACCTTCAAGGGCGTCAACAGCTTCTGAAAAGTGTGTGTGGGGGGGGGGGGGGGGACACTGAGCGAGGGAGGTGTGGAAGGGGGATGCCCTCCCTCCCACGGTAGGGACTTTTTGAAGTTTTGCCATCGACGTAACGTATGTAAGCAGCACACGCAGCATAGCTTAGCGCAAGCTTACCGTAAGGCTAAGCTTGCGCTAAGCTTAATGCTGCGTACGCTGGACTGCACCCGATAGCGCTGCGCAAGGCCTATAATTAGGCCCAGCCCCATCTCAGGCCTGGCGCGGCGGCCGGCTGTAGGTGAGATCTAGAATAAAATTTGCAACTCGATCGAACGGCGCGCCGCGCCGCGCCATGGCAGTGCTGCATGGCGAGGGAAGAGGATTGGGATGATTTCAACAAGGAAACAAATGTCAATAAGGGCGGTTAAACATTTATATTTGAGTATTTCTCAAACTCAAGGCATGTAAAAGAACAAGATGGAAGTGCTTTTCAGGTTTTTAGTAATGGGTTTGAACCCAAAAAGTGGGGGGGGGGGGGACATATCCCCCCTGTCCCCCACCTGTTTACGCCCTTGTCTACCTTTAACAAATCTGGCTACATCAGTAAGTACATTTCGTAAACATTTTGATGCATCTTGCAGAAATCACTTTACTTTTTTACGACTTCTTTCTTTACGATTTTTAATTTGTTTGTGTGTGTCGTGGTGTAGTGGTTGATTCACTTGACTCTCAGTCAAAGGGGTGAAGGTTCGAAAATGTAAATGGGTACCCGATATGCCAGAGCGCCACATAATTTGCCACTCGGCTATGACCGAGGTAATAATGTTGGAGCGCCAGGAGCGTCACAACGTGACGGACATGAACGTTATACAACAAGCCACCACCATTTTATTATCATTATTATTGTTATTATTATCATTATTATTATTATTATTATTATATTATCATTATTTTTTGTTGCCATTCATTAATAAGGCAAAATAAAAATAGAGATTGATACAAGTACTTTATCAGCTGTGAGGCTAGAGCGCCTATGTCTTCGCAGCGCCCTTGTCTGCGCACATGTATGCGTAACTGCACATTTCTGGTAAAAGAAAACACGCAACGAACATGAATTTTTGGCGTGTATCATAGCGATACACATTCATGCAAAAAACAAGTATAAACAAGATGCATGCGACTGCGTCTCCTATATACCTCCTCCTAAATTCAGTTCATGGCTCAAACTGTTCTTTGAATATTGTGATAACCAGAATAAAAAGCATACAATTACATGTTAATTGACCTCTTTGATATTTGACCTTACACCTTATAACCTAAAAGTCTGATCACTTTAACTCCTCCTTGTCATTAATACAAAATAGTTGAGATATGGTGATACCAATGCTAAAAAACGTTGATTTCACATATAAAGATCTCTTTGACTTGTAACCTTTGACCTATTTGAACAAAAATCTAATCAGTTCGTCCCACTATTGTGATGCATACGAGTTCCAAGTTTGAAGTTAATGGCTGAAATTGTTCAAGAGGGAGTTAACAAGGCAAAAACCTAAAATTTCATGGTAAATGACCTCCATGACCTTTCATCTTTGACCTACATTTGCCAAAATCTAATCAGATCGTCTTCATATGGTGATACACACTTAGTCTAGTACTAAGTTTGAAGTTAATGGATCAAATGGTTCTTGAGTTATCACGTTAACAAGGCTAAAACCTGCAATTTCAGAATTGAACTCTGTGACCTTTGATCTTTGACATACGAACCCCCCCTCCCGCCCCCCCCCCAAAAAAACCCCAATCAGATCGTCTTCCTATGGTGATACATACTAGCACTAAGTTTGAAGTTCATACCTCATGTGGTTCTTGAGTAATCGCGAGAACGAGAAAGCGGGACGGACGGACAACCCGAAAAAAATTGCCCCCGGCATCACCTTCGGTAGGCGGACATGGCGGAGGCATACCAATAGCATTATACGTATAAGTAGTATCATGCATATAAGCCGCAAAATACTGTGTTTCATATCTAAAATCGCAAACTGCGAGGAAATGAATAAATGCCCAGGTATGGGGCGGGGGGGGGGGGGGGGGGTATATTCGTTTATCCGAAGGTTCGCATTTCCAAAACACAAATTTCCCATAGCAGGGGGTTCATAATTCCGAACATTTGATGCATTACTCCGAAGGTTCGTAATTCCGCAAATGGATTAGGGTTCGTAATTCCGAAAATGAAAAAGGGTTCATAATTCCAAAGGTTCGTAATTCCGAAAATGCAATAGAGCTCTACATAACTTTTCGGAATTATGAACCCTATTTTATTTTAGGAATCACGAAGCGTCGGAGTAACGAACCTTCGGAAATGCAAACCTTCGGAATTACGAACCTTCGGAAAAACGACATGTAACCGACATGGGCACCGCTGTTTCTGCAGTGTCAAAACGACTCGGCCGCCTTTCCTTCTGAAAATAGTATTGATCTTGCTTAAGTAATCATGAGATTTCCGACATACTTACTCGTAAAAGTATCAGGAATGATATGAACTTAGGCTTTAGAGGAATATGAAAGATTTTCTGGTTCAATTTCATGTAAAATCTTAGGTACCCCGACGGTGCTCCGATATATGCTCCAGCGTCAATTGCTCCTTGCTTTATTTCGTCACATATATAGGGTTAGGGTGAGGGTTCCAATCCGGATTCTAGTTTACGTTTAGGTTTAGGCTTAGGGTTAGGTATGGTGCTTGGTCCAATATTGAAGTTTAGTATTGGGTTAGTGTACAAAGTTACGGCGGAGCAATTGTCGCCGAAGCATGTGGTGTACAACCGCGCAGATATAGGGCTCCTCATCATAGAAAAGGTACGTACAGATGACTGGAATTCTCTAAGACGGGTTTTCATAGTTTACCTGAGTGAAATCTCCAATAAACGCAAATGCGTCAAAAGAGAAGCCTTGGCGAGTCAAGTCTAGATTGAAATCAGTCAGGACTGAATCTGAGGCAACCGGACAGCTGTAAATCAAATCAAATCAAATAAACTGATCATATAATGTAGGTTTTCCCAGTCAATTTCATCAAAACAGCAGCCAAATTGATGCACAGTCGCTCGATTTCATGTAAATATGAATGCTCGTCAAGATCAACATTCAAATGCCTAAAATGAGCATTCAATTTTATTTGGGGGCAAACGATCGCATACTTTGATCGTGCATTTTTATAGAATGAGCATTCAGAATAGAATAATACCCAATGAGCATTCAAATTCACGGGAGTTTCAGATCGCAAACACTTAGGAATTCGCATTAATCAATAGAAAAGCACGTTCGCAATTTAAGCAAATGGATTTAACAGTGTACTCTTTCCCTTTGAATTTAAAAAATGTGTTTACATAAGGTTTAGACACAATATGTAAAGTCGTGTCCTTGCTACGTCATAGATCAAGAATAAATGATAATGATGAAAAAGTCATATATACTCTACAAAAATGTAAATCATGGAAGATAACAAAGTTGATAAACAAACGCAAGTGCCGTGGAACGATTTCTGACTATGAAGTGGGTTGCTCAAGGCAAGCCCCGTTAGCACCCCACCTATTTCAGGGGGTCCGGTGATTATAAAAAGCGAAATAAGAAATAACAAAGCGAATAGTCAACTGCAGAAAATAAGATTTGACGAAATAAAAAAGACAGACAATGATGTGAAAGGCTATTTTGAAAAATATGCTATACACATGAAAAATTAAAAATAGTCCAATAATTTAATTTTACACCTTATCATTAGATGACTTCATTATTTTACAACAACAAATTACAAATGAAAACATTAGAATGCTTAGATGATTAAAAGAAATTGGAAAAGTTAGGTTCATAAAAAGGGCAAAGTCCTGCTATTTTTCTTTACTTCTTGTACCTGTTTGAAGATGAATGAACATACTGCTACCTTGACTGCCTATTAATGAAAAGGAAAGTAAAACGCCAGCAAGAATCCGCACCCAAGTCATCGTAAATGAATTTGATTGAAGCTTTGGCCTCTTTAAACTGAACGACGATAAATTTATTTGGATGTTCGAAGCACATTTTTTGACGCTGGTAAATTAATTTGAACGACTGGAAACTAATAGGAAGCAAATGAATAAACGGGGCGAGCAAATCCCTTGAATATGAGCGTTTAAAAATGATTTTAAAAGCTATTTTTATAATTATTATTATTATTACCATATTATTATGTAGAATTACTTTTACCAACCTGCTTTCTATAAGGTGGTAAGCAGGAGTCGCATCAGGGTCTTCTGTAGTTGTAGCCCAGCATCGTTTGATGTACGTACCTACTTCCGTTGTAGACTCCAGACGGACGGCGAAGTAAAGTCTTTCTCCTAGCCAGACAACTGAACTTGTATTCTGTAGCTTGGTGGAGAAGTCATCTGCCGTGTACCGTATCATTTGAAGGTTAAAGTTACCACTACCCTTGTCAGAAAAAGACACTTCTCCAAGCTGTGGCCGAAAGACGGCAGTAAGTCGTTCTTCTTTGTTGAGACAACACTCTACGCGTACTTGCATATGATACTCCCTTGTGATTATTGTGCTGTCATCAGGATCATGCTGGTCGTAGGTGATCACATTGCTGAAAGTTACAGTTTTATTATCCTCCTGTAATAATAGCCATCAATAAGATATTAGCTACGTTCATACAGCACTTGTGGTTTCGAAACTTTAAAGTACACATTCAAAGAAAATCACAAATATGATAAATAATGTATCACTAGAAACTGGCAAGTTAACAGATAGCAATCGTATCAGTTTAAAGTCAACTACATATCAGGTAATTAAACAATAATACAAATAAAACTACCTCCCAGCATCTGCGATATACAAGCGCTTCGCCAAAAAAAATAACAATGTTTCAATGACGTCAATAAAGGGAACAATCCTGTCCAAGCAGACGACGTCCCATAAAGAATGAACATAAGTGCAGTGCAGTTATTTCTCAAATTATAAAGAATTTAGTGTATTCAAACGTGCCCATATTTCACACCATTCTAAAATGGGAATGAAACAGGTTCTGATTACTGAAATCTTTTGTTTGTAAATATATAGGATGAGGGTTAATGAACAATCAAAGAAACCACACTTTCAAATTGAAAAGCCCGCTGAATGATTGCAAGGACGGTATTTATCCCTTATTCAACGCCGAACGTCCAGCGGTGTATGCAGCTGTAAATGAAATGGCGTCTATTTTGTTTACAAGCAACTGATTCCTTTATTCTTGTAATGCTTCATTTTCCATCCAAATAAACCCATGCATGGGGTTTAGAGTGAGGCAATATATGGATTAAACATAATAGACTAATGCTAGTGAAGTGAAATAACTGAGGAGAAGATGACAAAACAGGCACTGAAAATATGTGAGATGTTATGGGACATCGTCTGCTTGTGCTATTAACGTCCTCCCTTTGACGTCACACATTTCAGCGGCTTTCGGAGAGCTGTTCAGGTGCTATGTCGGGGCTGTTTTTTAGCAATTTGTAATTGATAATAATCATTACTTCGAATGTTTGCAAGCGTCGAATTTTGACAAACTTGTCCGGTCTAAGCTTCACCTACGCAAACATGAAAATTAAGTCAGTTTTAAAAATCAATGAATATCTACTTTAAGTTAGCGAAACTTTAAGTTAACGAAACCACGACTCCCTAACCGCAGCGAGGGTTCACACATGCCTGAAACAACGAGCTGAAACTACAAGCCGAGCGATCTTTGTGGTTAACCCCGGAAATACTTTTTCTACCGATTGTGTGTACAGTACACATACAGATCCTGTGTTCATAATTCGCGCGAAGGGTAGGACCCGGAAATTTAACATGAACAGCGAGGTCATCCTTAACCACAAGCTGCGATGGAGGACCCCCGCTGCTCGTGGTTTCGGCCTTAACCACGAGCTCGCTTGTGGTTCTAGAACTACAAGTAAACTTAAAGTTTCGAAACCACGAGTCCGTTCATACAGGCTGAAACTACAAGATAACTACAAGATAACTTAAAGTTTTGAAACTACAAGCGAAACTTAAAAGTTTAGCTCCCATAGTGTGAACGTAACTATTGGTTTCCCGTCCATTTTACACATTTTTGATTATTCAATTGCATCAACATTCACTCCAATTTCGTCCTGAAATTCGTGGGACATGCAAGATTAATGTCATGGTTGATTGAGTTATTTCTCATTCAAGTTGGTCGATTGTCAACTTAATTTTAACATTTTTTTTTCTTCTTCATATTCGTAAGAATTCATTTGAATTCATGCACCTGACGATTCGCTGCAGAGTATAATGATCGAATTCGTCTTTTTGCACTCAATTACAAACAAGTATCATTAAATTTCATCGATTAATCGTTTAACAAAGATGTGACGACTCACTATGAATGACGCTTTGACGAAATCGATTGCAAAATGAAGAAGTTGATTCATACAAACGTACGTTAGCAGCCGGAGATGGTGAAATCAATTTGACTTTGAGGAAACCGGATGCACAATGTTAGAATTATACAGAAAACTTTCATCGGTTGGGGGTAATCATACAATTGTAGTTTAAGCTTCTATCAACCTAAATTTTGTAAGCAAGCTTTCGTTCACTCCTGTGGACTTTCTCAAGCCAAGTGATCAGCCACACTGTTTCTAATAGACCGCTTCTGTAATGTATACCAATTTATGCACATATATTCTCTGAGCACCTAGTGACGAGCTATTCCATTAACCTGCTTTTCATAAATGAGCCTCAATGCTTGGGATCCAGTTTGCATACATTATTTGTTATGTCCGGCAAGCCTCCGGCAAGCTTTCAGGTAGTCAAGAACAACCTTTGTTTGAAAGGTATGCATAAAATTTGCATACATTACCGAAGCGGTCTATTGCTGTCTGCTGTCTTGCGATCACTGGACCGAATATAGGTGACAATGAGCAACCCGAGTCCCTGATCAATGAAGGATTAATCCTCTTTATCCATAATTATAGACTCTTTCACCTTGCGGTCCAGTGCTCGCAAGACAGCAGACAGCAATTAGAAACAGTGTGACTGATCACTTGGCTTGAGAAAGTCCACAGGAGTGGACGAAAGCTTGCTAACAAAATTTAAGGTTGGTAGAAGCTTAAACTACAATTGTATAATAGAATTGATCGGACAAAGTTAAAGAATGAATGACCAAATAAGAAATTAACTATCAGATTTGCAAGATCACAAAGTTTTGGGACAAAATTGAATGAGAGAAATGTATGAAATTGAATGAAAAAAGTTACAAAAAGGGTAGGTAAACCTATACATCGCTCACCAGAAAAAACATTTCCCTTGAAACAATGGAATAGGTATTTTTGCGATTATTCCTTGATTTTTTTCAGTGTCACTTCCAAATAATCTACGATAAAACTACATTAAAGATAAGTATATATAAAGGGAAAGTAATCACTTGAAAAAAAGTTTCACTGTCCACTGATATTCTTTACCAAGAGATAACATAATTCCACGTTCATGCACGCGTATAGTTCCCGCCTAACGTGTTGATCACAACAGCGGTTTTAAGGGGTTTTAAGGCGTATACGTACTGTGCTTCATATCTGTGTATATTTTAACACATAGATAAGTATGTACCGTGAAACGGGGTGAATAGGAAAAAAATTGGAAGGGTGCTTTGACACTGTTAATTACTTCCACAGGTGCTGCTGACCTTTTTTTTTTTTTATTGTGTTTATGCATTTTGAATAAAACAATGACACTTGGCTCTCCATAAATCAATGGACTGGGTTAAAGCGGGTTTAACTTGTCCCAGCCACCTGTATGAATAATGCCCGGTTCATACGAGACGTCATTTCGATGACGTAGGCCTAAGTCAATGACTGGTGCGGACTCTGACTCGTGATGTGAGAATGACATCGTACACAAAGTAAAGTCAACATTAACAGTGCAAATACTGATTAAAATATTAACATTTCAATAGATATTGCTATGCTGGATAGTCACTGTAAAGTGTTTTCTCACAATGGCATGATGCAATACAAAAGAAAGGTGAGTAAAGGTGTATTTGTAGGATGCACAATAAATGTTAATATTTTCGGGATGGTGATTGACAAGTGATGTCACAAGGGGAATGTTGGTTTTGCAGCTTTTTTATGGGTGGATTCCAGTAATCTGAAAAAAACATACTGAAAAATTATTATAAAATATATGACATATATTTAGAGATTTGTTGGGCCACATAAATGATGATCAGGGTATCATAAATCAACAAAAGTCAACATGCATTTGCTTGGCATAGGCCCTTTAAGCACATATTATAAACATGGACACCCTATCCTGTAAGAAAGCAAGAGAGAGAGAGAGAGAAAGAGATAGGCCATGTAGGCAGTGAGCAAACTGAGGGGAAGAAAGCTAACAAATTATTTTTTCACCTTTACCAGAACTCAACCTTCTCTTTAAAGAGTCCATGATGACCTTACCGTCATTTCTGTTTCACATTCGGTGTAATACGTGAAGAGGATGATGTTTCCGCTATCCCCATCTACCTGTCCAGTGCATGAGCGATCCTGGAAATGAACCTCGGAGGCGTCATCAAGACCCAGATCACCATTTAGTTTTACATTCATTGATGAGCTTGAACATTCGACAGTCACCACTAGAGTTAAAACGAAACATCATTATTGGAATTTGAATGAATATGAAGTGAATTCATTCTTTACTTAAAAAAAAAACAAAAACATGCAAAACTAAACAATGAAATTAAAAGCAAGATCTTAAAAACATGGTAAAACAAAACATGCAAAAGCACCAATAGAAATTAAGAAGCGGTTGGATCATCAAAAAAGGTCCAAAATTCTTTGTTTGATCCTTTTTCAAAATGCAAGCTAAGACAAAAAAATTAAAGGAATATTACATTCAATGACCATTACAACAACAAAAAAGGCAAATATCAGATTCAAAGCTTCTTTTGGGGGTAGTTTGTTCCAAAAAGAGTGTCCCTCACTTAATATAGTATATTATTAACCGTATCAGACATCTGCGCAGGGCATCTTTAACTCTTTATCGTCCAATTTTGACCGTTATCATTATTGACCGGTCAATTTTTTTCTTGTATTGCCCGCTCAGAAAAGTCAATGGCAAAATGCGTGTTAACTATATAGAGGGCAATAATGTAGAGCCAACATCCGGGTATTTTGTAATTTTCATCAACATTTTTGACACGCCAAATTCCCGCGGAGCTAGCTCGCTGCATTACCGGTACTACATTGGTTTGTACGTAGAACTAGCAAACGATCGCGGGAGTAGCTGGCGCAGCGCATTTGTCACATAGAGATCCTATAATAGACACTAGAGGGCGTACTCCCTCAGATCGCTATGCGGAATTGAACGGGCCGCGCGCGATCTTAATCCGGGCAAAAACTCCGCTCCCTGCCCGGATTTCCCATAGGCGTAACGTATGACGCCATGGGATAGAGTTAGGGAAATCACTTTTCTGTACTATTTTCCTCGGATTGTATAGCTCTATGCAACCAAAAACTCACATGGCCAAACATTGTTATGTTTTGATATATTTTTCCTGTCTTTTTCTCAAGTATTTATTTATCTAATTAATTCTTCCTAGTATGCGCTGTATAGTAGTAGTATTATTCAGGGGCGGCGCTACAGGGGGGGCAGAGGGGGCGACCGCCCCCCCCCCCTATGATTTTTCAAGTAGTGAAAAAAGAAAAAAAAAGAAGAAAAAAAAAGGAAGAAAAGGGAAGAAAGGAGAAAGAGGAGTATTAAAAAGAGAGGTCTTAAACATATAACTCTATATTACCCCTGTTATTTAATGGAGAAAAAATATGACGTCATCTTTAGGTCGTCTTGCCCCTCCTATCAAAATACCCTCGCGCCGCCCCTGGTATTATTGCCATTTTTCACACGAAGATGACCATGGTAGGCCAAAGATTAAAAAAAATGTTCAGTGGCCTATTTCTAAGAACCGTCCTGCATCATCATGGTCACTGAAAGATTATGTCCAAAGTAATCAGTCGTCGAAGCAACATTCACTGACAAAGAGCATTACCTATGGATGGGTGACTAACTTCTTGACTAATGGTGATGAAATGGTCAGAAACCGTCAATTTCATATTTAGAGTGACATCACAGACTTCAATTTTCTTAAAGATTTTTGAAATACACACCAAAGTCATCTGTTATGGAAATTATGTATCTTTTATCTAATTTATTTATTTATTCAAAACGGTATATTGATTTTAAAAAAAAACACACATTTGCGGCTTGTGGGCCGATATTGTAGTAATATTATGGAACTGTCATATACATCCAGCAATACTAGTTAGAGATAGAAATGCATCCACACATTTTTTAAATGACAAGAGCACGCTTCAGTAACAATGCCTAAATGATCATTGTGAGGCCCCTATGTAAAAAAAAAAAACTGAAGGGGGGGGGGGGGCTAAAGAAAGAGGACAAATAAAAAAGAGAAAGGGAGAAAACCGGAGCAAGAGAGAGAGAGAGACAGACAGACAGACAGAGAGAGACAGAGAGAGGGAGGCAATATAGAAAGAGCCTGAGAAAAAGAGAGTGCGTGTATGTGTCTGAAGAGGTAGAGAGAACAGTAAAGCTAGAAAAAGGAGAAACCAAGATAGAAATTAACGGGCGAGAGAGAGAGAGAGGGGGGGGGGGGGGGGGAGAGTATAAAGAAGGTAGAGAGTGGCAGGAGAGATTATTATGGGTAATGGTATATGGAAATTGAGGTATACTGAAAGAGGGGGAGGAAGGAGAGAGAGAGAGGGGGGGGGGGGGTTAAAAACCGATAGCACATATTGCCATGGATCTACAAAGTTTTTGGTATATCATTTTATACACGAGTGTAGACAAAAACATGCATACTGCATTTACCAGAGCATCAATAAAGGCCCACAATAATAAAAAAATATCAAAAATCACAATAGCAATGTATTGCGACAATTTACAGCAATATTATCTGATCATTAGGTATGTAAATATAACAATGGTATAAGCTTATAGTAATGCTTAAAATAATCATTCACCCTACTGTGAGAAGAAAAAAGGAAAAGGAATGGAGAGAGAAAGAAAGGGGAAAAAAGAGAAAAAAAGAGGACAAGAGAGAGCCGAAGGAAAAAAAAAAGAGGGAGACTGAAAGAGAATAAGAGAGAGAGAGAGCCGGGGAAAGGGGGACAGACCTGGAGAGAAAAGACAGGAGAAATAAAGAAGCAAGAGAGAGAGAGAGAGAGAGAGAGAAGGGAGAGAGTTGTTTATAGTAGAGGCAAAGATTGCATCAAATTGATGCGAGAGGCATTCATCAATACTATTTGCCTCTTACAAGTATTATTTTGAAATCTCTTGGATATAATTACAAATCCTGAATCTATAATACACGAACTGAATTTCATCAGTTATGTTTGTGCGCACCTCAGCTGCGCATCCTGGCTGGTTGTGTTACGTCATCACAACACCGGGAGAGTATTGCGCGCAGTTAAGACAATGTATACGCACATTTAACACAATGCTTAATAATAGGTAAGCAAGTGTGCGCAGTAAGAAGAACCCGGTAAGAATAGATGAAATCAATAATTCTGTACCTGTGAAAAATATACCAAATATACCTTATGAATTTTCTATAGGTAAGGCTCGTCGTATATAAAAAAAAATTTATAAAAAAAAAATAAAGATAGATGTCCTTTGGAATTCATAGTCATGTTCATCTACCTCTCATTTTTTGATCACTAACTTAGCACAAAAAGAGAGCTGGAAAAGAAAGTCAAATAATTATATGCCGAAGAATCATTTGTCTATGACCTGGGTTCTTAATTATTTTGTCAGGTTGGCCAGAAATATTCTTGAAATTACGTCGCGGGCCACTGAGTATTACACATGCATACAAAAATGTATGGGACTGACGTCTCTTGCCCGAAAACAGTGTGTATTAATTTTCTGGTTTTTCAATTCAGTGAGAGCTAGAGCAAAGCGAGCAAGACAAAGAAATTGATTCTTTAGAACCGTGAAATGTAATTTCGTCATCAAAATATGCTAATTCAGAAAAGACATAAAAATTACAATGAGATCATTGCACTGCCCGTAAATGAGGTGGCGGATGCCCGAATGCCAGGTAATTTTGATATTCTCGGGAGGGGGCTGCAAAAACCCGAATGGCCCATCTAAGGACTGAGGAACAATTTCAGAATACACCTCCCTGTTTGTATCATAAATAATTATTATCCTTATTTTTCTTTGTTTGATGATAACTCTTTGGTGTGACTTTTTTTTGCAAACTATGCGTGGTAGGACGTGCTGTGATAACTCCTTGGTAGGACAGGGAACAGATAATTATGATATGCTAATTGCGAACGAGCGAAGCGAGTGAGCAAAAAAATTGAAACCTGTAATCATACCGATAGTCAGGATATATGTATCCATATATTACTTAAAACAATTTTTTTTTTTGGTTCAAATTAAATATTTTGGCGGCCGCATGAAATCGTCTCGCGGGCCGCAAGTGGCCCATGGGCGGCACTTTAAGAACAGGGGGTCTATGCCATATGTCATGTATGTCTAATGATCATTATCCCTACAGTCAAAGACATGAGCAAATAGAATTATGAGTAAAAATTTTGTCACGTAAAACGACTTACAATTTCCTTCTTTTTTATACACTGGTTCAAAAGTGTGCGTTTGACAGTCACATGAACTGTTAATTCACTCTTCGTAGGTAGAATATAAACAATTATAGGTTATGTCGTTATCGTGACAATTATGTTTGCAATAGTCGTGAACAGGCGCGCCAGAAGTTATTATTATTATTTTTTTTTTTTGGGGGGGGGGACACTTTGAGGGGCCCCACCTCACACGTTTGCTATCTGCTTACAGCCCTACAATATTTGGAGCACTGTAATAATCCATTGCTTTTCCTTATGCATCCTTACACCTGAAATAGGGTTATTTTATTTCTACATTTTTTGTACAAAACTTTGACAACTTTTTGCTATACCGGCACTTCGCTTAGAACCCATCCCATTCCCAGACAGGTTCCCAGCCAGTTTTTACGAGTTTTGCGAGTTTTGACTTCTTCCGCCAACTGAGGGCACTGCTAGCACAAAACCGGGTGCATGGACCCCCTTTTAAAACTTTCTCCTCCTTCAGTATACTTTTGCCTACAAATCTGGAAAAATTTACGAATCTGACATGGATTTTGAATGAACAGTAGAGTTTTTTCGAACCCATCCCATTCCTAGGCAGGTTCCCAGCCAGTTTTTACGAGTTTTGCGAGTTTTGCGAGTTTTTGACTTCTTCCGTCACCTGAGGGCGCTGCTAACACAAAAACGAGTGCATGGACCCCCCTTTTTAAACTTTCTCCTTCTGCAGTATATAATTCTCTACAAATATGGAAAAATTTACGAATCTGACATGGATTTTGAATGTACGGTAGAGTTTTTTCGAACCCATCCCATTCCCAGACAGGTTCCTAGCCAGCCATGTGCAGCTTTTGCGAGTTTTGCGAGTTTTTGACTTCTTCCGTCACCTGATGGCGCTGCTAACACAAAAACGAGTGCATGGACCCCCTTTTTTAAACTTTCTCCTCCTTCAGTATGCTTTTCTCTACAAATGTAGAAAAATTTACGAATCTGACATGGATTTTGAATGAACAGTAGAGTTTTTTCGAACCCATCCCATTCCCAGACAGGTTCCCAGCTAGCCAGGTGCAGTTTTTACGAGTTTTGAGAGTTTTTGACTTCTTCCGTCACCTGAGGGCGATGCTAACACAAAAACGAGTGCATGGACCCTCCTTTTTTAATCTTTCTCCTTCTGCAGTATATAATTCTCTACAAATCTGGAAAAATTTACGAATCTGACATGGATTTTGAATATACAGTAGAGTTTTTTCGAACCCATCCCATTCCCAGACAGGTTCCCAGCTAGCCAGGTGCAGCTTTTGCGAGTTTTGCGAGTTTTTGACTTTTTCCGCCACTTGAGGGCGCTGCTAGCACAAAAACGAGTGCGTGGACCCCCCTTTTTAAAACTTTCTCCTCCTTCAGTACACTTTTCTCTGCAAATTTGGAAAAATTAACGAATCTGACATGGATTTTGAATGTATAGTAGAGTTTTTTCGAACCCATCCCATTCCTAGACATGTTCTCAGCCAGTTCTTGCGAGTTTTGCGAGTTTTTGACTTTTTCCGCCACTTGAGGGCGCTGCTAGCACAAAAACGAGTGCGTGGACCCCCCTTTTTAAAACTTTCTCCTCCTTCAGTATACTCTTCGCTACAAATCTGGAAAAATTTACGAATCTGACATGGATTTTGACAGAATCATGGTGATTTGTATATGACAATAGGAATTCTGAAGCCTATCAATGGCCAAAAACCTGCGGTGACGTCATTCTACCTGACACCCAATCATGGCACAGTTCAGTGTCCCATAGAAAAAAAGTAAGCACATGGACCTATAATTTTCTACGCGTATTTGGGCTTCTCATCGACCAAAGTAACTGCAAGCAAAGTTTGGTGAAAATGACATGGATTTGACTTTAACTGTGGAACGTCCTTAAAGCCCCAATCGGAAGCCGTCTGGACTCAATTTTTCCGAACTTTCCCGAACTCCTCCCGAACGCTACACGAAACCGCTTACAATTCATGACGTGTATCGAAGGAGGGTTAAGCTCCGCCCCATTTCCTTCGCTATTCATCAACTGTCATTATACAGCGCATATTTTTTCTGTACAAAAAGCCAAATTATCTACGTCGAATATGGCAGATCCTGAATCAATTCCTTTAGATTTGGAATTTGAAGCGGCAGAGCAGGAGTCCGGTTCTTCAGAAGATGATGAAAAGTGACAGAGGTTGCTGTAAATAAACAAAATTTTCTTTTGACTCCACTTTTGCCTCAGGAGTACGCCCAATGTCAGATGTATTACATCTGAAGGGGTATTCCCGTTTTATGGACTAGATTAGGCTGGAACACTTTTTCTGAACGTTAGGTCTAGATACTTTTTCCCGGGACCGGCGCTAGTGCACTTCGGTATCCATGTGGATAAAATAGGTTCTGCTGCTTAAACTTGCAGGGCACATTCTCAAATATCTTTCAAATCACTCACATAAATTTACACCAGATTGGATTACAGGAAGAGGTGATATTGGCTTCGAACTTCGATGTCGTCGCTCTATATAGGACAATGCACATGCAGTCTGTATGCTGTGTACATCGCGAGATACTCTCTTAAAGTTAAACTGAAGTTTGCCACAACAAATCATGTTATTGTTAATAATAATTGGGTCTAAACCCATCATTACCACATTAAAACAAATATATATGAAAATAAAATGTTCTTGCCTACCTCTAAATCTGCAGAAAGATTCAACTAGCTCGACCTAGTCTCAGATCAGTACGGTTTTTTTCCACAATAAATTGCCCACAGTACTAGTCACAAACTGCAGTACAGCCGAAGGTAGTTAGCAGTGCAGTGCGCGCTGGCGGTGAAACTTGGTCACCGACGCGCGCGGCACTCTCCTTCGACTGACGTCACACGAAATCACGCATTTCGCCCAAGCATAGCTGGTATCGGAAACCGAGCTAGGGAACGAGTTCAGAAAATCTTAATTTGATTTCTTATGGTTCGAATTGACTTAATGGCAGTTTATTAATCATAATCCTCATGTAATTACCTTTCGATTGATGTATAATTTGTCAGGATTCGGGTTTCCCATCGGAAAGGGGGTTTAATTGACTTCCATTACTTCGAATACAACGAAAAGTCTTTTTTTATTTTTTATATATCCCCCTTTCTTTAATATTTCCTATATTTTTGTAAAGGATTGTCACGCCATCAAGCTTTGCTTGTGTGACAATCCTTCTTTATGATTCATTTACGTTAATTATACAATGCAATTACTCTATTTGATAATGTATTAATATTTGATAATTATGTTGTAATCAGTTTGTAAAATATGTTTGAAGAAAAATAAGGATCCTAAAGATAAATAAATAAATCAAATCAAATCAAATCAAATCAAAAGTCACGGAGGAGTAATTTAAATTATGTAACCACTGTCCTACAAAAAAGTCAAGGATATTGAAAGACCAGGAATCCATTTCGGTTGTCAACTGCACGAGTTTAAGGTAATAATTTTTCTTTGGTTCTGTTTTAAATCTGTATTAATTAACGTTGCACAGAATGTGATCAGTTTAATTATGTATGCTTAAATCCCTCGCCCTTCTCTCTCTCTTATCCTCTCTCTATATTTTAATTCCTCCCTCCTTCCCCGGCCACCTTCGTCTCTCTGAATCCAAATACTATCACGACTGATTGATTTTGGACATATCTTTCCGTGACCATGATGATGCAGGACGGCTCCTAGAAATTATAGGCCACTGGACATTATGACTCTTTGGCCTACATGGCCTATACCATGGTCATCTTCGTGTGAAAAATGGCAATAAACAGCGCATATAGGAAGAAATAATTAGATGACAAATTACTACATTTAAATAAAATACAAACAGGAGATATCAAAACACAACAATATTTGGCTATGTGAGTTCTAAGTTGCATATACAGTGCGTCCCAGAAAAAACGAAACCCTTAAACAAAGGGTAATTGTGATCACACTACATGCACTATGTGCTCTATGACAATAACTATCTATTTTCCATAAACTAGGAATATTATGCTTTCAAATGATACCAATGATCATGACCCAACTGCAACTGTGACTTTTAAAACCCTGTTAAAAGACTGTTTTTATCTGTTTCTTTCAATAATGATGGTAAGGATAATGCCCTCATCATAAAATAAAGATAAAATCAAGTATGGTCAATGTTGGGGGTAAAGAAAGGGCAGTTTTGTATTGAAATGGCACCTGCAATCGAAATGAAAGTCAATTTGTTTTACATTTTTCTGAATTGGAATTTATTTCAAGAACAAAGCGGACAAAAAGTAAAGTAGGTGACACTTTCCATCGTCATCAAATGAAAATGCAAGGTTGAAAGGGCACATAAGGCAGGAAAATATCAAGATTATGGCAATTTCCCACCTCAAGAGGGGCACCATTTCCATCACAGGAAGGGCACTTTTTCATCTTTTAAGCGATATTTATTGATAATGGAAATTTTGGGGGTGTATGCCCATGCCGCCACTGGAAATTGGTTATTGACCCATGTTTTATAAATTTCTGATTGAATGTATGCCATCACACAATGGAATTTCACGTATCATATCTCTTAAAGCTGGTTTTTCAATTTAGTCATTTTGCATGTGATCCTAACGTTTTCACGGTTTTACCCAAATCCGGCACAACTGAGTTTTTACATGTCATTTTAAAAATGCTGCTGCTCGGTAAAGTATGTATGGATGGATGTCATTAAGGTATCATTTAAAAGCACAATACTTCTAGTTTATGGAAAATAGATAATTATTGTCATAGAGCACATAGTGGGGTAACAATAACCCTTTGTTTTAGGGTTTCGTTTTTTCTGGGACGCACTGTATATAGTGATAACAACCGAGGAAAATAGTACAGGAAAGTCGCACCCGTATATAGCGCCTATGGTAATCCGGGCAAAACGCGGACTTTTTGCCCGGATTAAGATGGTGCGCGGCCTGTTCAATTCGGCAGAGCAGCAACAGGCGCGTAGCCAGGGGGGCGATGGGGGCGGTCGCCCCCCCCCCCAAAAAAGAAAAAAAAAAGCGAGAGCAAAAAAGCGGGGGGAAGTGAGAGAAAAAGCCTTAAAAGGTGCTACCGTTTTCTTTCTCTCAAAATTTGCGAAAACGTCAAGGTTTTCGCGCTTCGCGCGGAAAGGGGGAAACTCCCTCCTCCCTGCACCCACCCCTGTTACCTACAGTGCATTATTGCGTCCAAATAATTGAAAAGCAATCAGGGCGTCGAACTAATTTTCGGCGCCTAAAAAAGGTGCTACGAGCCGTTATCTTTCTGACTTTCTCTCAAAATTTGCTAAAACATCAAAGTTTTCGCGCTTCGCGCGGAAAGGGGGAAACTTCACCCTCCCTGCACCCACCCATGTTACCCCTATTATACATACATTTCAGTATTGCATCCAAATAATTGAAAAGCAGTCAGGGCGTCGAACTAACTTTTCGCCTAAAAAAGGTGCTACGAGCCGTTATCTTTCTCTCAAATTTGCTAAAACGTCAGAGCTTTCGCGCTTCGCGCGGGAGGGGGGGGGGGGGGGGGGAAACTCCCCCTCCATACACCCACCCCCTGGGGAGCACGCTTCGCGGGCTCATCACCAATTTCGCACGCTTGGCGTGCTCACAACCGCCCCCCTAAAATTAATTCCTGGCTACGCGGTTAAGCAGCAATGCGCGCGCGCTATGCGTAGTGAGTACTCTAGTGTCTATTATAGGATCTCTATGATTTGTCATCAAGTATTTCGCAATCCCAAAGATGGCTGTCTCCAGCTCGTCAACAAAACCAAAGCGTTTCGCGAGTTTCGACGAAGAAGAATTCTCTAAGATTCTTGGAAATAAAGACGCAGACAAGACTAAAGGTCAACGAAGCAAGCGATCAACATTTTGAAAGAGTATTTCTTTGGAAAAAACATTGATATTGATCTCGAGACGGTGGACAAAACTACACTCGCTGCCATCCAAAGTAAATTTTACGTTGAATTGAGAAAATCGGACGGATCGCATTACAAAACATTATCGTTAAATGCCCTGAAAACTGGCATAAACAGGCATCTTAAATCTGTGCGTTCAGATATAATCGACATAGCATAGGATCCACAATTTACCAAAGCTAACGTTGCATTCAAAGCAGCATTGGTGGAAAAGGTGACACTGTTCATCATGACGAGATAGAAAGTGAGGATATTCGAAAGCTGTACATTTATATCAATCAGGAGACATCTGCAGGACTAATTAGTTAGAAGGTTTGGTTCGAGTTGAGTCTCTATTTTTGTCACAAGGGGAGGGAGAACTTAAGAAACTTGAGAAAGGATAAATTCCTATTAAAAGTAGATGCCAGTGAACGTGAGTATGTTACTCAAAGTATTGATGAGCTAACTAAAAAAAACTAGAGATGATAATCAAAGTTCTAGAGTGGATGTTGCGCGCATGTACGCTACTCCCGGTGATCCGAATTGTCTAGTTGCTTCGTTTAAGACATATTTGTCTAAATCAAATGGTGAATGTGACTATCTGTTTCAAACGCCCAAGCAAACCCGTCCCGAATCAGGCCCATGATACACCAAAACACCGATGGGGAAGAACACACTCGGTAATATGATGAAGAGCTTATCTCACAAAGCAAAATTGTCGAAGAAATATACCAATCATTGTGTACGAACAACGAGCATCAGGATCCATGACAAGGAAGGCTTTAATAACAGAGAAATTTGTCAAGTAAGCGACCACAACAACCAATTGAGTCTCGCAAGTTACACTTGCCGTGTGTCTGCAAATCAGAAGATGAACATGTCTGATGCGTTATCTCGCGCCATTGGAGTAACCATTGTACCGTCTCTCAAAACATCACATGCACACAATTCCAGGTGAAAACCCTGTTATTCAAGATGCAGGTCAGCCACGCATGATCCAGCAAACAGTGAGTGAACAAGACGATAATGTAGGCGTAAACTTTGATTTAGACTTTAACTTTGATGACATTCTATTACCCAGATCGCAGCTATCAGTATTTTCTGTTCACTCAGAAACAGAAGTTACTGAAGAAGTAAACGTAGTGAATGATGTTCTCCAACCATTGGATACAAACAGAGCTTCTTCAAATACCTCTGCCGCCGGAACCGTCGCAAACAGGCATGGGCGCAAATCCAGGGGGACAGGGGGACATGTCCCCCCCCCCCCACCTTTTTGAATAACTTTTTTTGTTGTTGTTGCTTGTGAGAGAATTTTGGAGGATAACTAGACCCCAAACGGTTAACTAGACCCCCAAAATGTGATAACCCTTTTTTTTTTTTTTTTTTTTTTTTGCTTGTCAGAGAATTTTGGAGGAAAACTAGACCCCAAAAATGTGATAACCTTTTTTTTTGTTGGGGGAGGGGGGGGGGGGGGGTTGTCAGAAAATTATCAGACATTTCGGACAGGGTACAAAAGTAAAATCATTTCAAAATGGATTTGCGCCACTGCAAACTGGAGCAGCAATACAAATACTCTCAGTCACAGAATGCAAGTTCAGCAAACCCCATTTTTGCTGAAAATTGCACTGTGACTATTATTACTACAATAACCAGACCAAAAAATATTGGAAATTGTAAATAACTACGTTTGAAGTTGGATTTTTGTGAAACTAATGTTACTCAGTTTTATTTGCATTTTTGCAACTACTGTTCTATTGAAACCTTTTCAAATTGCATTTTTTTTCAACGTGGAAGGAAGTTAAACTTCTTGATTTTTGTGATGTTGGAGTTTGGATTGGATTTAATTTTTCAAATTGGATTATCTTCACATTTCAAGGCTGGAATCTTCAAAATTGGTAAGTTTTACTTTCAGTTTTTAATTTTTATCTAATGATTTTCTGCATTTCTTCCTCTGTAACTTCATTTATCTAAAAATAATTCTTTTGTAACTTTTCAGAAATGCGAGGAAACCCTGTGCAGTGTAGGCTTACCTGTATTTGACATTTCGGAGTAAGATATCAAAAGTTTCGATGCTTTAGATGTCTGATTTGGTTAATAATAGCAATATTGACTGGCTTTAGGGCTGACATATATCGCCCTTTAAATTTATATCACCCTCGTCTTCGACTGGGGCGATATAAATTTAGTTCGAGCGATATGTGTCGTATCGCCCTGAGGCCAGTCAATATTGCTTTATTATTACGCGTCATAGGTTAAAATCCTGCGGAACAGGAGAACATCGCCTCCCTCACATGACACACGCACACACAAACACACACACATACGAGTTCAACGACACATGCTTCGAAAATTGCTTCCACGGTCAATATCCTCTCTGACCTAAAGGCGTAACTTCAAGCATGACATGACGCTGTACCTAATCAAAACTAATCAAACAGTCTGACCTAAACTTGATTGTAAGCCCAACTCTGTCTTTTGACGAAATGAAGCCCGCAGCAATTGTCGGGTCGATTACCCTCGACCCTCGCCCACCCTCAAGATTTTTTTCGGAATCTTCCCCTCCATCCCACTTTTTGAACATGAATTAATATTCATTTACCTTGTTCAGCGCATACTACAACGTCTCTATGCGCTCCAAAGAACTTTGGATATTATTACTCTGCTTTAATAACTCCGACAACAGTAGCGCTCTGTGCATTCAAGGAATAAACCCTATCATGCAGGTACCTACTTATTACACCTGGGACGAGTGTGGCAAATGTAGATACTTGCCAAAGGACGTTAGCGCTGCGGCAGGGATTCAAACCCCGTCCTTGTGGTTGACAGTACGCAGACTTATCCACGGGACTACAACTTACGTTTTACCTCACAGCGACTACCTCCCAAACCAGGTGGACAGTTACAGGACGGACCAGATGCATCATCCACACACGTGACTCCATTCGAACAAAAATCCACGGTACAACCTAGTTAAGTAGAAAATTGACAAAGGTGTACATAATACAGGTAGCATAATTCAAATATAAATTACTGGTGCAACCCTATTTAATGCACAATTGCACAGAGGTGTATCAGTTCGGTATAAAATTCAAATAAATACCAATAGTACAGCCTATTTTAGTAGAAAATTGACAAGTTGGGGAGGGGGGACCCTCCCTTGGGGGAAAAAACACACCCCAAAACGCTGATGATGTTTGAACATTTTTAAATTTATTTTTGCTCGTCAGAAATTGTTTAAATATTATGCCCCCTCCCTCATAAAATCCTTGATCTGCCATTGGCATAGCCTAATTCAAATATAAATTAATAATACAACCTTGTTTGACAGAAAATTGACAAAGGTATTATTGCAGTAGCATAATTCAAGCAAAAATCAATGGTTCAAGAGTTCAGTTTGAATCGCTTTCGCCTAAACCGCTAGCCTGTGGTTAAGGCATTGGCGTTTAATGCCCTGCAGTGAGCCATGGGCAAACTTAATTTTGATAAGTTAAGTTACGGAACCATTATTTTAGTAATTTCCTTTTGCACTTTATTTATCTCCACGAGAGTTGCCAGACCATATCAAATCAGTATAAAATCTTCAAAAAAGTTCTGCGATTCAAGTTTGACCGTTGGTATCTGTCTTGTCACTAAATTATTATTGAAAAAGCCTTTTTTACAATGATGCCCAATTTGTACCGATTATGTAATCATGGAATGCGCAGTACACCTGAATACGGGGCCAAGTCAAAGGGAAACGTTGCAAGATGCATTGTTATTGTCAACAGTAAATTATCCTTTGTTTGGAGGATGGATTGTGTTTTGAATAATGTTGAGGTGGTCATTCATGAATGTGAGATGTTTTCTTCTATTGTTCCATCGTAGATGAAATTGATAATCTCACTATCAGTCAGTTAAAAACACATTTCATCTTATAAACAAATGGTGAAAACAACTTTGCACTTCATTATGATGAAAGGCCACCTCAACATCATTCAGAACACAGTCTATCCTCCAAACAAATGAAGAATTGTTGACAATAAAAATGCATGTTTTTATTCAACATTTAACTTTCTAATTGTGTTTGAATCATTCGATTAAAACATTTTTTGATATATACCGCATACATTATAATAATAGGGCGTGTCCAAATTCAATTTGATTGAAAGATAATTCTTCTAAATCCGTATAATTATTAAAACATAGATCCTGCACACGATACTTTATTTATTCTCCGTTGATCTACGTTACATGTTTGTTTCTCTTTTCTGCTTTAAAGAGAAGGTGGAGTTCTGGTAAAGAGGAAAAATAATTTGTGACTTTTCTCCTTTTTTCTCTTTTGTTAGTTTGGAAAAATATCATAGATAGAATGTCCCTTGAAAAGAATTGCTCTTCAGATGCCCCCATTGAAATATGGCGAGAAATAGATGAAAATTTTGGTCCAGACTTTTGCGCCACATGTGTGTGTAGTCCCATAAACCCATTTCTGTGTGACGTAGTAAATGCGACTTTCAGCAAGATTTTGATGATTCCAAAACCTCACGATATACATCGAATCTTAAGTATTATTCAATCAATCTTTCCCTGTTGCTTCCAGACAGTTTCATTCACAATGTAATTGCATGTCCTTTACCTTTGATATTCAATTCCACTACAGATCAGTACATGCATTAATCATTTTCACGTAATTAATCTGAATGGATAAATGGTGTAATACAATTTATCACGACTTTGGACGGTCACGGTAAAGTTGCATGGAGCTATTTGAGGAGCAGGGTTCCCACGCCCATCTACGGCTTCATACGAAAGCTGTATCACTTCACCAGTGGGAAAGAGTGCTCCATTCGTCAATCCATTCCCATTAAACCGTAGTGCGTAGCAGTTCGAAAATGACAGCGTTGGTTCATTCCAAGACGCCACGACCCCCGAACTACCATAGGCAGCGAGGGTGATATCACGTGGACAGTTCCTGATGCTAGGAAAGTCATCAGGAGGGGCTGGCGAGTAAGATTATAATAACAATAATGATAATCATGTTGATGATGATAATGATGATGATAATAATAATAATAATAATAAAAGTTTTTTAAAAAGGAAGTCTTTTTTTACCCAGGGTAGTCTCATCAGTAATTAATACTGTACTCCCTTCAATCATATTATTACCCCGGGTTTAGCACGTCTGCCATAATTATAATGATGAGACACACGAGCATTTAAGGAATTCGTTAATACTGGGTAGTGGGTACCCATTTACTACACCTGGGTTGAGATTGGCAAATGCAGATTAAAGGAAACCTCACCCCAAAGAATAGGTGTATGTAGATAACGCTAAGAATATCTTGATTTATATACCTCACTCAAACACTTTGGAGGGGAATCTTAAAATTTAGGAGAGAATACAATAAATATCTCAGAATAACTAAAGCTATTTCTTGGGGTAAGGTTTCATTTAATGTCTTGTCAAGGGATTAATGTTAGAATTATATATTATTGAAATCTATAACGTCCACGTATAGGGATAGTCAGACGGCATGCCTCAAATTCTGGTAAAATGTTGCATTTTGACATAAAAGCACAAATTCGCTAGGCCTACACGAGGGGCGTGGAAAAAGAGAAAAAAAAAAAAAAAAGAGAGAGAGAGAGAGAGAGAGAAAGAGGGAGGGCTGGGTGGCAACATAAACATGTGAAAAGATGACTGGGGTTCCAGCCCAAGAGACAGACAGACCAATCACGAGACAATGTCGGTCTCATGGGCCTTCTAGCTACTTTTCAGAGGGTTGACTAGACGGAGGATTCACGAGACCAACCACCCACAAAACTCACATTTTCTATCTTTACTTATGTAATTTTTGTTTTCCCGGTCTCATTGGCTGTCGGTCTCGTGGCCGTCGGTCTGGTGGACCCCTTTTTACCTTCTTTTCTACATTTCCTTTTGTACTTTTGTACGTCTCGTGAACCGTTTGGAAATGTCGGTCTTGTGGGCTTTTGATCTATTTGGATAACACCGATGACTGGATCGACTCCCACAGGAAAGAAAATGACCCCTGGATGTGTTTTTTAATCACAAAGTTTTATATCAACACGTAGGTAATTTATTCAGCATTCCGAATTCGTTCATCACGTCATTTGTTTTTTGTTTTGCAAGAGAGACACAAATAGTACAATGTCGCTGATGTGTGTTTTCGGACAGTTTCACAAAGACATTATCTATCCATGGAGATGTCTGAATTAAATATAATTGGCTTAATTCTGCGGTAAATATATATGCATATTTGTAACCGTTTATTGGTAATAAAATGAATATTCATAAATCGATCACCCCTGATTGCTGTCATACCACATAAAGGAAATAAAAGAAAGTGAGCAGATCTTCGCATTTATTTTTTCAATTCTGATGAAGGATTGAGGGTAATCATGTGTGCCACAGCGTGTGCGTGAAACCGTTGAATAGCAAAAGAGTGGTACGTTCCTGGGTTTCGGGGGTTGTGGCTGATTCTCAAATTGGCAACACTGTCTTCAATCAACAAAAGCGACCTTTTTCCCTCTTTATCATCTTCATTTTTGATTGACCTTTGAAAGATCGGTCGATTTTTATTTTTAATGAAAAAAGGATTATTTTTTTGCGCGTTAAATTTAAAGTATTAATGTATACAAAAAAGGGTCAATCTTTGTTCCCGTATCAATTATTTTCTGTATCCTGCATGATTATTCAACTAAATGATATGATATCATAAAAGTATATTCACAATGGCAGGCTAAAATTGTATTTCTAATTTTTATTTGATTTATTGATTCCTTAGATAATTTGTACTAAGTATATTTATTGTAAATGTATATTTTGTAAATCGTGATTGCTGTACATGTATTTTTTAAAATTATACAACTCTCACAATTTAGCCATCCGGCTGCGATGACATATTCAAATAAATCCTGAATTGAATTATTGGGATTCCATCTTAAGTATAATTATAGAATGTACCAATCACCTCAACAAGAAAAAAAATGTGCATAGCTAGAACGTATAACGTCAGCCTCAAAGAAGCTTTACCCGGCATTCTATGGGTTAACTGTTTGGAAATATGAAGGAAATAAAGAATAACATATACGTGCGGAACCCAAGTCGGAGTTGGGTTATGTGTGCGCCCTATTCTATGAGAGAGCGTACGGGTGCATCTACTCATCTACTCGATCACTGGTCGCAATTTTTGTTAATTTTGAATAAGGAATATTTGAAGCTCATATTTTTATACTAGGCATATGCTGACAGTTTGACATGGAATCACCAATGTACAAAGCAAAATGTATTGTGATGCTTGGTAGCCTTTGAGTGCATTGAGTTCTAGCAGTGTAGGCCTACTTACTGTTTGAGGAGATATACATTGACCTGGGAGTTATGGCTATCGATGAACCATTAGTCAGCGTTACCGAGCTACGCCTCGTGATGTTCGCGGATGGAGCTGTCGATAGGTCGTATTCGTAAAGTTCGGCCTTTCGAGGGTCATAGCCCGACCAAACGAGTTTTTTGCCATACTTATTGAGTTGTTGTTCAAATCGAAGTCCACTAAAGATTGAGACATTCTTGTTTCCACTCCCGTTGATGTTGACAGCGCCTAATGTATTATTTCTAAAGATGTAAAATAACCAAGCTGTTTTAAGAGAGAAAAAGATATTGGAGATGATTAGAGATCGTAAATAATTTTCTTTATCCTTTGTTGGGTTTCATTACTAACCTTAAAAGATTACTTCCTTAATTATATTATGCATTTATAAACTCAAAATAAAATTTCCAATTGGCCTACATAACGTCTCATACCACTGTAGATATTTTAACAGAGTGAACCGTTTGAAAAGCAGTATAATACGGGGCCCGGGAGCCGATATGCGTGAAAAAAATTATACTAAGTCGTTACCACCTTTGATTGAATGTTGACAAACAGATTTAACAGAAAACATGTATCAAAGTGGAAGCTCGACTCCGCTTCTCGAGCCTGGCGCCACGTATGCAGGCGCCACGAAATCACTGGTCGGAGACACGGCCAACATGGGCATGAATGATAGGGTGATTAAACCCTTATCTACTATCAGTACATCCGACCACCTATCTGTTACAGTATGCTATTATATCCTATAATTGCCCATAACCGAACATAAAATTATTTCACAAATAGCCTACCATACACCGCCTCCGTCCCCCGGGTTGCCGTATGAAACCCGTCACCCGCCATGACACTTCCTCCTTCCTGTTCGCACCCATACGAACAAGACGTTTTTCGTGATTGCTCCTAAATCCGTCGCCATCCGACGCAGATTACCAACAATCAGGCCAGTTCTTTCCATTTTCTATTCTTTTGATTGTTGTTTTAGGCTAGCAATTCGTTTTAGATACTTTGTATCGGCGGAAAAGGGGAAAATCAGGCTTTTGTTTCGGCTTTGTGCCGACTTCGTTTGAGTTGCGTTGCTTCACACACACTGTGTGTTGTATGCACCGCGGCTTCGGAGCGTGGCTTGTGCTGGCTCGATTCTCCCCTGTTCTGCTTTGCCTACCATTGTACGGCCTTCTGGTCGTTTTTGTTTAGATTTTTCTCCTCTCGTTGGACATTTAGTAGTCCCGGGAGTTAGTTTTTTAGTGTTTTCCACCGTTTGGTTGAAATTGGAAACATTGAGAAAAATTTTTTGTATGGCAGGCCAAATGCCGCCAGATTTGATCTTTCGCCTATGGCAAGCCGCCCTGTCCAAAATGCACATCATTTATGTAGACATGGGTTTCTGGGCTGTTTTGGTACATGTTTTAATTTCATGTTCTTTCCTAGGCGTTTGTAGCGCTCTGCCGTCAATGTAGATCTATCTTGTTGGCACAGCGCTCTTTAATTCCCGCCCCTTGTCTTGTACACAAATTTCTTTTTTGTTTACAGTTGACTTGGTAATACATATTTTTTCTTTATATATATGTTCTGTGTCTAACTGAGTCCTTTCCCCTTACAGGTATGACTCTTAGATGTCAGGTCTGCCGCCGGGGATTGCCGGACTGGGACGTGCACGCGTGTTGTCCACTGCACAGGCAATCCACCCGTCCCGATCCCTGTGCGGTATGCTCCGTTTGGTCTGAGCCTACTTGGGCTCAGCTAGAGGCTTGGCTAACTTCCCACCCCCCGATCCAGAGGGCTCCTAAAGCCTTGGTCCCTTCCGCGGCCGCCAGGCCGCCGGATTTAGGGCTTCCCGCCCGGGATCCCCCTGTAGAGGAAGAGCCTTTACCGCGGAGGGTAGAGGGTCCGGCCCAGCCGACCCTCCCCTTGAGCTCCTCGCCTTTCTTTGGCAGCGAGTCGGAGGAGGAGGAGTGCAGGCCATAGCGCCATGACCGGAGCTCTACCACCCGCTCTCCCCCCGGTCCTATCCAACTGACCCAGTGACTGACCCGAGCTCCGGCGGGTTATAGTGCCGCCAGCGGAGGTTCCCCTCCCGCTACCGGCGCCTACCCCGCCCATGCCTCTCCTCTCTGAGCTGTATGAGTCTCCTACAGCGACCGAGTCCGAACCCTCTACTTCTGGGTGGGATTCGATGTCGGCCTCCTCAGCGGCGCCGTCCCTTGCAGGGACTGAAGCCCCGCCTGGGTTGAGGCATCTCAGTGAGGAGGCGGAGGCCTTACTTCTTCGATACCTCGAAGAATTCTATACGGACATGGCCCGCTACCTCGAGCCCGAGACCCTATCCCCGGAGCTCCTAGCTCTCGGGGATTATGTAGGCAGGGCCAATCCTCACCGCCGTCGCGCCTTTCTTGAAGAGGATATGCGGTGGACGCTCTTGTCGGTCCTAGCAAGGTCCTTGATGCGTCTAGCGGCTTATGCCGGGGCGTTAACGAACCTGGCTGTACAGGCGGATGACCTCCGGGTCTCCCCCGAGGACCGCCAGCTCTTGGACTCGCTCCTCATGTCCATCTCGGAGCATCTATGGAAGCAGTCCACGCGTACCGCACTCTTCACTACTCGCCGACGCCGGGACCTGGCCCTCGAGGCCCTCGGGTTCCCGGTGAGGCAAAGGACGCAGCTCACGAGTGGGATGCCATTCAGCAGGTCAGCAGGTCAGCTGATATCAGTACAGGCTCGACCTAACCGTCCCCGGGGATCGCCCCGCCGGCCACAGGCGTCGGCCCCCCAGCGTGTGACGGTGACTATGCCTCCCCCACAGACGACCCGCCAGGCCACAAACCGGGGGCGCCGTAACCGCACCGGTAGAGGCAAGCAGCGGGGGTCTACCCGCCCGGCCGACAAGGGCCGCGGCGGCTTTTGACTCCTTGCCCCGAGCGCTTCAGGGCCCCCCCTCCGGGGTGGGCGGCCGCCTTCAGGCCTTCCAGCCGGCCTGGGCGGCCATAACGGACGACGCCTTCGTTCTCTCCGTTGTCGGCGATGGCTTCTCCGTCGAGTTAGCCACCCCCCTGCCCGGAGGCGTCGTCCGTCTTCCATCCCCTCGCATGTCTCCGCTTATGCGTCGAGCCATGGCGGCCGAGATCGCCGCCTTGCTTGCGAAGGGGGCGGTGGAAAGGACCCGCGATCATCCGCGGTTATGCCTCTCCCCCATATTCCTTGTCCCCAAGCGCTCGGGGAAGTTCCGCTTGATTCTAAATCTCAAGAGAATCAACCGACACATCAATACGGAGCACTTCCCCATCGCCCCAGCCTCCAGAGATCTGCTGGGCTTCGCGTTCGGGGGAAACGTGTACCGCTTCCGCGCCCTACCCTTCGGCCTGAAGCCCGCACCACGCCTATTCACCAGGCTTGTATCGTGCGTGGCGGCCTTCCTCCGGCAGCAAGGCCTGCGGGTCTTTTGCTACCTGGACGACTGGCTGCTGGTAGCCAGCTCCCAGGTCCTGCTCTCCCGCCAGTTGGCGTTTTTGTTGAGAACAGTGCAAGACCTGGGGTTCCTCGTAAACTGGGAGAAGTCGGAGCTCGTGCCCACGCAGTGCCCGACCTTCCTGGGTGCGGTGATCGATATCCCCCGGCAACTGGCACGTCCCAGCCCGGACTGCCGGCTGCACATGCGCCCGCTACAGATCCATCTTCTCAGGCACTACCGCCCGTCACGGGACCCCCTGACGAGGCCTGTGCCGCTACCTCCGGCCGCCCGCCTTCTCCTCTGGCGGTGGGGCCGCCCGGAGTTTCTGATCAGGGGCAACCCCCTGCAGCCCCCGCAGCCCTCCATCACAGTGACCACCGATGCATCCCACATGGGATGGGGCGGACACTGTCAGGGCCTGCATGCATATGGGGACTGGTGCCTCTCGGCCACCCTCCCACATATCAATGTGCTGGAGTTTCAGGCTGTTGCCTTGTCACTCCTCCACTTTCTGCCGCTGATCCGCGGCCGGGCTGTGTTGATACGCACGGACAACATCACCGTTGCAGCGTATATCAACAAACAGGGGGGCACCCATTCCACGCGCCTGAACGCCCTAGCGGCGGAGCTGTGGAGGTGGTGCCGATGCATGGGGGTCTTCCCCGTTGCGTCGTACATTCCGGGCGGGGACAATCTGATCGCAGACTTCTTGTCCCGGGGCCGGGTTCTCCCCTCGGAGTGGACGCTCCACCCGCAGGTCATGCATCTGCTGGTGCGCCAGCTTCCCCCACTAGATGTGGATCTGTTTGCCTCGGAGTTGAACGCACGGCTGCCGATGTACTGCACGAGGGTGCAGGACCCGGCAGCCTGGCGGATGGACGCCTTCTCCTTCCCGTGGAAGGGATTCAGGGGTTATGCGTTTCCGCCGTTCGCCCTCATTCCCCGCGTTCTGCGGAAGGTGAGGCAGGACCAAGCAACTCTCCTCCTCATAGCCCCGTGGTGGCCCAAGAGGACGTGGTTCCTCGAGTTGACGGGCCTACTGGTGGGGAATCCGAGGCTCCTTCCCGCTCGTCCGGACCTGATCTCCCAGCCAGTGTCGGGGACTCTGCACCCCCGACCGGCCACGCTCCACCTGACTGCCTGGCCATTGTCAGGGAATCTGGAGCTCAGGCGGGCCTTTCAGAGCGGGCTGCGACCTTCGTCGCTCGCAGCCGACGGGAGTCCACCCGGGAATCTTATAATTCCCGTTTGGCTGGATACTTTAGCTGGTGCGAATCACACGGGGTGGATCCCCGTTCTGCACCTCTAAGGGATGTCGCAGACTTTCTGATTTCCCTTTTCGATAAGGGCCTGACTGTCTCGACCATCCGTGGCTACCGTTCGGCGATTGCCGTTATCCACGCTGGGTTCGCGGATGGGGCCAGTGTCTCTACTGCCCCCTCCCTGACCGGCCTGGTCCGCGCTTTTTTCCTTGAGCGCCCCCCGACTAGGAGATTGCTCCCGTCGTGGAGTCTCCCTCGGGTGCTGGAGGCCCTTGCCAGGGCGCCATTTGAGCCCCTCGCTGAGGCCTCGCTTAGAGATGTAACCATTAAAGCGGTCTTCCTCTTGGCGATTGCCTCCGGCCAGCGTCGCAGTGCCTTGCACGCACTGTCGGCGGCGCCGGGGCATGTCCGTTGGGAACGCGCGGGGGTGCGCCTCATTCCCAACCCGTCCTATGTGGCGAAGAACCAGACTGCCAGCTCCCAACCGGTTGAGATTTTTATCCAACCGCTGTCCACCCTCTCGTCGGTGACGGAGGATAAAGTCTGGTGTCCGGTGCGCGCTCTCAAGTATTATTGGGCGCGCACTAAGGAACGCCGTTCTGGTGATCAGCTTTTCGTGATTACGAAAGAGCCTTTTTCACCGGCTTCGAGAGATACTATCTCGAAGTGGATCGTTGCCGCCATTCGTGCGGCCGGCCCCGATGCCCTCTCGCCTGGCGTGTCGCCTGGCGTGTCGCCCCGTGCACACGATGCCAGGGGGATCAGTGCATCTTGGGCTCTGTTCAACGGCGTGTCCGTAGAGGAGATTCAGAAGGCAGCTTATTGGCGCTCCCCGAATTCCTTCATCTCTTTTTATCTCCGGGACATCCCCGCCGCAGTACCCTCGTTTTCTCGAGCAGCGCTACTGTCGGCGTCTCAGTCCCGCTAATACACCGCTCCTTCACCGCTAGACGCAGCCAAGCCTCCCGCTTAGTCCGTGTCGGTCTAGCATACTGTAACAGATAGGTGGTCGGATGTACTGATAGTAGATCATGAGGATCAGGAGTGATCCTCTTATCTACGAGGTACATACGACCACCTATCTGTGTCCCTCCCTCCTACCCCTCGCCTCGCAGTTGCGACATGTCTGCATGTCCTGGTTGCGGGTGCTCTCTTGGTGTGTGGTTTTGGAGGAAGTGTCATGGCGGGTGACGGGTTTCATACGGCAACCCGGGGGACGGAGGCGGTGTATGGTAGGCTATTTGTGAAATAATTTTATGTTCGGTTATGGGCAATTATAGGATATAATAGCATACTGTAACAGATAGGTGGTCGTATGTACCTCGTAGATAAGAGGATCACTCCTGATCCTCATGATTTCTAAAGAACAGGGATGTACCAATGGACGGAAAGCCGCTTTTACATGAAGAATTGTATATAGCGCTACATAAACATCTCGGCTCTACCGAGAACTTGAAAGGCCTACAGAGATAGGAAGGCTATGGAGGATCTATTTTGACGATAGGTCCGACAGGATTTCCATAATCACTAGAGGACTTAGCATTAGAGGTGTATCGGCCCCAATTTTATGACACAAACCCTTTCTTGAAATACCATGACTCCACCACTTCGGTGAAAATAATCGTGAATTCCCACTGTCAGTGAAAGATGAAGTGATCGTAAATGATATTGAGAAACAAAAAAATATAGTCATAAGCAAAGTACAGAGAATGAAACTGAGAGTGAATGGTCTTTTGACCGACTGCTACACAGGAAACAGAATGTTATTCATCACACCCCCGTAACACCCCTCCCGAGAGTCTTGAATATGGGATCTTTCAAAGCTACCATGAGGGGCAAGACAAGGGATCCCCCTATGCTCAGGATGTTTATCTCAGGGGCACAATGCATCAACGTGCAGAAAGGAGGTGGTGTGCAGAAAATGTTTGCAGTCCGGTCATTATAGGAGAATTAACCCCAGAATATAAATGTACTTATGTTCAAAGGTGTGATATTCTTAATCATTGGCCTGTATCACTTTAGAAATAAAATATCAGAAAAGGGTTTAAATCAAGACATTCTAGCACACGGTATCATCTGCTAACACTATATGGGGGCTGCCATTTTCTTGATGATATGGAGTTGTACATGAACCATTGGAAACCGTTCCAGTCAGGAAGATATTTTTAATCCTAGAGTTAGTTGCTTATCTTCATTACAAAAAATCCCCATATATGATGGAAAATACATAACACATGTATACATATATTCTAAAATTTGAAAATTATAGATTTCTTTTTAAATTCTCTGGTTTTGCTACAAAGAAACCGATTTCTTGGGCTTTCCTGTAAGAGCAGAACATAATTTATACAACGCGCATTCTGACTGTTGAAGTCCATCTCAAAGCAGATGAATGCAAAGTTTGTCACTATTGACGCTCCGGAAAGTTATCATTCATAAATTTGAATTAATTTGCTCCGTCGCGTACGTCATAGTATCAAGAAAATAGATTTATATTTAGTAAAATAGTAATTTTCAAAGAAATATCAAACACATTTTCGTTTTTAGAGTATATATCTGTTAAATATTTTAAATCTCAAATGGGATTTTGTATCAGGAATAAAGACAACTTTGCATTCGGGTTAAAAATATCTTTATGTACACATCAAGAAAATGGCAGCCCCAGGTATCGCTAGCAGACGATAAATTTTGCTTAGAAAATCTTGATTTATACACATCTCGTATATCTTAATGCAAAACTACGTACACTCTAAATGTGGAAGAGTGAAAAACCACTATAAAAGAGTGAAAGTTCACTCTTTCAAAGAGCCGTATGAGTGACCAATCTTTTAGAGTGAATCTCACTCTTAAGAAAGAGTGACATAATTCACTCTTAGAAAAGAGTGAACTGTTAACTCTTTATTAGAGTGACTTGCTCACTCTAAATGAGCTAGGAGGGATAAGGGTAACTCTTGTAAAGAGTGCAAATTTCACTCTTATAAAGAGTGGTTTAATCTGCTCCTTTTATGACGTAATGGAGAACAACATGCAAGAAACCACTATTTGCAACTACTTTGATTGGAACAAATTTGCAAAGTTGCATTTATTAAATCATTAAAATCTTAATTTTGAAGATTAACAATGCAAATAAAATTACATTTACAAAAAAAAATATATAAATTTATATATATTAATTATTCAATTCAATTCAAAATTCAATTTAAAAAAATTAACATCAAAAATGTATTTTTTCACAAAAAAAAAGAAAGACACAAGACAGTGGAGATGCAACGGAAGGAAAAAGCCTGTGAAATGTTGCACCACCGAACAAACAAAAGCAGAAGACAAGATAAAAAAATACATTACAGGACACTACAAGGCAAGACAAGGCAAGACAAGACAAGACAAGCCATGTGCGGAGACCTGACAGAATAATACATACATACAAAAAAGGGGGTTATGAAAGGGTGTAAAAAAAAAACTAGAAGGGGGTGGATACCACCCCCCCCCCCTTCGTTAGACGAGGATCAACAAACAAACATGCAAATGTTATCTACCTATCATTACCCAGGATTTAGAGTTTAAGACAGGTATTGGAGTATCCATTATTGTGTCAGTTTATAACGGATAGGCGGGTCCAACATTTGGATGCCGGTGGAACTACGATAAAAATATGGAACTCGCGCATTCTTTATGACACAATACTGGATACTCTAAACAAAAATCCCTGTCTGTTTTTCCCATTTCTCATTCTTATTCAGTAACACTGGATTTCAATTATTTATACACAGACTTTAACCAAAAAAGTTATACAATCAAAAATATACAGTAATATTAGACATATTTGTGATATGTCAATATTTAAAAATTGATTGAGATAAAAGTTTTAGCTCCCCAATAAACTTGATATGATGTTCATTAGAAGTCTAAAAGCCGAGATACATACAATCTTCTGTTAAGCAGTCAAACAAGAGCCCCAGGGGGCTTAACGCTCACCTGAGAATTTTGATTAATTAAATCTCTTTGTTCTAAATAAAATTCATTCAGGAGCCAAAATGCTCAAATTAGAGAATAAAAGAGGAATTTTAGTTTTGGGCATCTTGTGTGCCATCATACAAGATTCTTGAAGATAGGCACGTCCAATAATTTGAGTAGTGGATTCCTGCGCAACTACGATAAAAATATTGGCAGCGCCTATATTCAAGTATCTCAAATATTCAAGTACTTTGTTTCCATTCCCGAAGAGTTTTTCACGTTTAAAGTGCAATTAGCTTTGATATGGTTTTGCAGTATTTCTGATCAGATACAGTTTTTGTTTTTCTTTCAAAAATCTTTTATTTCCTTCTGATCGGGTTTTTACAAGAGTTTCACAAAGTATACTTATCAAGTTAGTAATGGTACATTCCAGTCTATCCCAGAGTGAGACTGAACCTAGATTCATGTAACAACTCAAAAATATTGACATTGATATACATAATACGTTATCCATAAATCCTCTGTTATTCCACACATTCTTCGGAACCTCCTCCAGCCAGGTCTGACGGTCACTTATAAGCATGATTCTATTAACACTCATTTGTCAATCTTTCTATTCAAGTTTTGTCTTTTCATTCTACTCTGTCTTCTCTTCTCAAAACGTCTCATTACTAACGACACACTCAAGCAAAGAGTCTCATTCAACAGTTACCATGTTACAACAACAATCTCCCAGTGACCATCAGTCCTGAGCAGAAAGAAAGCTCCCACTGAATTGTGGAGGGAGTGTGATCTGAATTAAAAGCATATTATCTTCCAAAATATTTAAGAATCAATGAGTTGCATTTATCAAATGTAAAATGTCTAAGCTCAATCCCCACTGGAACACACTGTTGTACACATGAACAATGAGACATTCGTCGTGCATCTGCACTTAGGGCATACATGTATATCACATAGTATTGTCAAATATAATCCAATAATTGTTCTGGTAAATGATACACTGTTTTGTTTTTAACTCTCTTATTCTGTTCTATTTCAATTCTTTTCCTAAGTTCAGAGTTAAAAATCCGTTTCAGTCCAATTTCTCTCAAATCATATCCCTTGTTACGCATTAAAATCATTCTATATATCGACCAAAAAGCTATAGACATTATGTTATCTATTTCACTTTCATTGCCTAGTTTAATGAGGAGATCTACTTCAAACTCTATGTCAATATCAAACACTTTACGTCTAAGCCAATGTAAATAAGACTTAAAGGAATCATTACACTTACATAAAATCAGATACAGTTATAATTGATGTGTTGTAATCTGTTTTTCTTCAATCTGAATCAATTTTTGGAAGTTGGAATGAATTTGGGTTTAAAAATTTAAAAATTTTAGAAAATAAAAAAAAATGCAAAATACTAAAAAAATGCCAAAGTACTCAAAAAGTGCCAGAACACTTAAAATACTCATTTGAGTATTTGTAACAGCCCTATGTATTATAGTTTGCCAATCACATCTCAATATACATGTATGCTGGTGCTGTGTGTTGCAAGTGGCACCATCTTTTACGCTTGACATGTTTCATCACTAAGCTGTAGTCTATACTGACAGATGATGGGTAAACTACTTTGAAAGTTATAATAGCCCTCACCAACCCAACCATATGGTACAACATTTATAACAATGGTCAGCTTAGTGAGCTGACTGGGAGTTCAATAGGTTGGTAAGTTATAAATTGCTAATCAAGTAACAACTACAAACAGAGCTATGCCAGTGTTCAAGAGACAAGAAATAACACCAACATGGGCAAAAAAAAAAACATGGTAACAGTTAGCCATGTGGCATATAAGAACAACTACCCTATCTGGAATTTTTTGGAAATACAATACCTTTAAAATTTTGTCAAAAGTCTACAAACTACTCCGCAAAGTTAGCAAAATCCCACCATTTGGTACATGATGGCTTGGTATTCTTAGCTTCACTCAACACTGGACAGTGCCAACATTCGGCTTCACTCAACACTGGACAGTGCCAAATTGGTAAGTTATAAATTGCTAATCAAGTAACAAATACAAACAAAGCTATGCCAGTGTTCTAGAGACAAGAAATAACACCAACATGGGCAAAAAAAAAAAAACATGCTAAAAGTTAGCCATGTGGCATATAAGAACAACTACCCTATCTGGAATTTTTTTGGAAATACAATACCTTTAAAATTTTGTCAAAAGTCTACAAAATACTCCTCAAAGTTAGCAAAATCCCACCATTTGGTACATGGCTTGGTATTCGTAGCTTCACTCAACACTGGACAGTGCCAAATTGGTAAGTTATAAATTGCTAATCAAGTAACAACTACAAACACAGCTATGCCAGTGTTCAAGAGACAAGAAATAACACCAACATGGGCAAAAAAAAACCATGGTAACAGTTAGCCATGTGGCATATAAGAACAACTACCCTATCTGGAATTTTTGTGGAAATACAATACCTTTAAAATTTTGTCAAAAGTCTACAAACTACTCCGCAAAGTTAGCAAAATCCCACCATTTGGTACATGATGGCTTGGTATTCTTAGCTTCACTCAACACTGGACAGTGCCAACATTCGGCTTCACTCAACATTGGACAGTGCCATCATTCGGGCATATTTTGCCCGCACAGTGGGTTTTACTTGGGTGGAAATTTCGTAAATAATACCGTCAAAGAAGTTGTAGAACGACTCCAAGCATCCGGGGTAATCAACATGAAAGATGTAAAATGACTTGTACAATTTGTCGAAGGCATCCAAAGAATCACTTCCAACGGGAATGCTGGTATTGTCCAAGATCAAGAAGTGCTCCTTAGCATCATCCCCATGCACCAAAACAAGCAAGAATGGTTGCGTGTAGATTGCTGCTTTTGTCTTGCTAAAATGCTCAACATCTGTTCCAATCTGCAAGTCAATACAAAAAGAAGACTGTAGTTCATTTTGGAGGGTATATGTATGATATGATCAAGGAGATGGGTTACTTGATAGCACCAACATTTGCTGGTTCATCAGCATCTGTAACTCATTAAAAAAACAATATAGCCATTATGATGAAACATTGCCATCTTTTCAATTTTATCACATAAATTTAGATAGTGTGATTGTGATATTGACAGTTATCAACGAATGGAAACCTTGTCTCATTATCAGAGCCCATTAGTTGCTTGTGATCATAAACTCTTGAATAAAATGCAGTCAGACTTCCTGAATAGAACCATCAGCAATTTTCAGAATAAGAAAAAAATTGTGATTTTGGTTATCCACCGTTTTTTCCCCCAGGTATTCATAGATTTAAACTTTAAGTTACTTTAACCCTAATTAGACTGGGCTATTTTGATCCCTAATAAGACTGGGGGGGGGGGGGGCTGATTCAGCCTCCCCCCTTGAGATCTTGGCCGCGGATCGTGCTGACGCCGCAAAATTTTGCACGCGTGTAGAGGACCGCCTAAACTACACAACTTCATAAACAGATGTTCAAATATATTCATTGTTTATTTTTAATTAATTATGCTAATTTATGCGTAAAGCCGTAAAAACATACTTTTTGCACTAAATCACTAAATTAAGCTTCTAGAATGCTAATTTGTGGTATAAATATTCCTAGTTACATTCCCCACCATTCTACATTACAAAAAATCCGGAACCAAAATTAATTTCTCGTTTTTTTTGTTTTATTTTTTCTTATGTATTTCTTGTTTTTCTTTGTTTTTCGACTATTTGTTTTGGTTGTTTTTTAAGCGAAATGTGTCGCAAACATTTTTTGAAGCATAATTATGCTAAAATAAATTAATTTCAGGCATTGAAAACAAAAATATGATTTTTCATTTGAATTAATTGAAAAAAAAACACAATTTACAATGACTTTGTACACAAAATCACGTTTTTGAACAATTTTGAGGTTGACAAGCTTTTTTTCTAATGGGCGTGGCTCAAGAACAGCATGCGTGAGCACAACAAATTTGATCTCAAAAGTTGCACGAGACTTGAAAGTGAAAAGTCAGCCAACGGTGCTATCAAAAAAATTTTATGTCGAGGTGGGGGGAGGGGCTGAATCAGCCCCCCCCCCCCCCCCGTCTTTCAAGGGTTAAGTCTTCTTGGATTCTCAACACTTCTTGTTCACCCACATGCAAAACAATTTACTCAAAGCATTTCTGTGAACCATAAACAGACTGAAGTTTCACCTAACTTACCACATTCTTCTGCATGAGAAACGTTGCAGGGTCAGCTCTGGTTGGCCCACTTGGTCCCTTCTTTTTTGATCCTGGAAATAACTTTACTAGGCCCTCCAAAACATCAAGGTCACCTGAAAACGTAACAAAATCCATTTATATGAAAGTTAATGCCTATGACTTTAGAAAAACACTCAGTTGATCAATGCCATCCATAATCTTGTTACACATCTTAACATAACAACATGTCAATGACATTATAATGGATTTTAAAATAGCATTTGATGAAGTACCTCATTAACACATTCTTTTAACAATTATAAAGTGTGTAAGATTTGAAGACTTCACCCCAAAATAAAGGAGCTATATGAATGAATTTTGTCAGTGTAATCATTGGTCTTTACGGTACATTATGGTGCAAAAAATGGTCTTGTAAATATGTGTACTTTATCTACAGGTACACAACTGTATAATTGATACAAATGGGTTGTTTCCTCTAGATGTATGTCTTTCAATGGAGGCTGGATCTGATGTCTGAAAATAACAACTTAGAACACAGACACCACCACCTGCCAAGTATTCCATTTAAATAAGCAGAGCAAAACTTTAAAGCAGGGCTCGACACTAGCGGTGGCCCGGTGGCCCGGGGCCACCAAAAATGAAAGTCGGGCCACCAAAATTCCAGAAAGTCCAAATTTGGTGGCCCAATTGGGCCACCCAATTGGGTCACCAAAATTTTAACACCAGCAAGGGAATAACATTGTTTTTAATTTTTTCGGGCCACCAGATTTGCTATTCTGGCCACCAAAAATTGAAAATTGGTGATTTTGGTGGCCCGATCGCAGCAATTGGGCCACCAAGAAAAAAATTAGTGTGGAGCCCTGTTTAAAGTGACATTACTTAATACTTACTGATGGTATCATCTGCACTCTCCAATTTCACTATCCCATCACTTATCAGTAGCTGCTTTATAATTGGATAGTAAGTGTGTCGCCACTTAACAAACAGGTTGCCACCGTGGTCGGGATATAATCCCTCAAATTCAAGATTCATCAGCAAAGAGTGTAAATTTAAACTACACTTAGTTACCTTTAAGGCATTGTGGATTACAATTTTGAAAAAAAAAAAAAAAGTTGCCAGCCGCAAGGGCCCAACTATTTTAAATCCCAACTTTCCCATTATGTGACTAGTTTATCTCTGTTGTAACTTGTATATTTTTAACCTGACTTCTGATTTGAAATAAATGTGAATTGAATTGATTGAGCTACGCGAGAGAAGCCAAGTTCCATTTGATAAATATAAAAAAAAAATCAAACATTCCGCAATTCTTGTTCGGGTCAATTAAAATAAAAAGTTGTTGTTTTCAAATAAATTCATTGAAAATTTAAGAAATTTAGATACTACGACTCAGCATTCAGCGCATTTCTGCAGGGAGCATATTCTTGTTTGATCAAATTTTAGTCACAAATTCATGGCAATACTTATTAACTTTGCCTCCACGAAATTTTAGCATGAGAACTTATGTTTGAGAGACACAAGCAGAGATTTATCGCAAGGAAGTCGCCCTGACATGTTCCCGTTCAGTAATCAATTAACATGTTCTGCATAACATTATGTCATTAGCCTGATTAGGTCTAGAACTGCGCGTAACTTTGTAGCGCGGCGCTTTCACTCACCACCGGGATGAACACGGGGTTTCTAGTGAGCTACAACTAGTCAGACCTGAGCGAGGAGCAGCTAAGACTAAGAGGAAAGAAAAAGACAGGGCTGCGATTGAAGTGCTATTAATTTTTAAGCGACACAGTGCTTGCCGCTATTTTCAGAGCCCTGGAAGAGGAGTATATTGCCATTTCATTTTTGTGAAAATAAATCGGGAAGAAGATCAACTTACCGAAATATTCCCGGTAGAATTTAGATCAAGTTTGAACCGAACGGGAACTGGGTCTAGACAGGCTACGGTAGGCTACAAACACAACACACAATGACACAAGCTCATGAGCGTGAAGGCAAGCCCGGCCCGGGGAGCAAATTTGCGATTCCCAAACGGTTCGGGTATGTGAGTGGCATGATTGGCTGATTGCTGACTGGTTTTTTATTATTCACGAGTTATTTGACTTTAAATAACAGTTGGGCTTTATTTCGTTATTGTTGCACGATTGCATCATCGCCACTTGTGTGGCATCTCTGAACCCAAAGTCTTCAAAGAATGAGAGTTTGATTTCCGGGTAATCCTGGGTTTTAGCAGCTGAAAACGTACCAACTGGACATCAGTTTCAACTCGTATGTGTGCATATTGCCATTGACATATGTGGAGCAAAATTTTGAGGTAAGTGAGTAAAAGGGAAAAGGGGGGAAAAGGGGGAAAAAGCGTTTTTGAAATTGCCCAGACAGACAGAATCTGTCAATGGGTATCATTCCAGAAACGTTTAGCACCAGAAAAGGTCATTTATGTTTAAAAAACGTTCGTCCATTAACTGAAGTCCATTCAATAAGTCATGAAAAATGACAACTATCGCGTGCTTTTTAGCGGAATGCGTCTATCACTCTACGCCAGCTCCAATGGGCTGGCTTTCATAAGCCGAACCGTTTAGGAATCGCAAATTGAAATTCGCGCCCGGCGAATAAGCCTAAAATGAAACATAAAATCGACAGCTACACACACCTCACATGGTCCAGTTTAAGCATATTTCACGTCTCGGTAGTCTACCTATCATCTAGCATTTTCTCACCTGTAAATATTTTGATTATTTCCTCGGGAAAATGGCGCTCCTCCAACCACTCCTCTACAGTCTGCAGCTGTGGCTGTCCACCGGCCATGTTGAAATGATTGAAAACTGACGAAATTTTGCACAGCAACTGCGCGAAAATAGCCGTTCCTGATTGGTCAATAGTTCGCTCCGTGAAAGAGCCGCGTTTTCGAGTCACTCCTTCGCGAGCGAACGTCACTCTGGTACCGGAGTGAATCGTGGAAACATATTTTCACTCTTAAAGAGCTAAACTACCCTCGATTAGAGTTAAATCAAAGTCACTCGAAATTTCGAGTGATTTTTCACTCTTTCACATTAAGAGTGTAGGACAACAAGAAGGAATAGATTACATCTTTGAATATAAGCGCATTTATATTTTGAGGTTAATTCCTCTTTAAGTATTCCCCTTTAAGTATTCGAATGCACGCAACAGTCCAGTAGCGATGGAAAAACCAAGCATACGAGAAGCACAAACGTCTGACAGGTGTGATGACACAGAGCCACGAGCACAACGCGCACAGAAGACGCCCGACACGCCCATGATGGATTCCAATCAGGCCCCTAAAGCTCCGCCATTTTGACGGAGACATTTGAACGTTCCCGAAGCCCTATTAACATAATATGAATTATTCATTTTCTAAGATGCTCCCAACATCTGTACATACTTTTCATGCAACAGAAACAAAAACACGAGTCAGCGTCGAGCATGCGCATTGAGAGAGGTCACGTACACTAAATTTACCTTTGCATGTTAATGTATTCATTATTTGGATAATGAGGATCCGCCAGCATTGGCGAATCAGTGACATCCATTTCTAATATAATTATAATAATCAATCATCATCTGAATCAATATTGAAATGATAAACAGTCAGCAAGCTTCATGTACGTGCCGTATATCAATTCACTGTTGAAAATGAATATGAAATCAACTTGGTCAAGCTGTATCAAAAGAAACAAATCCATATGTGGGATCTTCTGACAGTAATTTTGAAAATATAGTTATTATTTTTTGTTGTTGATATTTTTGTAGCAAACTTGGAATTTAACTCCGCCCCCCTCCTAGGGGAAGATTTACCAGCTCTCTTTCTCCCTCTCAAAGAGAATCACTAACTCACCAGACACGGGGGGGGGGGGGATTGGAAACTTTCTTTTCCCCTTCTTCTTCCCATCTCTCTCTCACTATCTCACATTGTTGTCTTTCTCATTATCATTACTATATATCATCTCACAAGTTATCTCTTTCATCTCTCTCTTTCTCCCTCTCACTTCATGTTTCATCGCTCTTTCCACAATGTGATTTGATTCATTGAAGAAAAAGAAAAGAAAAACTATTGGATTACTGCAAGGTGAATGTTCATAAAATCAAGTCAATTACATGAATTCTCACAATAATGAAATTTACCATGTTTACAGTTTATGTGATTAAATCTGCAGTTACGATACCCATTCTAAAACAGATTTGCTCACCTTCTGCTTGATCAGTCTCTACATGTTATCTTCGATCACAACTGATTGTTTTACCTTATGTTTTGCATCTCTTTCTTGCATGTATCTCATTTCTTCAATTGTGTATTCCATCATCCACTACTGTCAACACAACGTATTATAATGTATTTGTTTTACTAATACATTTATCAAGGGGCGCTATAAGTATGATTCTAAACTTTTATAAATATAAATCATAAGTTACCCTACACGAAAACTTCAAACATATCTGTATATTACTAACAAAGAGTACATTTTCATCACAACTGAATAATTAAAGTCAAATGACCTCATGTGCTACTTGGAAGTATTAAATATTTTAATCTTATTGCATTTGTTGATTTTTTTTTCTTCAAATTTTTTGAACACAGCATAGGTTACTATTGTACTTCAGGGAGTTTATAAAATCATGACTTATGCAATACAGAATACTTGAAAATCCTGATGAAATCATCAGAATTTTTCACAACAAATTTACCCTAACTCCAAAACCACAAAGTGTCCAATTAAACAAAGACTAACTAATGTAAATTTCAGAGTCCTAAAGAATGTTGATTAAAATTTGATCCACACATACCAAGGGCATATTTGATTAGAAAATGAAAGATGATTATGTTAATTTTCAGTACATACATGTAAAGCTCTCTATATGAACCCCAAATTAATGATTACTAACCTATTTTTCAATTCATCAATACTGATTGTTTTACTCTGAACCTACGGAGATCTGTTTAAATAGTTTTATGTCATATAAATATTTGATAGTACAGACTTTCCCAAAATCATAATTTCAATCATATATATATATATATATATATATATATAAGATCAGTTCATTGGATAAGTTTTTTTTTAATCTGTTGAGATGCATAATGGATCAAAGCATAACCCCACTGGGTCTGGCAGTCACTTCAGTATAAACATTAGGGGCCCTACCATGTCCCTATGCCATCTCGAAAAGGATACCCTCGACTCAATAATGAGCTACAATACATCTACATGAAAGAATTGGCTGTATTAGAATTTATAAAGTGACATGTGGAGGGGCAGGTGAAGGTGCCACATGTGAAAAGCTTTAGATGCAGTATCCATTTTCCTTAAATGTGCTTGTTACAAAAACTTCAGACACTTGCTTGTTTGAAAATTTTGAACGACAAAGAGATCCCAAAATGTGAGATAACCTTCTTTTTTTGTGCTGGTCAGAGAATTTTGGAGAAAAACAGGACCAAATAGTAATCTGATTAACTCTTTTTTTTTTTGCTTGTCAGAGAATTTTGGAGAGAAACAGGACCAAAAATAATCTGATAACCTTTTTTTTTTTTTGGTCAGAAGGAGATTCGTGCCCCCTTTTACAAATTGAACACAGATCTTTGTGAATGAACCAAGGAGATCCTTCATATACCTCAGTTGGATGAGTGTATGAAAAGCAAACTTATTCATACAGCTGAGCCTACCTCTTTAAACTTCAGCAGGTCGGTAGTTCTTTCTTCCTCTCTGAATGTGTCTTTACTCAAAGTGGGATATGCCTTCATCATCTATTGTTACTGAAGAAGAGAAGCATCATCCTGGAAAAATGAAATAGTTCATACATCACATAAAAATTGATATTCCATTCATGCTGGCCTCATTAATTCTCAAAGAGAATACAAGTAAAACATATGTTCCTTTCACAAATTCCAGCTGAAATTGTAATGTCTTTCTTCAAAAATATTTCAAAATAAATATAAGTTCATAATTTGTTTCCTTTTAATATTCTACTTGCTTTTTGTTTGCGTACATGTATTATTGAAAAGGGTTGAAGAACACTTTCAAAGGAACAACATAATGTATATTTTGTTTTGGTAGATACATACTGTAGAACTAAACACTTGGTAAGCCTGTATGTTCTTCCTGTCATGTGCATCTGAAAGAAACAAGTTGAAAATGATAATTGATAGTGATACTGTTTACTACTAATTTTCCAAAAATTTTGGATCCTGCCTAAAAATGAAAATGACTACCGTAGGGCTTTTCCCTCCCTGCTACACTGAAAGAAAAAAAAAACATGCATGCTTTGACTTCTTTTATTTTTTTTTTTCAAATTCAATCAAACTCAAACTTTTAGTTTCATCGGCTAAAACTCACGGCGCTATATGGGTTTATTTTTTAAAAGTCTAATCTAATGTCATTTTAACATTACATTAAAATGAATTGGGCAGGACTAGAGTAGAGCTATAGGAAAGACTAACAAGCCCCCCCCCCCCTCCCCCACCAATTCATTTAATCACTGACGTACTATGACCAGTCATTCTTGCAGTAGGCTCAAAATGTGCTTTGCCCTAGGCTAGAGTCTATGTTGAACTGTTACGAGTAGATCTAGACTACATCTAGATGTAGGAAATCTAGATTAGACCTAGACAAGGAGTAGGAGTCTAGATTAGATCTAGATCTAGTAGTGTATGACTACATGTAAGTACATATTGTAGGACTTGTCAGGTCTACATGTACGCCACCCCCGAGCTGAACCAATACAAAAAATATCCTACTCATAGACATAGAGTATAGATCTAAGTTAGATTTACATCTAGAATACGTCTAGATCTAACTTAACTTTGATCTAACAAGTTAGACTCTATGTCTGCATCTAACTTAGATAACTGCTTTGTCAAAGAAGGCTGGCCTAATCAACTAAACTTGCAATGCAGATCTACGATAGGTCTACATAAAATCAAAATAATTCACTGGCTGCAGAGATCTTGCTGGGAACTTGTGAACTGCTGAAATCTTTACAAGAACTTGAATAAAAACACACTAAAATTTCTTTCTTTCTTTAAAAGCTTGATCTCAACAAGCCATGTTAATGTTACAAGTCTACCAAGTTTTGAAATTATTTGTTCCAATACTAATTACTAGTTGGTTTGCATCACTGTCGATGGGGATGAAATTCTTTAACCAGTGAAAGCTCTCGGCTAATATATCGAATTTTATGACACAGTCCCGCCCGCCAACTCGGGGTAAGCTAGCTGTCAAAAGTGGGAGAGTGGTTATGGCAATTGAGCTGAAACTTAAGCTCACAACGATAGAAAATATAACGAAAGCAGATTTATCACATAGACCCTACAGCACTTTCAAATCCTTTCAAAATGTACTGAAATTCCAGGAGATCCCTCACATTGGTATAAATTCTTATGAATATTAATCTATTTATGACATTTAAGCGTAATTATGTTTGTACTCACCGGTAAACTTTTCACAAGAAATTCTCACTTCGTGCGGGAGACGTCATTACATTGGGTGATTTCAAGTTCAGTGTTGAAAGCTGGTGTTGGTGTTGTGGAAACAACAACACCAGCCTAGCCCCAACACAGTACTTTAAATCAGGCTGGTGTTGGGATTGACCTCGCAAAAAATGACGTATTTCCGGTAGTCAGTATTGAGCGCTGGTGTTGAATGTCGTCTGCTGAACCGAGCATCACGGTTCGTGTTGACGATTTACATGTAATTTTTCCATTCACCAACACCAGCATAATTTCAAGTGCGGTGTTGGTGTTGGTGTTGCTATCATCTTATGTTATTGCTCCCTTCACATGTCCCTCACGGTTCCTCGCGGTTTGGCCTACGACCACTCAGCTTATGTTGGTAGTTTCCCGGGGGGCCACTCAACTAATATTGCTGTACACAAGCGCGACCAAAAAAAAACGCGTGGAAAGGGTAGTTTTTGCCGGTTACAGCGCGTGACGCGCGTGACGCGTTTAGGATGTCAAAGAGGCCAAAAATCGGAAAAAAGATATATCTGAGTTTGTCATACGCGTTTAGGGTATCTTTTCCCGAATACTTGTCTGGATTTTGTGCGACGAGTCTCTTGTTTAGGGGGTGAAATTTCAAGAAAGCACGCCGACAACATGGGCGTCGCCAGGGGGGTGCGGAGGGTGTCTTTTGAAAAGGGCGACATGTTCTTATTGTGTAGTGTCGAACAGCTCATATCTGCGCCACCAGCACCACTGCCTGACATTGGAGTTGGTAAGTTTTGTCTTTTTTTCCCAAAAGGCACCCCCCTTGAAAAAAGCTGGTGACGGCACTGGACAATACTCGAATGGATAAAACGCGTTTAGGGGATGTTTGGAAAACCTGTGGTCGCGCTTGCCATTACAGCAATATAGTTTGAGTGGTCCCCCCGGGGGTAGTTGAACCCATTTTACAGTCAAAATAAGTTTAGATTTTTAAAACCATACACATATTATGGAAGAAAAATAGTTTTCCTCTGAAACTTTTAGAACGATTATTCAATTCTAATCAAATATGATGCTAGTTCATTAGAATTTCTCATTGAAAATTATTTCATCGTCGAGACTTTTCACTCGTAGAGTATGACGTCACTCGGTGTTTTTTTTTTTCGGTGTTTTTTTGTTTTTACAAGTTTTTTTTTTATTCCTTTCTCTCAAACAAAATTACAAATGAAGTTTAACATTTCATACAAAATTACAAATAATTTGTTGACATAAACGAAATTACACGTAAACTTTCACATTCCATAAATACATAATTACAAATAAATCTTCACATTAACATAACTGCAAGAAATAAAGTTTCACATTTCATGTACAAAATTATGATAAATTTTCTCACAACAGAATTGCAAACAAATTTCAACAAGTTATACCTTGGAATAATAAATGATTGGCATGATAATACAGTAATCAAGGGAAAATTATGTATATAATGTATACTTCAACTTCGGTCTAGAGAGAAAGGAAAAAGAAAAGAAGAAAGAAAAGGAAAAAGAAGTGGAGGTGATTTTACCCCCCCCCCCCAAAAAAAAAAAAAAAAAACAACAACAACAACAACAAACAAAAACGAAAACAAAACAAAAAGAACAAGAACAACCAAAAAGAAAAAAAAAACAAAAAAACAAAACAAAACAAAACAAAACAAAACTACATCAAAAACACACACAAAAAAACACACTAAACACTCCCCAAATAGGACACGACACTGCGCGTTCCCATCCCCCCATCCCCCGAATTCACCACACCCCAACACACTCACCTAAAAACATCACCTCAAACCGCAAACATCAACACACGCGTAGCTTCAAAAGTCCCCCCCCCCCCCCCCCGTAGATGCACACTCAGATCTGTGTTGCGTTTCCAGCGAGAGCAGCCAATGACTCCATTCTTTCCCATTTCCTATAATGATTATTTAGTGTTCCTTTCTGCTCAGCTATTTTTCTTTCTTCTTGTTTACTTTCTATTACTCGTTTCATAATATTTTGTGACGTCGGAGGCATCCCATTCTTTTTACTGCACGTAAATATCATATACTTTATCAAAATTATAAGTTGATTTGACAACTGATCTTTTGCTATACTGGAAGTCTGTATTCCCACATGAACCTCTTTCCAATCAATGTTTGTAATTTCTATGATATCAAACAAATTTCCACATTCTATCCAAAGACATCTTACCTTTTCACATAAAAAGAATAAATGTTCATACGTTTCTTCTTCTTTATTACAAAACGAACATGCATTACTTACTACAATTTTAAAGGTAAACAAATGTTTATTAGTATAAACGAGGTTATAAAGTAATTTAAACTGGAATTCTCTTAGCCTGCTATTCAGGGTGGACCTTCTCGGTGTCAAGAAAAAAATTGTATTTCTTTCCACGTGGAAGGTACAGAATGAAACAAATTTTGTAATACATTAATTTCTGACATATCTAGTCCCATACTTAAAAAATCATTGATGGACTTCAAATTCCCTACTTCATCTACAATTATGATGTATTTTAAATATATTTTTAAGAAACGGGTTTTCCGTCAACGCGAATAAATTTATTGTTGAATAAAATCTCATTTCTTCTATTACTTTCTTTTTTCAACAAAAGTTCTTTGGTGCAAAACCAAGACTCCATCATATCTCTGTAAAAAGCTGGAACAGAAAGACTAAGCACATTCGATGCAGTATTAGAAAAAAATATAAGCAGGCCACCCACTTTCCTGGTTTGATGTCTGAAGTAATGTTTCCAACCCATATTTGATTCTCCTATCATTAGTCTTTTTAACCAAGTGATTCTTTGAGAGCGGATGAATAATCGAAAGTCCGTCAGTTTTAACCCCCCTTTACTGTAGTCCAAATGTAGTACCTCTCTTTTAATCTTATCCTTCCCACCCCATAAAAAAATTAGAGATAATCATGTCAATATCTTCATAAACCCACTGCGGTACTGGCATAAGTGAGGAAACATACACTAACTTTGATAAAACAAAAGTCTTCATTAACTGGATTTTTCCCATTAAGGTAAGGTCCCTTTGTTTCCACCAACATAGCTGTCTTTTTATTTTACTCAGAATCTCTTTGTAGTTCAATTGTTTTTGTCTTTCTATATCTAATGAAAAATATATACCTAATACTTTTATCATTGGCACTATTTTACCAAAAGGAGTTACAATATTCGAACTACTGTGAGGTCCCATTAATAAAATGAAAGTTTTGTCTTTATTCATTTCTAGTCCAGATAAACTAGCAAAACGTTTAAATAAATTATCTAGCTTTTTAATCGATTCAAGATCTTTGACAAAGTGTCATGTCATCTGCATATAATATTTGTTGAAATGTGCATTTTCTAATTTGATTCCATGAATTTCTTGATCCTGACGAATCGAATGAGCAAGGGTCTCAATACATAATCTGAAAAGATAAGGGGAGAGGGGGTCTCCCTGACTTACTCCTCTACTGATACTAAAATATCCCGTTGACATAATTATTTCCATTAAATACACAACTTTGAGCCTTATTATAGAGAGTCCTAACCCACTTACAGAATGATGATCCAAAACCGAAAGATGTCAAAACATTTTGCAGAAAATTATGTGAAACGGAATCAAAAGCCTTTTCGAAATCTACCGTCAACAAAAATGCCTGTAAATTATTATCTGTAGTGTGAAAAATCATATCGTCTATCAATCTAATTGCCTCACCAATATATCTCCCTTTTAAATATCCAACCTGATCTACGTTGATAATTTCATTTAATACCTTTTTTATTCTTCTTGAAAGGACTTTAGTTAAAATCTTATAGTCTACATTTAACAAAGATATTGGTCTATAGTTTTTTTTTTGTAACGGGTCTTTCCCCTCCTTTTGAATCAAAATTATAATGGCCTGTTTTTGTGAAGAAGACAGTTCCTCTTGCTCAAAAGCTGAATTAATTGCTTCCACTAACATTTCTCCAATCTCCGGCCAAAACGTTACATAAAATTCTGCACTTAAACCATCATTACCTGGAGACTTATTACATTTCATTTCTTTTAAAACCGACATGCATTCAGCTATAGTAATTTTTCCTTCACATAATTCTTTAGACTCATCAGACAATTTCGGTAAACCTACAAAAAAAAAGATTTTTTATCGGACGTATTGGAATATATTACCGGTTGTGTATATAGTGTACTATAAAATGTGTGTATTTCTTTCTGTATTTTCGTTTCATCAAGAGTTATTTTTCCATCTTCTGTTGACAACTTTTGTATCACAGTTTTCTTTTTATTAGCTTCCATTAACTGGTTAAAGTATCTCATGTCATTCTCACAACTTTCATAAAAGGATGCCCTTGATCGAATCTTAAGGCCTTCATTAATAAAATCGTAACATGCCTTCAACTGTTTCCTTTTACTTTCTAATATCCGAACCTTTTCTTTTTCGATACTATTTCCTAATTCGTTCTCGATACAACCAATATCCTTTTCCAGTTCCTCAATTTTTTGTCTTCGTTGTCTAGCCTTTTCTTTATATTTTCTTGTAAATTGACTTATCTTCATTTTCATAAAATCCCACAACATTCTCTTATCTGCAATTTCTTTCTTATATTTTTCTTCTAATTCAGTGATTTCCTTTTTCATTCCATTTATAAATTGATTATCTCTGCATAAGCTGTTATTAAATTTCCAATAAGATCCTTTGCCTTTCAATAAGTTTTGACGTTTATTATAAAATTGTAACTGTATAGCCGAATGGTCTGGAGCTATAGATGGGATAATATTGCATTTTACAACTATTTCATCAAGTTTCTCAGTTATAAACCAGTAGTCAAGCCGGCTTTGCATTAAGGGTTGAGTTTGTCTATATGTAAATTGCCTCTTCATTCCATTTCTTGTTCGCCAAATATCAATTAAATCTAAATCATCCATAAATTGTTCAAAAAAAGTACAAAATCTAGATTGATATGATGTTTTACTGTTTCCATTATAATCCAAATCCATGTTTCTAATCATATTGAAATCCCTTCCTATAATTGTAAAATCGTCTTGGACATACATTCCTTTCAACAACTGACTAAAATCATTCAAAAAATGTATTTGTTCCGACTCTTTGCCTCGTAGAGGAAAATACACATTACAAATAATCATCTTTTGACCTTGTATGATACATTCCATAATCACACACCGTCCTTCCTTGTCTGTACATACCTTATGGACTTGAATATCTAACTTTGAATTGACTAAAACTAAGACTCCTTTACTATGACTTGTCCCGTGGTTAAAATAAAGACTTCCATCCCATAACATTCTCCATTCGTCTTCGATTTCTTTCGTATTATACGTCTCTTGTAAGAAAATAATGTCTGCTCGTTTATCTTTAATCCAGGTAAAAATTCTCTCCCTTTTTAACTTGTTTCTTATTCCTTTAACGTTTAAGGAGAGAAAGTTACATGCAAAGGATACATTTTAAAATTGAGCCATAATGCAGATGAAAACCTAAAACTACAAGCATCAATCTACAATTGTTTACAAAATTAAGGAGATACAACCTCCTCAAGTAATTCCTGATACCTTGATGATTGCACAATACATTAAAAAAGCTTCGAAACCCCACAGAAAGGCAAATAAAGTGAAAGGCTACCCCCACTGGAAAAGCACACGTATCTACATCCACAACATCCACAACACCCACAACATCCACAACATCCTCAACACCCACAACATCCACAACACCCACAACATCCACAGCACAACCCAGCAACAGCAACAAGGCAGACAGGCGATGCGCCCATCCCCTGTGAGCTACACAGAGCAACATCACTGAAGGTATATGGCATAAAGTACCCGCCCCGCTCACCGCACCTCAAAACCATTATTTTCCACAGAAAGGTGTAGTAAAATTAATATATTTCACGGGGGAAAATACAAACAAACCCTTTATACACCTGTACATATAAATGCACACCTACATGTAGATACTTTCTATAAATGATATGTAGGAAGAATGTATCCACAATTGCCAAATGAAGTATCTTAACTTCAACTATCTTACCTCCAACTATTAAATTGTTAAAAATTATCTACAAAAAAATAAATAAAAAATAACAACAACACACAAACAACTGAACTATCCTGTAGCATATAAGAAAAAAAAAAAAATTCTGCTCTGATGAATAAATCACGCCCTCAATAATATTTTCCAACTGCTAGAGCTAAAGATCACCAGGGCCTGATTATACGTCACCCCGCATTCATACGACAAAACGTTCAGTCACTCATAGTTCTATGCGCAGTTTTAGAAAAATGAAATAAAAGAATAGAATTAATAGATAAATAAATAATCAAGAAAGAAAAAAAAATCATCCCATTCACCTTCTCCAAAAAAAAAAAAAAATGTGTTGAATAGGAACGGACAAGGAGACAAGATGGAGAAGGAGACAAAAGTGTAGAGTACACAAAACTAAAGTCAATAAGCTTAATCAATTGATGACTTCATTCATTTACGGTTGCTTCCAATTCCAAACGTCTCATGAAATCTACAAAGTACGTTTTGGGGGGGTCCACATTCACGAAAACGCATCAACCCATGCCAGGAGTCAAAGCACACCTGAAACTATACGTCTAAAGGTACATCCCCTTCAAAATGACAAATGAATGGAATTATAAATAACCGCAGACAAGAAGGCATTACCTATGTACTGTTCAGTCAGACACACCATTAGCATATAAAATGAAAAATGTTGCTGAAATCAGGATGATTTTTTTCTTCTTCTTTTTTAAAAAAATAATCAAACAATGGGAGAGAATATCTTTGTAGATCTCCTAAAAGTACTTGCATTATGCGACCGTATACCAGGCGTCAAACCAAAACACCATCCCGGCACCAAAACCGGACCACACCATGCAAGTGTCAAAACAACACCAGTCAGATATAGGGCAACATCAGACAGGTGTCAAAAACAACACCAGTTCGATTCGAAACCGGTGCTGCTTCAACATCCATCCGGCGCAGCCCAACCCAACACCGGAACGGCCCGAGACTAACACCCTGACTCCTGCTGTATACTGACATTCTTGTCGGACATTTTTAAAGTTCCTATCTAACTTTCACTCGAAACAAATAACTCACTCTTGTTATCTGTATTGTAGATATGAAACAATCGAAATCTAAATAAAAGTTTAACCGAGACTGACAAAATTCCTGTTCTGTTCAATAATCTTTTCTTTTTTTTTTTTAATGATATAGGTGTTGGTTAGATGCACACTTTACAGTCCAAATTCTATAAATTTAATAGCGTACGAATTTAACTCAATCTTTCATGTGGATAAGAAAAACACTTCCTTCAAACCTCTATAATGGTTCGATTGAGATTGGCACTGTAACCTGAAATCAAATCATGATTCCACAGAGGCGCCGATTCGCTCGGTATAGACAAAGCATCGGAGGGACAAGCATTGTTTGTGAACAACGCTCTGCCCCTCCAACGCTCCGCCCACCTCGAACGAGTCGAACGCCTCTGATCATGAAAACGACGAATGCTTGTTTAAATGAAAACAAAGAAGAGGTAAGCATGCCACCAGTAGTGTTCAATTTCATTGACATTATCTCCTTCAGAAATTCTCGCTCATGATTACGTAATCAGGGTGGTATCCCATGAATTCTGAATATAGAGGTTTGTTGCTTACCCAAAGGAATGTTTTTAGCCAAATAAACATACCTTAAGAAATCTTACCCTATGCCTCGAATAACATTCCTGGGTCCTATTCAGTACTAATCAACTTCTTCATTTACATGATGTGGGTGCTGGTAATAGGCCTATACTTCCACATCCCATGATTTTCATACAAAAGGACTGATATTAACTAAACAACTGGATAACCCAAATTATATTGTTAACGAGACTAAAAAAGATTATGTAAGAATCAAATGTATAGGATTAGAAGACATGTACAAGAGAGATTGTAAAGGGGCAAGTAGGCCTATAAGATCTACAATCAAATGGTTGGAAGAGGGTGAAAGGAATACAAAATATTTCATGAGCTTAGAAAAGAAAAATGCTCAGAAGAAAAATATTACAAGACTACGACAAGGCAAAAAGACTATTACGAAAAGAGTTAAGGTTCTAAATGAGGTTGTTTCATTTTATGAAAAGTTATATACTAGTAAACTGGGACAAAAAGAAGAAGTTGAAAAATATTTTGAATGTTCTTTGGTGAACAGGTTAACTGAGAAAGAGAAAGAACTATGTGAAGGACTGTTAACTTATTCAAAATGTCGAAAAGCTGCATTTGAAATGCGTAGAAATAAGACTCTGGGAGGAGCCATATAGAGTTCTTCTGAGAATTCTGGAATGATATTGAGTTTATGCTTGTCAATGCATTAAATAAAAATTTTAGTAACAAGATTATGTCAAAAACTCAACGATTAGGAGTTATCACATTGATCCACAAAAAAGGAGAGATGGAAGATTTAAATAACTGGAGGACAATAACTTTCTTAAATCATGATTATAAAATAATGGCTTTGGCCCTAGCAAATAGGTTACATAAAGTGATACCGAAAATTATACATGAAATTCAAGTTGGTTACACTAAGAACAGAATGAGTGGTTTTAATATTAGACTCACTCAGGATGTTTTTGAATACATGGAAAAGCAAAAGTTAAGAAGTGCAGTAATGCTGATTGATTTTCGAAAAGCATTTGATACTGCACAGCTTGATTTTATTGAATATTGTTTGCTTAATTCTAATTTTGGTGAAGATTTCCGTTGCTGGATTAAATTGATGTATATGAAAAAGTAGAAAGTTCAATACTGATTAATGGATGGCGAACAAGAAATTTTGAGATCGGTAGAGGTATCAGACAAGGCAGCCCTCTATCGGCCATGCTGTTTATTTTTGTGGTAGAAATTTTAGCAGATAGAATTAGAAAGAATGACAAAATTAAAGGTTTTCTGTTTGGAAACAACGATGATCGAAAGGAGTTTAAAAGTTTGCAATATCCAGATGACACTTCGGTATTTTTCAGGGAAAAGTCTTCTATGAAATATATTTTGGAAGAATTCGATAAATTTGGAAATGTTGCCGGTCCAGTGATTAATAAAGATAAAACAATATTGAAATGGTTAGGTTCAACAGAAGATCATTGGAACTTCGAAGCTTTTGGTTTACACTGGACAGATGGCTGTATCAAATATTTATGAGTTTACATAGACACTGATTTAGATTTAGTTGTGAAATTAAATTGGGAAACGAAACTACAAAAGATACAGATGATTGTAGACAATTGGAGGAGGAGAAATATTACCATTGTAGGAAGAGTTCTCATAATTAAGACATTACTTATTAGTCAAATAGTTCATATGATTATGTTTTGCTCAATACCAAAATAGAAAAGATAATTTATCAATTTGTATGGAATTCAAAAGTTGACAAAGTGAAAAGAAAAACGATTGTCAAAGATTACTCGGATGGTGGTATAAGAATGATTGATATTGAGAGATTAATACAGAGTTTTAGATTGAAGTGGTTGGCTAGAATAGTTGATGACACAATCACCAAAAGGGATGATATTCATTCAGATCCTCAGATTTTATGGTATAACAAATATATTGTTTATGAAAACCAACCACTTTTCTATAGAGAGTGGTACTTAATTATTATAATTTTCTTGAAAGATATTTGTATTGAAGGTAAATTTATATCTGTGACAAAATTGATAGAAAATATTCAAAATGAAAAAACAAAAGCGAGAGCCCTGTTTGATTTTTCCAAACTAGAAAGTGCAATACCAAAAGTTTGGACAAATAATTTAAAGGAAACTAGTTTGTTAGAAACTCCAACAATACCAATTTGTCAAAAAGTAAAAGAATTGAAGTTTTGTTCCAGTAAAATGTTTTATCATATTTTAGCAAAATATGAAATAGCAAATGTTGGTCCACATACTGGAAAAACTTAAGTAATAAGCATATAAATTGGAAAAATATCTTTCAAAGAAATTTGTAAAAAATATAAAAGAAAACAAATTGAAACAATTTTAATTTCAAAATGCTCTATAACTTGATTCCTACCAAAAGGATGTTGTTTTTATGGCAACTTAGTAATTCCGATATATGTGAAACATGTAACCCTACAAAAGATTTATTTCATGCTTTTTTGAAATGTAAAATGAACATTCTTTTTTTTAATAACTTATTCTACATGGTAAAAAAATAGGTTTATAACGTAGAACTTGATTTTAATATTAGTACTTCGTTGAAAAATTATCCAGAAAGAAGTACTGATGATATTTTGGCTATTGCCTTTTGGAGCATATGCAAAATGTTGATTTTGAGAAACGAAAAAGGAAAAGATGAAAGGAGGAAAAGATTGTGGCTTACTTTTCTGAAATTAACTTAAAATACGATTCGACAACAATACTGCCCTTGTAAAAAAAGGAAAAAGAAAAATGTATAATTTACGTGAAATGCTGAAAATGTATCTGTAGAATGTTATATTGCTTTGTAACTTTTTGTTAAAAGAAAATTAAATGCGAGATCTTTTGTTGCAAGGATGGAATTTAGAGGGTCGGGTGCATGCTATGGGGCTCGTTCCGAGGTCCTCCTCCGCATGTGTAGATGTGTGAGGGTGTTTGTCAGTCGGCATTTTCCCTTTTTCATATAATAATGGTAATAATGTTAATAATAATAATAATAATAATAATGATAATAATCATAATCATAATCATAATATATATAGCACTCATATCCACCAAGTAAGGTGCTCAAGGGGCTCCAATATTACCCCGATTCCAGCTAGGCTATCAATTTTGTTTTGCGTGCACAGCATTCAAGGAATTCCTTCCTGCCGGTACCCATTTATCACCGGGGTAACCTCGCTAGTCATAAGGACCGCTATTCATAAGGACCACTTATTCATAAGGACCGCTATCCATAATGCGTGATTAAATGAATAACACTTTTGTATGAATAGCGGTTCTTATGAATAGCGAGCAAACAATAGACAAATTACCTCGCTATTCATAAGGACCTCCGTTCATAAAGACAACTATTCGTAACAGTTCATAAGGACCGCTATTTATAACGCGTGTTAAATGAATAGCGGTTTTCTATGAATAGCGGTCCTTATGAATAGCGAGCGGACCCGTTATCACCTGGGTGGAGAGTGACAAATGTAGATTATGTCTAGCCAAAGGACAGTAGTGTCACGCCGGGGTTCGAACCCACGACTTTCCCATCTTCAGTCAAGTGTTAAAACCACTCGACTACGACACCTCCATCCACGAAATATCATCTCTAAGATGTAGCCTATTGAGTCATGTTCTCTTTTTTTTTCCATGCTGTGATATATCTTTGTAAGTGTAAAATAAATTAGATATAAACTGACAATTCTTAAAAGCAAAATTATATCTCTCTATTCTTGTTTACAGTTCATTCAAACTACTTGAAATTAAATGTTCATAACAGTACAATGTATATTTAATTAGGAAGGAATTCCTTTTGCGACGAAAGAAGGATGAAATAGCTTGATAGTGACTAAGAAGAGAAGAAACTTAATTCAACTATGCGCTCCATTTTCTTTTTAGGCGAGTCAAATTTTCTACCGAATGTTTAGTATGTTTGGATTATCTATTATGCTAGACATTTTCATTAATCCTGTTAAGATTTCTTCTTTTAAAATAGCGGTTTTAATACGCTTATCATTTTCTTTTCAGTTTAACTTGGGCATAGGGACAAAAAAGCAATTAAAATCAACAGGGTAAATACTTGAATCATCGGGACACTCCTCAATAGCTATCGCTTTACTCTCAGTCTCCGATATAAGATTTTGATTGTCTAGATCAAGGCCATCATTGGTAATATTTGCCTGGACGATTCGCTCTGTTACTCTTGTTGACCAGATGATGTACCTTTTTGAAAAAGAAAAGAAAACAGCGACTTACTTCTATATTAAAGGCATCATCACCTAAGCCCAGCTTTCTCTAATCCAATTCAATTGATTTCTCACATTATGTAAATTTACCCACGAGAGTTGCCGATGCTATAGTATTAGAACAGATTTCTCACACATTGTAAAAAATTAATTAATTCTAATTCATGAATCCGCCATGGATCTAGCTACACAGCAAAAACGCTGTTTAAAATTTTGCTGTTTAAAATTTTGTTGTTTAAATTTCAAGCAATATTGTTTAAAAGACGGACCCTGTATTTTAAACAACCGCTGTTTAAGACATCAGTGATATTGTAGAATAATCTTTTAAACAAATTTGTTTATAAAGATTGAAAATTCGCCCTAGACGGGGTTCCTTCTCCGCCAAACACGGCCGGCTTCATCATGGCGGATGACTTTGTGGTTGACATGTTGCAGAAGTTCCAAATGCCGGAGCTGATTGATACATTCAGAGGTAAGCATTTAGACTAAATATATTGTAATCTGATCGAGTTTATAATCAAGGCATATTTGTGCTGCCATGACATCTATATGATGTCTAGATCTAAGCCACAGTCACCGAATTAATAATGATTTAGACCTGCAACTTAGCAAATCGCCCTTCCAGCGCAGCGCAGTTTAAAATGACAGTAAACTGGAGCCCTAAATAGCGCCATCTTTCAACAGGATATGATAAGTGTCTGTGCCTCTCACTTTTCCATCAAGCCCCATTCTAGTTTGTAAAAGCTTAGAATGTACCTGCACACAATTTTCCACAATGTCAAGTCAAAAATAATAGTTTGAAATATAAAATTTTCCTATTATCCAAACAAGCTGTTTGTCAAAATTCAAAATAAAATGCAATTAATTTGCAAATTATAATCTTAATTTAGCAATCACTGTAAGATGGCGTTGTTCAAGTTCTACCAGTTTAATGCCACTTTATAAGTTGCACACACAGTGAACGCGCGCGTTGGTCCGGTCCTATACTGTTATGTGCAACCTAACTTAAACTGCGGTGCGCTGCAAAGTTCCAGGTCTACATCATAATTTATTTTGTGGATGTGGTCTAGATCTAGACATCATGTAGATGTCACGGCAGCACAAATATGTCTTGAGTATAAACTCGATCAGATTACAATATATTTAGTCCAAATGCTTACCTCTGAACTTATCAATCAGCTCTGGCATTTGGAACTTACTTGTGTACAACAGCCTTAAACAACTGTGTATGTTTAAACACATCATATCTGTATAGTGTTTTAAGGCCACCGCACACCTTACGATCGGTCTGCGATCCGATTTGTGAAATAAATCGCCATTGCATTAAAAATTGGCATTATAACAAATGAAATCTACCCTATTCAGGTTCTGAAAAGTAATATGAATACTAAACATAGGGTTTGGATGAGCTGTCAGCTTTCTACAGAGAATAAGGGCAAAATTAGTTTCAAATCGTAGGCAGTCGTACGATTTTTGTGACGTCACTGCGACTCGGAGCCGATTTGGCCATTCCACCGACTAGAAAACTCTGCAAAGGCCGTATCATCGATTTTACTATCTGTATGACTAATCAGACCCTCAAAAACATTTTTCGTTTTTAAGTGATTTGTCAAATGATATTACATTTTCTTCTGAAATCGGATCGCAGACCGATCGTAAGGTGTGAGGTGGCCTTTAAACAATTATTTTGAACAACAATTTTGAATGTATTTTTTAAAACAATAGTTGTGCAAAAAGTTTTAAACAACTTAATCTAAACCACCTAGATGTTTTAAACAAACTTTTTAAACAATAGTTGTGAAAAAAGTTTTAAACAACTGTGTGTTTTTAAACAACTTAATTTAAACAACCTAGTTGTTTAAAAGCTGTTGTTTAAAAATTGTTAAAAATTTTAAACAAGAGGCTGTTTAAAGTTTAAACAACCTTGGTTTTTAACATTTTAAACAATAGTTGTTAGAGTGACCGGCTTAAACAGCGTTGTTTAAAAATTTTGAAGAGTTGTTTAAAATATTGTTTACTGTGTAGGCATGCGGCTTTTCATTGTCCAATACTCGCCTGTCCCTCAAAGAAAATGAATAAATTAACTGCGAAGGGGTTGCAGGGGCTGCCTGTCGGTGTTTGTACCTGGTGTAGCCGAATACCACTCAACCTGCCTCCGTGGTCTAGTGGCAGTGCCAAAGACCCGGGTTCGACTACCGGCGGAGACAGTTTTTGCAAGCCCGGCAGTTATTTCCATAAAAAGGAAGTCAGTAAGGAGGAACAATGAATTTAGCTATGCAAATTATTTATCTCATTCAATTCAATTGATTTTTCACATTATGTAAATTTACCCACGAGAGCTGCCGATGCTATAGTATTAGAACAGATTTCTCTCTCTCTCTCTCTCTCTCTCTCTCACACACACACACACACACACACACACACATATATATATATATATATATATATATATATATATATGCAGCAATGGAAATAACCACATAAGAGTCTACCCGGGGTAGGGAACCCCGGGTAGACCAACCCCGGGTCGATTAGGGAACTTAAACATTTTACGTATGTTTCTGTCCATTTAGTCCATCCAGGGTCGATAAGAATCCCAACTGTCTATATCACAATCATCCTAGACACGGTAGTTTATTGTTAACCCAGAGTTGTCTTTTTGTCCATTAAGTCCATCCAGGGTAGATAAAAATTTATACGGTCTATATCACAGGCATCCACAAAATTTTTCTTAGAAATGACCACGCTTTCATCGTTACTAAGTAAAACCTTGGCAATCCGTCAGCAATTTTTTTTTTCTATCATATATAAATCAATAGTACAATTTAGAAGGAGTTTGAGACCTCCCAATGGTTGAAAGTATGTTAATGCAAAATCCTTCCAATAACTTTATGATTTTGTAATTCAACATCACAAAAACAAAGTGTAACCATCTAATTATATGTATTTTGGTGTGCCCGTTTGATTGCAAGCTAAATCTGAGTCATTGGAAGTCACCGCCATGTCAAAAAATGGCTGTTGCTATAGAAACGGTATGGTGAAATAGTAAGTATTTGTTGAAAAAATCTGTAACTATGCAATACAAACTATAAAGTAAGAGTCTTCACAACCTGAAATGATGTTGTTGTTTTTTCTGTTAGCTAGAACCCTGGGTATCATATCCTCCCTGACTGCCACATAGTTGGATATCGGGCGACCACTCGGGCTGGTACCATGGTAACAGAATATGAAATAACATATATCTGTAATCCAACAACGTGAAAATATTTAGTTGGCATTACATCTATCTTAAGCAGCCCATTTGAGTGCAAAATATCTTTTGGTGCTTTCAAGGTCACAGTCAGGTCACAAATTATAATTATTACTATCTGTTAGGTCACAAACTGACGATATGGTGGGTGTGAGCACCAGCACCATTACTATGGCAACGCACCATCAAAATATTGGAAATTGGTAGATATTGTTTGAAAATGACATATATTTCTGTTTTAACAAAAGAAAACACAAGATAATGGTCTAGAGAGAGAGAGAGAGAGAGATATATATATATATATATATATATATCATAAACTACTTGAGTTATTGCAATAATAATTCGAATCATTTAAGGCCATAGTAATGTCAAAACAGGGTTGTTGCTATGGTAATACATGTATTATGATGAAAAATCAGAAATTAAAGAAAATGTGACATATTTTTTGTTATTACACAGTGACAATTATGTTGCAAATGAATTTTCTATCTGTTCGGATAGTCTTGGGAAAGATGTGGGTGTCTGAGTTAATAATGTGTCTGAGTTTAAAATTGTGTTTAATTGGGACCGTCGCTGTAACAACAGCTGATCCTAACTGGTTAGCTGCAATTGAGTAGTTATGCTTCCACCTATATGTCTTGGCGTTGGGAGGGAGGCAGTGGAGGCATAATAGATGGATTAACCTCCAGTCACAGAACCTAATGTATCCGTAAGATGATAACCTCGTCGATCTGTAGCTAAACCTGTCTATTTGAAATAAGTCTGGGGAGATTGGAATAGAATTTAGCAAACTTTTTCCTAAACCTGCCCATAAGAAATTTGCATGTTCATTAAGGATTAACCGCATGACCAAGGTGGTCTAGGATTTGGACTTCATCAGAAACAGAGCCAAAGAATTTAACTTTTGGGTGCCTCATCATAGCTCTAGTCCAGAACTAAAGTGCTGATAGCTGCCTGGAGTTCTTTATGTTTGCTAGAAGGTATTCAAAAGAGCCACTGAGAAGGCCTGTGGGGCAATTGCAGCTCAGCATTCTAATGGCTTGCATGATTGGTGGTATATGTATATTACCCATGGACTTGATGTGTTGGGGACCATAAAACCTATAAGTTTACTGTTGCCATTAATAATTTGTAAGCTGCAGTTCTCTTGGCTTTACAGGAGATATAGCCAGTAGTTTGTGAGATGGTTCGACTTGAATTATCTTTCCCTAAGCATAGTGAGATAAAGGATGGGGGTAGCAGAGTTTAGTGGCTAAGTCCATGATGTTGTGAAATCAGTGAAGACCAGTGGGTTTGTCTATATATCTTTTTAAAGCTTTAAGGCTTTCTGCATCATTACTTGAACTTAGTATTCTCTTATGAAAACTTGGTTGACTTTCTTACAAGTCTGATATGGTGAGGCACACTTATCTGGATTGAATCACAGGCTGAGAAGGTCATGGTGAGGAGATTATCCAATCTTGCTGGTGTTTGGTTTGGCAGAATAAAGTCAGAACTCATTATTAGGATGCATCTGCTATCATTTTAGTTGTTGTTGGTCCTAACCCCCTCTCCCCTCGAGAACCTTGGGAAGGCCTTTGGTGTATTCCCAATATCATATGCCTAGTTAGAATTTAAAGTTGGCCATTATTTCTCCTTTCCACTGCTTAAATTTTCGGTTCCACACTCGCCACAAATATATTTGGGAAATTTGTTTCCGCTACCCCCCCCCCCCCCAAAAAAATAGTGGAAAGTTAATATTCGGACAAAAGGCACCCCCCTTCGATAATGGGCTGCGCCCCCCCCCCCCCCCCGATTTTTTAAGTTCCGATATTCGGGCAACAATGCAACACTTCATATTCAGGTAGCGAGGTGCCAGAATATTTAAATATTTGGGCAGCCAGGATAATTATGTAACTACTGTATTTAGATTAGAATAGTGGCCGCCTGGCCGGTATGATCAAGCTCTCTCTATGTATGTGTGTGTGTGGGGGGGGGGGGGGGATTAGGGTATAGCCACTGAACTCTGTGGGTACAGCTTAGGGTGCGGCATTTTTTGTAGGCAAATTTGAGTGTCAGACCTTAAAGATTTGTCGGAAATTTTTGGCGTCATCCCCTCCCCATTCAAAATTTTCTAGCGAAGTCTCTGCAGAAAGTGAAACTAGTATAAGCTAATGAGAAATACAGTTTTTTTAATGTCTTTTTAAATTATCGAATTGAAAATTACATTTAAAACTAAATACCAAAAAAGAGCCCTTTGCATGCAATAATATTTGTCCGCATGAGCATTTTCTTTTTAGAGTGCGTGTCGTTCTAGCTTGATCTAATCTAGATATGCAGCAAAAAAGTAGCTAAGAGGCAAGTATGGTATAATGAGGGGATTTTTACTCTAGAATATATCATGAATCCATCAAACCAAATCAAATCAATACTATCATCAGTCCATGCTGTCGGCCTGAGTCCTGTAATAGCCGCCTATGCATAACATGTTGTTATGTCACTGAGGGAAGTTCAGTTTAACAGGGATTAGCAGTAGGGCTCTCTCTCTCTCCTATTACTTCTTTATATCAGTAGTCAATAGACTTCCTGTCTTTTCATCATAAGAACAAACGCTGACGCTGCTCGAACGCACGTATAACCAAAGCCGCCTCCCCATTATTCCTCCGTCCTACATGCATTCAACTCAACACAATAGTGACCGCTCACGACGAAACCAGGCGGAAGTCGCAAGTGGTACTTGTCTATAAATAGCGTGTTTTAGTGTAAATGTCATTTTCCCCCCAAATTTCTTTTTTTACGTATTTGGATTCTTTAATGATTCATTTACCACTTCCCAAAATTTGAAGTCAAAATACTAAGTATAAGTACCTGAAAACTGTGTTTGTATTTACCCTTTCCAAAACGCTTCATCAGGATTTTGGTTTTCGAAAGTTTACATTGCTCGCTCGATCGATCTTTGCACACCTCTCTTTTGTTGCTAAGGCGGCGTGGCCTCGTACGCCGGATGACGTAATCCTCAACCTGACGGCTTAGCGCGTTGTGATTGGTCATTCGTGGTACACCTACTTGTCATGTAAATAGGTACCTGAATATGCATGACCGGTGGGTGCATTCAACTTGAAATCGTCGAATTATATTTTTTATAAAATCAAATCGTCCTTTTCTGTAATGAATTCGTTTTACCATCCATTTTTTTGTTTTGTTTTACTTGTAAGACAAATAAGAAAGTCAGTCGCGTTATAAAGCTCATAATAATTGTACCCTTTCTCTTTAGTTAATTATCCATTTACTTAATAAAGCAGTAGGTATATATAGTTTGTTTTGTCCATGCATTAGAGCGAGGTCGCAACGAAGCCTAGCGGAAAAACTATTCGGAAAAATACCCATACTGGGCCCGCTTTCAAATATCTGCCAAACTTATTGGCCCCTCTTGCAGTTTTTCTTCTCTAGACGCAGCTGTGGACACGATGCTTTCCTGCCTTTTGCTCCTTTGTTTCCTTTCTCTGCGGCTTTCTAATGATAAAGCGTAGGATTCACTTAAAATGATACTATGTTAATGGCCTTTTGTCTACTCGTCTTCATTTATTCTTCGCAATAATCCTGGCATTTTAAAGAGTTGTGAGCTTTCCTACAAGGTGTAGGTCAAAAAGCAACACAGGCCCCAATGTTTATTGATTTTTTTTTCTAAATCACGCACCTGTACACATTGAAGTTGATGGATTATTCCCTGCCTTTTGCTCTCTTGTTTCTTTTCGTTTTGCTTCCTAATGGTGCAGTATAAAGAGCAGGATGCACCTTAAACGGCGCTATAATAATGATCCTTTGTTTGATGATCTTTCTTTGTCACTCTAGATAACATGTTCATTTTTAAAATCTCTACAAGTTGCTATTTTCTTAAGAGATGTGCTTAAAGAGTAACGGGCCTGATACAATTTGGGGCATAAAAATTTGCCATATAAGGGGGTTCATAATTCAGAAAGTGAAATAGAGCTCAGTTCATAATTCCGAACATTTCTTGTATTATTCCAAAGGTTCATTATTCCGGAGGTTCGTTATTCCAAAACTTCGTTTATCCTGAGCTCTGAGGTTCTAATTCTAAAAAATGAAGTATATAGGGTTCGTTATTCCAACGGCTCGTGATACCGAAAATTAAATAAGAAAATGAAAAGGTTCTACTGCATATTAGAATTATGAACCTTCGGGGTTATGAACTCCATTTAATTTTCGGAAATAATAAACCTATTCCAATTTCGTAATAATGAACAGGGGCGGCGCCAGGGTATTTAAATAGGGGGGGGGGGGTGGGGGCAAAGTGACGCGTATAGCAACGTCGCACGTCGAGGGTCTTGAAATAACAAAATAGGACTATAACAGTTATGTCATAATTGCATGGCCTAGCCTTCTCTTCTCCATTTCCCCTTCTCTTTCTCCTTTTTTCCCCCTTCTTCCTCTTTTTTTTTTTTTGCTCGCTTGAAAAATGATAGGGGGCGGCCGCCCCCTGCCCCCCCCCCCCCTGTAGCGCCGCCCCTGATAAGGAACCTTCGGAATATCGAACCTTTCGGAATTATGGAACCTCGGAAAATGAACCTTCGGAATTATGCACCTTAAACAACCCACCAAAATTACTGTTTTTTGTTTCCTGAATCAAGCATCAGTATAAACTTTAAACTTGACATCGTGTTTCCATTCTTTTTGTCCTCTTTTTGAAGCTAAGTTGTTTTGTTTTGTTTTGTTTGTTTTTTTTCGCTTCATGTTCTACTTCGTGGAATAATAAAAGTGGAATGAATTTCAACAGCGCTATAATAAATTGGTCTTCGTTTTATGATCATCCTTACTTTCTTCACGCTAAATAGCCAGTTTTCATTATTCTCACCGGTTAACATAAAATCGCTCTTGACACAGTCACTGTTTTCGTGGATTTTGTTCTCTTTTTGAAAGCCAATTGTTTTCTTCTCTTCACATCTCGTAACTCTTTTCAGGCTAAACAGAGAGTGGAACACAAGTTGGAACAGTGCTATGATATAAACAGATCTTTTGTTTGACGCAATATCTGCACTCTATTATAGTCAATTTCAGCTTAAAATAATCTGCCGCTTTCTTAAAAGAGTTCCCTAGTTACCTAGTACATGTCCAGACGATTCTTTTATTTTGATCTCTTTTTCAAATTACTACGCTTTCTACAGTGCGTCCCAGAAAAAACGAAACCCTAAAACAAAGGGTTATTGTGACCAAACTATGTGCTGTATGACAAGAATTATTTATTTTCCATAAACTAAAAGTATTATGCTTTTAAATGATACCTTGATGGCATCCATCCGTACATGCTTTACAGAGCAGCAGCATTTTAAAAATAACATGTAAAAACTCAGTTGTGCCAGATTTGGGTAAAACCATGAAAACGTTAGGATCACATGCAAACATGACCCAAATGTAACGTGACTTTTAAAACCCTGCGAGAAGACTGTTTTCATTTGTTTCTTTCAATAACGAGGGTAAGGATAATGCTCTCATCATGAAATAAAGGATGGTCAATGTTTTGTCGATGTTGGGGGTAAAGAAAGGGCATGTTTTGTATTGAAATTGTACCTGCAATCGGAATGAAAAGTAATTTTTTGAATTTTGAAGAACTGCAATTTCTTTTAAGAACAAAGCGGACAGAAAGGTAATATTTTTCATAAAAGTAAAGTTAGTGGCACTTTTCATTGTCATCAAAAGAAAATACAAGGTTGAAAGGGCACATAAGGCAGAAAAAAATATCAAGATTATAATGGCAATTTCCCACCTCAGGAGGGGCACCTTTCCTATCACAGGAGGGGCACTTTTTCATCTTTTGAGGGAAATTCATTAATTTATGAAATTTGCGGGGGGGGGGGGCGTACACCCCTGTCACCACTGGAAATTGATATTGACCCGTGTTTTATGAATTTCTGATTGAATGCATGCCATCACACGAGGGAATTTCACGTATCATATCTCTTAAAGCTAGTATTTCCCTTGTGTCATGTTTGCATATGATCCTAACGTTTTCACGGTTTTACCCAAATCTGGCACAACTGGGTTTTTACATGTCATTTTCAAAATGCTGCCGCTCGGTAAAGTATGTACAGATGGATGACATCAAGGTATCATTTAAAAGCATAATACTTCTAGTTTTTGGAAAATAGATAATTATTGTCATACAGCACTTAGTGTGGTCACAATAACTCTTTGTTTTAGGGTTTCGTTTTTTCTGGGACGCACTGTATAACATGGAATGGTGGAATTAGTAGCCCTATAAACAACACGATAATCAATTAGATCTTTTTTCTTTTATTTCATTTTTTGCTTTACACGTATTTTCATCAGGTACAGAAGATTATCTCCTCTTTATAAAATCATTTTGCTCTAATATAGAAGAGAAAAACAAAGCTTGTTTTCTTTTCATGATATGAGTGTATAATTGCAAATGACAAAGTCCAACAAAATGTTCAGAGATTGGACTTTCGGATTCTTCGGTTCAAATTTCCAAACCATTGACATTTTTAGGATAGCCGAGTGACTTCTTTCTCACAAAAATCATGCCTATATATCTATTTCTTAAACAAAGAGTAACTCTCTTTCTCCCTCTCTCTCTCTCTCTCTCTCTCTCTCTCTCTCTTTCTCTCTCGGGGGGGGGGGGGGGGTATTAATCATGTGCTTTATATGCCAAACAATATAGTTTCTAACTCCTGAGATTTTCTTTAAAATGAAAAGGGTATTTTAAAAGCTTAGTGCGTGTTTTAAATATTTGATTTAATTTTCTTTAATCCGAAAAGTACATTATTTCTCAAAGTGACTTAGGTCTTATAAAGAGGCATTTTCTTATTTTTCAGAGTGCGCCTTTTTTTTTAGCATCATGAAGGTTGCTCAAACAAAATAACGGGGAATTATGTTACTTTTTAAGTGCAATAAAGCCCCCCCCCCCCCCCCCACACACACACACGATCTCTCTCTCTCTCTCTCTCTCTCTCTCTCTCTCTCTTCCCCCATTTTTTAGGGTGTGTATTGGTCGATTGTTTCACTTGCGAAACAATGCAACATGCAGTTTTGAATGGGTAAGGTGGAATTATGGTTGAATAGAACATACCCTGACCACGCTGACGGGCCCAGTTTGAAAACAATGCCCCCGATGCCTCTCAGCGTTATTGATTCTTGGTTTAAAATGAACAAAAGGAGCTCTTTTCACCCCCACCCTCCTGCTTAAATGCTTGTCTTGTATTGTTCTTCTCCAAGGGCAGGACAATTGATACGGATTCTTATAATGCTGGTTAAGTTTATGAAAAGAGTTTGAAGGATCTGAATTCTTTACATGGGCAATATGTATGCATTGGCTGTGATAACTCCTTGTCCTTGCCACCTGCTCGCGCTTTATCGTACAATGATTTATTGCGAAACCAGAATCAGCGTTTTGAAACAGTTATGAAACACAGTCTGAAAACGATGTATCATGATCCCTGAATTCTCTTTTCTCTATGCAAATTATAGTTCTGCTTCCTTTTTGTGACTTAGTTTTGTAATTGTGTTTCTGTGAAGAAAAAAAAGCTCCAGGTACATCTGCGTTTTAAACTAAATGGGTATAAACATGCTGATTTGTGGGACGCGACTAGCCTTTCTTTATTTTTGTTGAATCTTCAAAATTTCCAGGGGAAGCATCATATCATCAAAGTCGCACCTTCCTCTCTGCTCCCAAACTTGGATTTTGCTCACTTTAGTTTCTTTTGTGTTCATTATGACTTATATAACGTAAAACCTTTAAATAATGAACATTACACATTAAAAAAACACAAAACAAAACAAAATAATAAGGTAACCTTGCCCAACGAGAGATAGCAATCGCTTTTGTTATTATTCTATGGCAAAGTATTAATGGTTTCTCGTTCGCGATAATGTCGGAATGTCGGCCTACATCAGCCTGTTTTTAATTTTTTTTTCAACGTTCATAAAATTATTTCATATGATATTAAACAATTCATCGCCATCAGCATGATGAAGTTTCTTTTCAAAATCCAATTATTTTTAATTCAGTGGGACTATCGGTCACTTTCGCTTCGCGGCTAGTTTTAAGAAGCCATGATGGTATAATGGAGAATGTGACAGAATTTTATGGGAAACGGAATGAGCGTCTGACCTTTTTTTTGTTAACGTAATATTTTGATTAAAGTCGAAAACTCCTGAGATTTCCTTCAAAATTGTTTTCCTTTCGTCTTCTTTTAGCTTGATAAATACGTGTCTAAAATATCGAACATTTAAAGTTTAAAGAGGTGCATTTTTCTATTATTTTTTTTTCCCAGAGGGTGCATTTTATTTTAACATTGTGAAGAATGCGAAAACACAAAGACGGGGGGGGGGGGGGGGGGGGGGGGTCTTGAAGTCTACGTAATACTTGTTAAGTGTAGTTTTAACATGTTAACAATATAAATTTAGTAATTTCGATTTCCAGTCATAGGTGAAATAGAATAATGCTCCGTAAATGCAACTACATGCACATGTAATAGTATTGCTCCGTTCGCCCCCCCCCCCCCCTCTCTCTCTCTCTCTCTATTTATCTCTCCCTTTCTGGGGTGGGGGTTCCCTTTCTGGGGTGGGGGTATTAACTGTTTGCCTCACTTGCCAAATAATACGTAATCCTCATTTGTAATTATGCGGTTGTTGAATGAGTGAAGGTGAGAAGATCCTGCCCTGGCGAGCCCGCTATGAGGATATTATCCCCAAGCTTCTCGGTGCTATTTTGCTATTGATTCTTGCATTGAAAATGAACAAGAAGGAGCACTTTCTTCACCCCCACCCTCCCGCTGAAATGCGTGTCTCGTTTTGTTAATTTCTCTAGAGTCAAGACAAGATTTATTCCGATTTTATTCATGCTGGTTAAGTATACAAATAGAGTGTAAAATGGTTTCTTAGCATGGACAACGATTGCAATTTCGGTGTCACAAATCCACCTTCAGGTCCGCGGCTAAAAGTCAACAAAAAACCCGCGCAAGCCCTGGGTAGCCATTGACCAATGGAGCGAGCCTGTCACGTGACAGTGTACCATTCGAGTAATTTCTTTTTGTTTGCACACGGCACGCTACTCTGCCTCATGCTTGAGAGGGCAAGTTCAAGGGGGACGTTGCTAAGGAAGTTTCGAAGCGGGTCACGCTGAATTTCGTACCCTCAGCTTTTGCTTCGCACCCAAACTTTGAAAGCGATTTTCTCCGTTATTTAGATTTCTATTCTGATACTTTCCGTGTTTTTAATCGCTTTTTACGATGACTTCTACTTGAGCAAAATAGAGTTGTTATACATCATTTTAAAGCTTATGAACCAGAGATTCCAGAGGATGTAAAATTAGACTTTTTGATTTTTGCGACTTCCGCCTGAAACCGTCGTGCAGGGTCACAATAGGTCCGATCCCCCATTATTATTTCTTCTTCGAACTATATAGCTCTATGCAAAATTTGAGACACAAGCCTTTCACTGAAGTAGCTTTTCATTGCACAGAGTAGGGGCTTCAGTGTATGATACATATCTTGAAATATATCAAACCCCTACTGATGGCAGCACCCTATAAAAAAGTGCTTAACTAAAGGCCACGTGCAGTTGATGTGATTCCCCCTCTGTTTTTCTATAGTCTGAAGTACCCAAAACGTGTCCCTTTTTTCTGAAAACTGTTCCCTTTCTCTCTTATAGGTGCCCTTTTCTCCTTTTGATAAATGCCCCTAATTCTGTCTAATTTGTGCCCTTTTCTCATTTGATAAGAGCATTTATGCTTCTGATAGGTGCCCCTTTTCCCTTCTAATAAGTGCCCTTTTCCCCCTTCTGATAATTACCCCTTTCCCTACGTAATTTGTGCCCTCTTCCTCATAAGCGCCTCTTTTCACCTCTTTAATTGCCCCTTCCCACCTCTGATAAGCACCCTTTCCTCTTCTGATAAATGCCCCTTTTACCAATATTTCCCACTGTTTCTTACAAAAAGAGCCATATTTATATAGCTTCAAATAATCGGTGCGGCTTAACAGGTACCCATTACTAAACTACAGTGTAAAGCAGTGGGGCTGGAGGCAAGAGGGGCATGCCATGCCCCCCCCCCCCCAGCAAAGTATTTGTCATTTCGCTCTCTCGAATATGCCATAAGTAAGGATAATATTTTCCGAAAATTTTCCCCAAACTCTTATAATACATAATGAAATCAAGCATTTATCATACTAAAGTATGTTGATATCGATGAAATCCTAAAGAAAAACGACAGGGTTAAAGCACGAATTAAAATATCTTTCGACATTCCCCAAATTAAGTTTCTCTTGTCATTTTCATTATATCGCCGTAAAAAAATGCACAAACATAGGACTTCAACGTTAGAAAAAAGTCTGAAAACTTTTGCTCCTCGCTTCGCTCGCCCATGGATCATTAGACTATCACACATTACTGCCAGTTAGGGAAGCTGAAACATGTCTAGAACCACAATAAAAAGGAAGAAGATGATGCTTGATATGTATTAATCATGTTCGGGGAGGGGGCATGCAGGACTTCTATTTAGAATTTTCACTTCTAATTTTGACTAAATTATATTCACCGGCTTGCATGCACAAGCTTAAAAATAAACCGACTTTAATTTGTCAAGAACTTCAAGACCCACCCCCTTCCCACTCCCGAATTTTTCACACCCGTAAATAAAAGAACAGCTCACTTATGATCAAATCCTGGCGTATGGCCATATTTTCTCGTGGGAGGGGCTGATGCCTTTCAACCGAGTATCATGTTTGCATGTAATCTAAAAATGAAAATAAATGAATAAATTGCGAGCCAGCGAATACGCATACTTTTCGTAATGATTTTTTTTTCTTTTCTTTTCACCCTCTGTCACCTTCTCTTTTTTTCTCTGTTATGTGACTGAAAGGAAAGGGGAGGGGTGTATTCGCGTGTATTGCGAGTATTGCGGCGGGGACCCTTGGACAGGGCCCTTTAAACAAAAAACGTCCTTGAACATGTGTGACCCGGCACCACAAAACAACCCAAAAAGCCCCCCCCCCCGAAAAAAACAACAACAAACAAACAAACAAACAAAAAACAATAACAAAAAAAAAACAACAAACAAACAAACAAACAAACAAATCTGATTTTATTCTATTTGGATAGAACAAAGTCTCAGCTTTAAACTTGAAACTTTACAACCCTTTTGATTTAGCGAACGAAAAGAGCTTGTAAGATAGGTTTGCTGGTATCAGTTAGGGAGGAAATGAGCTCTAAAGTTGAGGCCTCTATTTGATTTGATTGATTTACATACATACATACAGCGCCTTTCCATACAAACATGCTCAAGGCGCTTTACAATAAGAAAAAATGAAACAAAGTAATTATTTTGCTCTCCGAGTGCACACAACCAAATCCAATCATAGAGAAAACAAATAAGTCTTAAGATTTCTTTTGAAAGATTCAGCTGAAGGGCAGGAACGAATGTTTAAGGGTAGACTATTCTTATTTTATTTACTAATTATAAGAACATATATATAATAACATACATGATAACATGAGAAAATAATACTGGAAGGATCGCCCTGCTCAGCCGTGCCATTGCAGCTCAGCTGTTCTACAGAGGGGTTATTCAAGCGTGCGGAGCAAGAAAACGAGAAAGAAAATCAATAGAGAGTGAATCAAAAGGCCATAGCAACCGCCATGAAATGAATTGTCGGATTGGGTTGATATTTTGTAGGAGTGTTAAACATAGGTTATTCATTGTATTACCAAGAGTTCAAATTGTGAACTTTAGTCATTCGAAAGTTGTTTTGATGCACATGACTCGGAGTGTTCTAAGAACACTCTCCATTATGGAAAGATTAAGCGCACCTCGGCCGGTGGCCTGACACCTGCACTAGACAATGCCTATTCACTCCGTTGGGATGTCTTTCTTTGTTCCCTATTACATAATACTGGTTTGTTACCTGTATCGTCCTTCTGTTATCATACACTGAACTTGCAATTTAGCCTATAATAAACTTAAATAGGACCTACTCTTTTCTTGTTCACATTGATTAACCCATGCAATTTGTTTTACATAGAACTTACATAGTCTGGGAACCTTCCAGAAATAGTCACCCCATTTTACATAAATTATGAGATTCCCCCCCCCCCCCCCCCCCCCCTTACGGTTACTTAGACTATCCATGTTATTCACAAAACGCTTGTCAGCTCGAACGCCGCCGCCGGGTTTGGCCTGGGCTATTTCTCTACGTCAGGGGCAGCGGAGCGTCTTTCAAAGTGGGGTAGGTGGGCACCAGCCAAAAAGGGCACTTTTGGGGAAAAGGGGGCACCTACAAGGGGTGAACATAAAACGAAAAAAGGGACCCGCATTTTTGTGACATTGGTATTACCCTACAGTCCAGTTAACATGATTAATACATTATCAAGCATCATCTTCTTCCTTTTTATTGTGGTTCTGGACACTGCTTCAGCTTCCCCAATAAATTAGCAGTTGTGTGCGGTGGTCTAATGACTCATGTGCCAGAGAGCGAAGCGAGCGAGCAAAATTTTTCAGACTTTTTTCTAATGCTGAATTCCTTTGGTTGAGAATCATTTATAGCGATATAATGAAATTGACAACAGCAAATTAAATGGGGGAATGTCGAATTATCTTTTAATTCATACATTATCCCTGTCGCTTTTCTTTAGGATTACATCTATATCAACATACTTTATGCGATCTGCTTGCTTTCATAAGAGCTAGCGAGCGTAGCGAGGGAGTTTTGGGGAGATTTTCAGAAAATATTGCCCTTAATTGGTGTAAATTATGGGCATTTTCGAGCGAGCGGAATAAGAATTCCTTTGCTGGGGGAGGGGGGGGGGAGGGGTAGGCATTATGCCCCTCTTGCCTCCAGCTCACTGCCTTACATTGTAGTAATATGTGTACCTGCTACTACATAAAGCCGCATCGATTCTTTGAAGTTAGATATGGCTCTTTTTGTAAGAAACAACGGGAAATATACGTAAAAGGGGGCATTTATCCGAAGAGGAAAGGGCGCTTATCAGAGATGGAATGGGGGCACTTATAAGAAGTGAAAAGGGGCACTCATGAGAAGAGGAAAATGGCACATATTAGATAGGAAAAGGGGAGCTTATGAGATGTAAAAAGGGCATTTATCAGAAGGGGAAAGTTGGCACTATTTAGAAGGGAAAAGGGGCACCTATCAGAAGTAAAAATGTACTTATCATCAGAAGAAAAGGGCACTTATTAGAGAGATAAGGAGCCAATTATCAGATTTTGAAAAGGGGCACTTATCAGGAGGGAAAAAAACACTTATCAGAAGGGGAAGGGGCACTTATTAGAAAGGAAAAGGGGCACTTTTAGTAGTAAAAAGGGCACTTATCAGAGAGGAAGGGGGCATTTTTCAGATGTAAAAGGGCACTTTTGGGGTACTCGAAAAAGTGGGAGGGCACTGTGCCCCCTGGCCCTGCTCTACGTTGACTAATTTTCCGACTACTGACAGATGAACGGGCTGCATTCTCTCCGTTTTATATGTTATCATTCCCTGCTTCAGTAGGCTATTCAGGAACGGATATACAACAACTGAAAAGGATTGGCTGATGTATGTAAATAATTAGCCACGGCGCAACCTTTACAGCCCGCCCCCCCCCCCCACCCTTCGAGCTTCTAAATCACTTTGAAATTTTATTGCCATGACAACAAGAATATCTACAATATAATCCGAAATATTCATCAGTGCACAGCCTTATCACAATATAACAAGAAAACAATCTTTTGCCTACTTACTAATATTTATTATTATTATTAGTATCATCGACATCATCATCATCACCATAATGACAATTACCATCATGTTGGGGGGGGGGGGGGGGACATGTAACCCTGTCCCTCTGTATTTGCGATTATAAGACTGAAGCAAGGCCATCAGAAATTACGATTTCCTTCGAATTTCGAACCTTTTACCTACTATTTCATGCACTTTATACTTGTGGGCGCATATATTACTGCACAAAATTCTGATGGAAATTGGGATCTCAATTAGGAAGAGGTCATTGACAGAAAAAGGTGATGGGCAGAAATAATTGAAGTCAATAAGAGCAATATATTTGAAAGGCACGCAATACTTTTAACCTCGTAATAATGATCCAGACTCTCTCGGATATTTGTTTTAACCATGAAAGAAGAAATAAATAATATTTATGAATAAACAATAATACTCTTCATGAGGAAAACATGTTTTAAAACGGTATTCAAATCGATGTTCGTCTTGAATTCCCCGTTTAAACGATAAAGCCCAGATACTGATTTTAGCCTACCATGAAAATATATATTAAAAATATTTTTAAAAGACAAAGAATTTCGATACTGATAGACTCACTGCTCTTAGTAAATGCTAGTTTTAGAGTCCCCAGTAAGATAGAACGAAACAATTAGATTGTTAATTACAAGTGTTTTTATCGAAGTATATAAATACAAGAATAGATAGATACGTATTGAGAAAATTTAATACAACGGATCATCATGAATGTGTCCCGCAGACTTGACCCGTAATAATAGTGGTTTGCCCCGTAGAGAAAAACACGTAGAAGTACACAATAATGTAGCCGTAGAGGGGGCTATAGCGTTTTAATGAGTCTGCAGAGAAGACCAAAAATAAATCGCGGCTTTTCAGCACCGGGAGACGGGATCGCTTTTGTCAGACACAGAGTTTTCGTTCCCCAGGGGGTAAAATCCCGGAAGCGAGAAACGCTGTCGCTGATTGGCCGCTTGCGTTCTTTTGTTAAAAACCCCGTGCTTATGCACCACGACATTTCGCTAAGCTACCTTACGCATTAAAATCATTCTATATATTGACCAAAAAGCTATAGACATTATGTTATCTATTTCACTTTCATTGCCTAGTTTAATGAGGAGATCTACTTCAAACTCTATGTCAATATCAAACACTTTACGTCTAAGCCAATGTAAATAAGACTTAAAGGAATCATTACACTTACATAAAATCAGATACAGTTATAATTGATGTGTTGTAATCTGTTTTTCTTCAATCTGAATCAATTTTTGGAAGTTGGAATGAATTTGGGTTTAAAAATTTAAAAATTTTAGAAAATAAAAAAAAATGCAAAATACTAAAAAAATGCCAAAGTACTCAAAAAGTGCCAGAACACTTAAAATACTCATTTGAGTATTTGTAACAGCCCTATGTATTATAGTTTGCCAATCACATCTCAATATACATGTATGCTGGTGCTGTGTGTTGCAAGTGGCACCATCTTTTACGCTTGACATGTTTCATCACTAAGCTGTAGTCTATACTGACAGATGATGGGCAAACTACTTTGAAAGTTATAATAGCCCTCACCAACCCAACCATATGGTACAACATTTATAACAATGGTCAGCTTAGTGAGCTGACTGGGAGTTCAATAGGTTGGTAAGTTATAAATTGCTAATCAAGTAACAACTACAAACAGAGCTATGCCAGTGTTCAAGAGACAAGAAATAACACCAACATGGGCAAAAAAAAAAACATGGTAACAGTTAGCCATGTGGCATATAAGAACAACTACCCTATCTGGAATTTTTGTGGAAATACAATACCTTTAAAATTTTGTCAAAAGTCTACAAACTACTCCGCAAAGTTAGCAAAATCCCACCATTTGGTACATGATGGCTTGGTATTCTTAGCTTCACTCAACACTGGACAGTGCCAACATTCGGCTTCACTCAACACTGGACAGTGCCAAATTGGTAAGTTATAAATTGCTAATCAAGTAACAAATACAAACAAAGCTATGCCAGTGTTCTAGAGACAAGAAATAACACCAACATGGGCAAAAAAAAAAACATGCTAAAAGTTAGCCATGTGGCATATAAGAACAACTACCCTATCTGGAATTTTTTTGGAAATACAATACCTTTAAAATTTTGTCAAAAGTCTACAAAATACTCCTCAAAGTTAGCAAAATCCCACCATTTGGTACATGGCTTGGTATTCGTAGCTTCACTCAACACTGGACAGTGCCAAATTGGTAAGTTATAAATTGCTAATCAAGTAACAACTACAAACACAGCTATGCCAGTGTTCAAGAGACAAGAAATAACACCAACATGGGCAAAAAAAAAACATGGTAACAGTTAGCCATGTGGCATATAAGAACAACTACCCTATCTGGAATTTTTGTGGAAATACAATACCTTTAAAATTTTGTCAAAAGTCTACAAACTACTCCGCAAAGTTAGCAAAATCCCACCATTTGGTACATGATGGCTTGGTATTCTTAGCTTCACTCAACACTGGACAGTGCCAACATTCGGCTTCACTCAACATTGGACAGTGCCATCATTCGGGCATATTTTGCCCGCACAGTGGGTTTTACTTGGGTGGAAATTTCGTAAATAATACCGTCAAAGAAGTTGTAGAACGACTCCAAGCATGCGGGGTAATCAACATGAAAGATGTAAAATGACTTGTACAATTTGTCGAAGGCATCCAAAGAATCACTTCCAACGGGAATGCTGGTATTGTCCAAGATCAAGAAGCGCTCCTTAGCATCATCCCCATGCACCAAAACAAGCAAGAATGGTTGCGTGTAGATTGCTGCTTTTGTCTTGCTAAAATGCTCAACATCTGTTCCAATCTGCAAGTCAATACAAAAAGAAGACTGTAGTTCATTTTGGAGGGTATATGTATGATATGATCAAGGAGATGGGTTACTTGATAGCACCAACATTTGCTGGTTCATCAGCATCTGTAACTCATTAAAAAAACAATATAGCCATTATGATGAAACATTGCCATCTTTTCAATTTTATCACATAAATTTAGATAGTGTGATTGTGATATTGACAGTTATCAACGAATGGAAACCTTGTCTCATTATCAGAGCCCATTAGTTGCTTGTGATCATAAACTCTTGAATAAAATGCAGTCAGACTTCCTGAATAGAACCATCAGCAATTTTCAGAATAAGAAAAAAATTGTGATTTTGGTTATCCACCGTTTTTTTCCCCAGGTATTCATAGATTTAAACTTTAAGTTACTTTAACCCTAATTAGACTGGGCTATTTTGATCCCTAATAAGACTGGGGGGGGGGGGGGGGGGGGGGGGCTGATTCAGCCTCCCCCCTTGAGATCTTGGCCGCGGATCGTGCTGACGCCGCAAAATTTTGCACGCGTGTAGAGGACCGCCTAAACTACACAACTTCATAAACAGATGTTCAAATATATTCATTGTTTATTTTTAATTAATTATGCTAATTTATGCGTAAAGCCGTAAAAACATACTTTTTGCACTAAATCACTAAATTAAGCTTCTAGAATGCTAATTTGTGGTATAAATATTCCTAGTTACATTCCCCACCATTCTACATTACAAAAAATCCGGAACCAAAATTAATTTCTCGTTTTTTTTTTGTTTTTTTTTTCTTATGTATTTCTTGTTTTTCTTTGTTTTTCGACTATTTGTTTTGGTTGTTTTTTAAGCGAAATGTGTCGCAAACATTTTTTGAAGCATAATTATGCTAAAATAAATTAATTTCAGGCATTGAAAACAAAAATATGATTTTTCATTTGAATTAATTGAAAAAAAAAACACAATTTACAATGACTTTGTACACAAAATCACGTTTTTGAACAATTTTGAGGTTGACAAGCTTTTTTTCTAATGGGCGTGGCTCAAGAACAGCATGCGTGAGCACAACAAATTTGGTCTCAAAAGTTGCACGAGACTTGAAAGTGAAAAGTCAGCCAACGGTGCTATCAAAAAATTTTTATGTCGAGGTGGGGGGAGGGGCTGAATCAGCCCCCCCCCCCCCCCCCCCCCGTCTTTCAAGGGTTAAGTCTTCTTGGATTCTCAACACTTCTTGTTCACCCACATGCAAAACAATCTACTCAAAGCATTTCTGTGAACCATAAACAGACTGAAGTTTCACCTAACTTACCACATTCTTCTGCATGAGAAATGTTGCAGGGTCAGCTCTGGTTGGCCCACTTGGTCCCTTCTTTTTTGATCCTGGAAATAACTTTACTAGGCCCTCCAAAACATCAAGGTCACCTGAAAACGTAACAAAATCCATTTATATGAAAGTTAATGCCTATGACTTTAGAAAAACACTCAGTTGATCAATGCCATCCATAATCTTGTTACACATCTTAACATAACAACATGTCAATGACATTATAATGGATTTTAAAATAGCATTTGATGAAGTACCTCATTAACACATTCTTTTAACAATTATAAAATGTGTAAGATTTGAAGACTTCACCCCAAAATAAAGGAGCTATATGAATGAATTTTGTCAGTGTAATCATTGGTCTTTACGGTACATTATGGTGCAAAAAATGGTCTTGTAAATATGTGTACTTTATCTACAGGTACACAACTGTATAATTAATACAAATGGGTTATTGTTTCCTCTAGATGTATGTCTTTCAATGGAGGCTGGATCTGATGTCTGAAAATAACAACTTAGAACACAGACACCACCACCTGCCAAGTATTCCATTTAAATAAGCAGAGCAAAACTTTAAAGCAGGGCTCGACACTAGCGGTTGCCCGGGGCCACCAAAAATGAAAGTCGGGCCACCAAAATTCCAGAAAGTCCAAATTTGGTGGCCCAATTGGGCCACCCAATTGGGTCACCAAAATTTTAACACCAGCAAGGGAATAACATTGTTTTTAATTTTTTCGGGCCACCAGATTTGCTATTCTGGCCACCAAAAATTGAAAATTGGTGATTTTGGTGGCCCGATCGCAGCAATTGGGCCACCAAGAAAAAAATTAGTGTGGAGCCCTGTTTAAAGTGACATTACTTAATACTTACTGATGGTATCATCTGCACTCTCCAATTTCACTATCCCATCACTTATCAGTAGCTGCTTTATAATTGGATAGTAAGTGTGTCGCCACTTAACAAACAGGTTGCCACCGTGGTCGGGATATAATCCCTCAAATTCAAGATTCATCTGCAAAGAGTGTAAATTTAAACTACACTTAGTTACCTTTAAGGCATTGTGGATTACAATTTTGAAAAAAAAAAAAAAAGTTGCCAGCCGCAAGGGCCCAACTATTTTAAATCCCAACTTTCCCATTATGTGACTAGTTTATCTCTGTTGTAACTTGTATATTTTTAACCTGACTTCTGATTTGAAATAAATGTGAATTGAATTGATTGAGCTACGCGAGAGAAGCCAAGTTCCATTTGATAAATATAAAAAAAAAATCAAACATTCCGCAATTCTTGTTCGGGTCAATTAAAATAAAAAGTTGTTGTTTTCAAATAAATTCATTGAAAATTTAAGAAATTTAGATACTACGACTCAGCATTCAGCGCATTTCTGCAGGGAGCATATTCTTGTTTGATCAAATTTTAGTCACAAATTCATGGCAATACTTATTAACTTTGCCTCCACGAAATTTTAGCATGAGAACTTATGTTTGAGAGACACAAGCAGAGATTTATCGCAAGGAAGTCGCCCTGACATGTTCCCGTTCAGTAATCAATTAACATGTTCTGCATAACATTATGTCATTAGCCTGATTAGGTCTAGAACTGCGCGTAACTTTGTAGCGCGGCGCTTTCACTCACCACCGGGATGAACACGGGGTTTCTAGTGAGCTACAACTAGTCAGACCTGAGCGAGGAGCAGCTAAGACTAAGAGGAAAGAAAAAGACAGGGCTGCGATTGAAGTGCTATTAATTTTTAAGCGACACAGTGCTTGCCGCTATTTTCAGAGCCCTGGAAGAGGAGTATATTGCCATTTCATTTTTGTGAAAATAAATCGGGAAGAAGATCAACTTACCGAAATATTCCCGGTAGAATTTAGATCAAGTTTGAACCGAACGGGAACTGGGTCTAGACAGGCTACGGTAGGCTACAAACACAACACACAATGACACAAGCTCATGAGCGTGAAGGCAAGCCCGGCCCGGGGAGCAAATTTGCGATTCCCAAACGGTTCGGGTATCATGTGAGCGCATGATTGGCTGATTGCTGACTGGTTTTTTATTATTCACGAGTTATTTGACTTTAAATAACAGTTGGGCTTTATTTCGTTATTGTTGCACGATTGCATCATCGCCACTTGTGTGGCATCTCTGAACCCAAAGTCTTCAAAGAATGAGAGTTTGATTTCCGGGTAATCCTGGGTTTTAGCAGCTGAAAACGTACCAACTGGACATCAGTTTCAACTCGTATGTGTGCATATTGCCATTGACATATGTGGAGCAAAATTTTGAGGTAAGTGAGTAAAAGGGAAAAGGGGGGAAAAGGGGAAAAAAGCGTTTTTGAAATTGCCCAGACAGACAGAATCTGTCAATGGGTATCATTCCAGAAACGTTTAGCACCAGAAAAGGTCATTTATGTTTAAAAAACGTTCGTCCATTAACTGAAGTCCATTCAATAAGTCATGAAAAATGACAACTATCGCGTGCTTTTTAGCGGAATGCGTCTATCACTCTACGCCAGCTCCAATGGGCTGGCTTTCATAAGCCGAACCGTTTAGGAATCGCAAATTGAAATTCGCGCCCGGCGAATAAGCCTAAAATGAAACATAAAATCGACAGCTACACACACCTCACATGGTCCAGTTTAAGCATATTTCACGTCTCGGTAGTCTACCTATCATCTAGCATTTTCTCACCTGTAAATATTTTGATTATTTCCTCGGGAAAATGGCGCTCCTCCAACCACTCCTCTACAGTCTGCAGCTGTGGCTGTCCACCGGCCATGTTGAAATGATTGAAAACTGACGAAATTTTGCACAGCAACTGCGCGAAAATAGCCGTTCCTGATTGGTCAATAGTTCGCTCCGTGAAAGAGCGGCGTTTTCGAGTCACTCCTTCGCGAGCGAACGTCACTCTGGTACCGGAGTGAATCGTGGAAACATATTTTCACTCTTAAAGAGCTAAACTACCCTCGATTAGAGTTAAATCAAAGTCACTCGAAATTTCGAGTGATTTTTCACTCTTTCACATTAAGAGTGTAGGACAACAAGAAGGAATAGATTACATCTTTGAATATAAGCGCATTTATATTTTGAGGTTAATTCCCCTTTAAGTATTCCCCTTTAAGTATTCGAATGCACGCAACAGTCCAGTAGCGATGGAAAAACCAAGCATACGAGAAGCACAAACGTCTGACAGGTGTGATGACACAGAGCCACGAGCACAACGCGCACAGAAGACGCCCGACACGCCCATGATGGATTCCAATCAGGCCCCTAAAGCTCCGCCATTTTGACGGAGACATTTGAACGTTCCCGAAGCCCTATTAACATAATATGAATTATTCATTTTCTAAGATGCTCCCAACATCTGTACATACTTTTCATGCAACAGAAACAAAAACACGAGTCAGCGTCGAGCATGCGCATTGAGAGAGGTCACGTACACTAAATTTACCTTTGCATGTTAATGTATTCATTATTTGGATAATGAGGATCCGCCAGCATTGGCGAATCAGTGACATCCATTTCTAATATAATTATAATAATCAATCATCATCTGAATCAATATTGAAATGATAAACAGTCAGCAAGCTTCATGTACGTGCCGTATATCAATTCACTGTTGAAAATGAATATGAAATCAACTTGGTCAAGCTGTATCAAAAGAAACAAATCCATATGTGGGATCTTCTGACAGTAATTTTGAAAATATAGTTATTATTTTTTGTTGTTGATATTTTTGTAGCAAACTTGGAATTTAACTCCGCCCCCCTCCTAGGGGAAGATTTACCAGCTCTCTTTCTCCCTCTCAAAGAGAATCACTAACTCACCAGACACGGGGGGGGGGGGGGGGGATTGGAAACTTTCTTTTCCCCTTCTTCTTCCCATCTCTCTCTCACTATCTCACATTGTTGTCTTTCTCATTATCATTACTATATATCATCTCACAAGTTATCTCTTTCATCTCTCTCTTTCTCCCTCTCACTTCATGTTTCATCGCTCTTTCCACAATGTGATTTGATTCATTGAAGAAAAAGAAAAGAAAAACTATTGGATTACTGCAAGGTGAATGTTCATAAAATCAAGTCAATTACATGAATTCTCACAATAATGAAATTTACCATGTTTACAGTTTATGTGATTAAATCTGCAGTTACGATACCCATTCTAAAACAGATTTGCTCACCTTCTGCTTGATCAGTCTCTACATGTTATCTTCGATCACAACTGATTGTTTTACCTTATGTTTTGCATCTCTTTCTTGCATGTATCTCATTTCTTCAATTGTGTATTCCATCATCCACTACTGTCAACACAACGTATTATAATGTATTTGTTTTACTAATACATTTATCAAGGGGCGCTATAAGTATGATTCTAAACTTTTATAAATATAAATCATAAGTTACCCTACACGAAAACTTCAAACATATCTGTATATTACTAACAAAGAGTACATTTTCATCACAACTGAATAATTAAAGTCAAATGACCTCATGTGCTACTTGGAAGTATTAAATATTTTAATCTTATTGCATTTGTTGATTTTTTTTTCTTCAAATTTTTTGAACACAGCATAGGTTACTATTGTACTTCAGGGAGTTTATAAAATCATGACTTATGCAATACAGAATACTTGAAAATCCTGATGAAATCATCAGAATTTTTCACAACAAATTTACCCTAACTCCAAAACCACAAAGTCTCCAATTAAACAAAGACTAACTAATGTAAATTTCAGAGTCCTAAAGAATGTTGATTAAAATTTGATCCACACATACCAAGGGCATATTTGATTAGAAAATGAAAGATGATTATGTTAATTTTCAGTACATACATGTAAAGCTCTCTATATGAACCCCAAATTAATGATTACTAACCTATTTTTCAATTCATCAATACTGATTGTTTTACTCTGAACCTACGGAGATCTGTTTAAATAGTTTTATGTCATATAAATATTTGATAGTACAGACTTTCCCAAAATCATAATTTCAATCATATATATATATATATATATATATATATAAGATCAGTTCATTGGATAAGTTTTTTTTTAATCTGTGGAGATGCATAATGGATCAAAGCATAACCCCACTGGGCCTGGCAGTCACTTCAGTATAAACATTAGGGGCCCTACCATGTCCCTATGCCATCTCGAAAAGGATACCCTCGACTCAATAATGAGCTACAATACATCTACATGAAAGAATTGGCTGTATTAGAATTTATAAAGTGACATGTGGAGGGGCAGGTGAAGGTGCCACATGTGAAAAGCTTTAGATGCAGTATCCATTTTCCTTAAATGTGCTTGTTACAAAAACTTCAGACACTTGCTTGTTTGAAAATTTTGAACGACAAAGAGATCCCAAAATGTGAGATAACCTTCTTTTTTTGTGCTGGTCAGAGAATTTTGGAGAAAAACAGGACCAAATAGTAATCTGATTAACTCTTTTTTTTTTTGCTTGTCAGAGAATTTTGGAGAGAAACAGGACCAAAAATAATCTGATAACCTTTTTTTTTTTTGGTCAGGAGATTCGTGCCCCCTTTTACAAATTGAACACAGATCTTTGTGAATGAACCAAGGAGATCCTTCATATACCTCAGTTGGATGAGTGTATGAAAAGCAAACTTATTCATACAGCTGAGCCTACCTCTTTAAACTTCAGCAGGTCGGTAGTTCTTTCTTCCTCTCTGAATGTGTCTTTACTCAAAGTGGGATATGCCTTCCTCAGCTATTGTTACTGAAGAAGAGAAGCATCATCCTGGAAAAATGAAATAGTTCATACATCACATAAAAATTGATATTCCATTCATGCTGGCCTCATTAATTCTCAAAGAGAATACAAGTAAAACATATGTTCCTTTCACAAATTCCAGCTGAAATTGTAATGTCTTTCTTCAAAAATATTTCAAAATAAATATAAGTTCATAATTTGTTTCCTTTTAATATTCTACTTGCTTTTTGTTTGCGTACATGTATTATTGAAAAGGGTTGAAGAACACTTTCAAAGGAACAACATAATGTATATTTTGTTTGTCAACACATTTGAGATCCCCTGAAAACCCTCTTCATTTAAAATTACACCAAAAGGAAATTAATATACCTAGGATAAGATACATCTATCCTTGACACTAAAGCTCAAGCTATACTCCTCAAGGATCTTGAACATATTTTAATTTGTTGTATGCTCCTAATTTACATTAATTTCAAATGATTGGTGGCAGAATAAGGGGGCACATGAACCTTCTTCAAGTCAAAGTAAATAGTCTATTCTTGACTTGTAGGTAACATCCCCGGCCCCCGTTCCCATTGAAATAACAATTGAGCTGCCACTTTATTTTATTATTATTATTATTATTATTAGAGCTTTAGATCTAGAACTACCTACCTGTCAAGCTGAGAAATGAAAATAAAGGGGCATCCTAGTACCTTCCACTTCATCCTTCATCTCCAATTGTTGGTAGTAACTAGTATGATATGGCAATAGTAGTACGTTCAGCCATGCGTTGATGGGTAGATACCTATGGTAGATACATACTGTAGAACTAAACACTTGGTAAGCCTGTATGTTCTTCCTGTCATGTGCATCTGAAAGAAACAAGTTGAAAATGATAATTGATAGTGATACTGTTTACTACTAATTTTCCAAAAATTTTGGATCCTGCCTAAAAATGAAAATGACTATCGTAGGGCTTTTCCCTCCCTGCTACACTGAAAGAAAAAAAAAACATGCATGCTTTGACTTCTTTTATTTTTTTTTGTCAAATTCAATCAAACTCAAACTTTTAGTTTCATCGGCTAAAACTCACGGCGCTATATGGGTTTATTTTTTAAAAGTCTAATCTAATGTCATTTTAACATTACATTAAAATGAATTGGGCAGGACTAGAGTAGAGCTATAGGAAAGACTAACAAGCCCCCCCCCCCTCCCCCACCAATTCATTTAATCACTGACGTACTATGACCAGTCATTCTTGCAGTAGGCTCAAAATGTGCTTTGCCCTAGGCTAGAGTCTATGTTGAACTGTTACGAGTAGATCTAGACTACATCTAGATGTAGGAAATCTAGATTAGACCTAGACACCGAGTAGGAGTCTAGATTAGATCTAGATCTAGTAGTGTATGACTACATGTAAGTACATATTGTAGGACTTGTCAGGTCTACATGTACGCCACCCCCGAGCTGAACCAATACAAAAAATATCCTACTCATAGACATAGAGTATAGATCTAAGTTAGATTTACATCTAGAATACGTCTAGATCTAACTTAACTTTGATCTAACAAGTTAGACTCTATGTCTGCATCTAACTTAGATAACTGCTTTGTCAAAGAAGGCTGGCCTAATCAACTAAACTTGCAATGCAGATCTACGATAGGTCTACATAAAATCAAAATAATTCACTGGCTGCAGAGATCTTGCTGGGAACTTGTGAACTGCTGAAATCTTTACAAGAACTTGAATAAAAACACACTAAAATTTCTTTCTTTCTTTAAAAGCTTGATCTCAACAAGCCATGTTAATGTTACAAGTCTACCAAGTTTTGAAATTATTTGTTCCAATACTAATTACTAGTTGGTTTGCATCACTGTCGATGGGGATGAAATTCTTTAACCAGTGAAAGCTCTCGGCTAATATATCGAATTTTATGACACAGTCCCGCCCGCCAACTCGGGGTAAGCTAGCTGTCAAAAGTGGGAGAGTGGTTATGGCAATTGAGCTGAAACTTAAGCTCACAACGATAGAAAATATAACGAAAGCAGATTTATCACATAGACCCTACAGCACTTTCAAATCCTTTCAAAATGTACTGAAATTCCAGGAGATCCCTCACATTGGTATAAATTCTTATGAATATTAATCTATTTATGACATTTAAGCGTAATTATGTTTGTACTCACCGGTAAACTTTTCACAAGAAATTCTCACTTCGTGCGGGAGACGTCATTACATTGGGTGATTTCAAGTTCAGTGTTGAAAGCTGGTGTTGGTGTTGTGGAAACAACAACACCAGCCTAGCCCCAACACAGTACTTTAAATCAGGCTGGTGTTGGGATTGACCTCGCAAAAAATGACGTATTTCCGGTAGTCAGTATTGAGCGCTGGTGTTGAATGTCGTCTGCTGAACCGAGCATCACGGTTCGTGTTGACGATTTACATGTAATTTTTCCATTCACCAACACCAGCATAATTTCAAGTGCGGTGTTGGTGTTGGTGTTGCTATCATCTTATGTTATTGCTCCCTTCACATGTCCCTCACGGTTCCTCGCGGTTTGGCCTACGACCACTCAGCTTATGTTGGTAGTTTCCCGGGGGGCCACTCAACTAATATTGCTGTACACAAGCGCGACCAAAAAAAAAACGCGTGGAAAGGGTAGTTTTTGCCGGTTACAGCGCGTGACGCGCGTGACGCGTTTAGGATGTCAAAGAGGCCAAAAATCGGAAAAAAGATATATCTGAGTTTGTCATACGCGTTTAGGGTATCTTTTCCCGAATACTTGTCTGGATTTTGTGCGACGAGTCTCTTGTTTAGGGGGTGAAATTTCAAGAAAGCACGCCGACAACATGGGCGTCGCCAGGGGGGTGCGGAGGGTGTCTTTTGAAAAGGGCGACATGTTCTTATTGTGTAGTGTCGAACAGCTCATATCTGCGCCACCAGCACCACTGCCTGACATTGGAGTTGGTAAGTTTTGTCTTTTTTTCCCAAAAGGCACCCCCCTTGAAAAAAGCTGGTGACGGCACTGGACAATACTCGAATGGATAAAACGCGTTTAGGGGATGTTTGGAAAACTTGTGGTCGCGCTTGCCATTACAGCAATATAGTTTTGAGTGGTCCCCCCGGGGGTAGTTGAACCCATTTTACAGTCAAAATAAGTTTAGATTTTTAAAACCATACACATATTATGGAAGAAAAATAGTTTTCCTCTGAAACTTTTAGAACGATTATTCAATTCTAATCAAATATGATGCTAGTTCATTAGAATTTCTCATTGAAAATTATTTCATCGTCGAGACTTTTCACTCGTAGAGTATGACGTCACTCGGTGTTTTTTTTTTTTCGGTGTTTTTTTTGTTTTTACAAGTTTTTTTTTTTATTCCTTTCTCTCAAACAAAATTACAAATGAAGTTTAACATTTCATACAAAATTACAAATAATTTGTTGACATAAACGAAATTACACGTAAACTTTCACATTCCATAAATACATAATTACAAATAAATCTTCACATTAACATAACTGCAAGAAATAAAGTTTCACATTTCATGTACAAAATTATGATAAATTTTCTCACAACAGAATTGCAAACAAATTTCAACAAGTTATACCTTGGAATAATAAATGATTGGCATGATAATACAGTAATCAAGGGAAAATTATGTATATAATGTATACTTCAACTTCGGTCTAGAGAGAAAGGAAAAAGAAAAGAAGAAAGAAAAGGAAAAAGAAGTGGAGGTGATTTTACCCCCCCCCCAAAAAAAAAAAAAAAAAAAAAAAAAAAAACAACAACAACAACAAACAAAAACGAAAACAAAACAAAAAGAACAAGAACAACCAAAAAGAAAAAAAAAAAAAAAAAAACAAAACAAAACAAAACAAAACAAAACAAAACTACATCAAAAACACACAAAAAAAAACACACTAAACACTCCCCAAATAGGACACGACACTGCGCGTTCCCATCCCCCCATCCCCCCGAATTCACCACACCCCAACACACTCACCTAAAAACATCACCTCCCTCAAACCGCAAACATCCACACACGCGTAGCTTCAAAAGTCCCCCCCCCCCCCCCCCCCGTAGATGCACACTCAGATCTGTGTTGCGTTTCCAGCGAGAGCAGCCAATGACTCCATTCTTTCCCATTTCCTATAATGATTATTTAGTGTTCCTTTCTGCTCAGCTATTTTTCTTTCTTCTTGTTTACTTTCTATTACTCGTTTCATAATATTTTGTGACGTCGGAGGCATCCCATTCTTTTTACTGCACGTAAATATCATATACTTTATCAAAATTATAAGTTGATTTGACAACTGATCTTTTGCTATACTGGAAGTCTGTATTCCCACATGAACCTCTTTCCAATCAATGTTTGTAATTTCTATGATATCAAACAAATTTCCACATTCTATCCAAAGACATCTTACCTTTTCACATAAAAAGAATAAATGTTCATACGTTTCTTCTTCTTTATTACAAAACGAACATGCATTACTTACTACAATTTTAAAGGTAAACAAATGTTTATTAGTATAAACGAGGTTATAAAGTAATTTAAACTGGAATTCTCTTAGCCTGCTATTCAGGGTGGACCTTCTCGGTGTCAAGAAAAAAATTGTATTTCTTTCCACGTGGAAGGTACAGAATGAAACAAATTTTGTAATACATTAATTTCTGACATATCTAGTCCCATACTTAAAAAATCATTGATGGACTTCAAATTCCCTACTTCATCTACAATTATGATGTATTTTAAATATATTTTTAAGAAACAGGTTTTCCGTCAACGCGAATAAATTTATTGTTGAATAAAATCTCATTTCTTCTATTACTTTCTTTTTTCAACAAAAGTTCTTTGGTGCAAAACCAAGACTCCATCATATCTCTGTAAAAAGCTGGAACAGAAAGACTAAGCACATTCGATGCAGTATTAGAAAAAAATATAAGCAGGCCACCCACTTTCCTGGTTTGATGTCTGAAGTAATGTTTCCAACCCATATTTGATTCTCCTATCATTAGTCTTTTTAACCAAGTGATTCTTTGAGAGCGGATGAATAATCGAAAGTCCGTCAGTTTTAACCCCCCTTTACTGTAGTCCAAATGTAGTACCTCTCTTTTAATCTTATCCTTCCCACCCCATAAAAAAATTAGAGATAATCATGTCAATATCTTCATAAACCCACTGCGGTACTGGCATAAGTGAGGAAACATACACTAACTTTGATAAAACAAAAGTCTTCATTAACTGGATTTTTCCCATTAAGGTAAGGTCCCTTTGTTTCCACCAACATAGCTGTCTTTTTATTTTACTCAGAATCTCTTTGTAGTTCAATTGTTTTTGTCTTTCTATATCTAATGAAAAATATATACCTAATACTTTTATCATTGGCACTATTTTACCAAAAGGAGTTACAATATTCGAACTACTGTGAGGTCCCATTAATAAAATGAAAGTTTTGTCTTTATTCATTTCTAGTCCAGATAAACTAGCAAAACGTTTAAATAAATTATCTAGCTTTTTAATCGATTCAAGATCTTTGACAAAGTGTCATGTCATCTGCATATAATATTTGTTGAAATGTGCATTTTCTAATTTGATTCCATGAATTTCTTGATCCTGACGAATCGAATGAGCAAGGGTCTCAATACATAATCTGAAAAGATAAGGGGAGAGGGGGTCTCCCTGACTTACTCCTCTACTGATACTAAAATATCCCGTTGACATAATTATTTCCATTAAATACACAACTTTGAGCCTTATTATAGAGAGTCCTAACCCACTTACAGAATGATGATCCATAACCGAAAGATGTCAAAACATTTTGCAGAAAATTATGTGAAACGGAATCAAAAGCCTTTTCGAAATCTACCGTCAACAAAAATGCCTGTAAATTATTATCTGTAGTGTGAAAAATCATATCGTCTATCAATCTAATTGCCTCACCAATATATCTCCCTTTTAAATATCCAACCTGATCTACGTTGATAATTTCATTTAATACCTTTTTTATTCTTCTTGAAAGGACTTTAGTTAAAATCTTATAGTCTACATTTAACAAAGATATTGGTCTATAGTTTTTTTTTTGTAACGGGTCTTTCCCCTCCTTTTGAATCAAAATTATAATGGCCTGTTTTTGTGAAGAAGACAGTTCCTCTTGCTCAAAAGCTGAATTAATTGCTTCCACTAACATTTCTCCAATCTCCGGCCAAAACGTTACATAAAATTCTGCACTTAAACCATCATTACCTGGAGACTTATTACATTTCATTTCTTTTAAAACCGACATGCATTCAGCTATAGTAATTTTTCCTTCACATAATTCTTTAGACTCATCAGACAATTTTGGTAAACCTCAAAAAAAAAAAGATTTTTTATCGGACGTATTGGAATATATTACCGGTTGTGTATATAGTGTACTATAAAATGTGTGTATTTCTTTCTGTATTTTCGTTTCATCAAGAGTTATTTTTCCATCTTCTGTTGACAACTTTTGTATCACAGTTTTCTTTTTATTAGCTTCCATTAACTGGTTAAAGTATCTCATGTCATTCTCACAACTTTCATAAAAGGATGCCCTTGATCGAATCTTAAGGCCTTCATTAATAAAATCGTAACATGCCTTCAACTGTTTCCTTTTACTTTCTAATATCCGAACCTTTTCTTTTTCGATACTATTTCCTAATTCGTTCTCGATACAACCAATATCCTTTTCCAGTTCCTCAATTTTTTGTCTTCGTTGTCTAGCCTTTTCTTTATATTTTCTTGTAAATTGACTTATCTTCATTTTCATAAAATCCCACAACATTCTCTTATCTGCAATTTCTTTCTTATATTTTTCTTCTAATTCAGTGATTTCCTTTTTCATTCCATTTATAAATTGATTATCTCTGCATAAGCTGTTATTAAATTTCCAATAAGATCCTTTGCCTTTCAATAAGTTTTGACGTTTATTATAAAATTGTAACTGTATAGCCGAATGGTCTGGAGCTATAGATGGGATAATATTGCATTTTACAACTATTTCATCAAGTTTCTCAGTTATAAACCAGTAGTCAAGCCGGCTTTGCATTAAGGGTTGAGTTTGTCTATATGTAAATTGCCTCTTCATTCCATTTCTTGTTCGCCAAATATCAATTAAATCTAAATCATCCATAAATTGTTCAAAAAAAGTACAAAATCTAGATTGATATGATGTTTTACTGTTTCCATTATAATCCAAATCCATGTTTCTAATCATATTGAAATCCCTTCCTATAATTGTAAAATCGTCTTGGACATACATTCCTTTCAACAACTGACTAAAATCATTCAAAAAATGTATTTGTTCCGACTCTTTGCCTCGTAGAGGAAAATACACATTACAAATAATCATCTTTTGACCTTGTATGATACATTCCATAATCACACACCGTCCTTCCTTGTCTGTACATACCTTATGGACTTGAATATCTAACTTTGAATTGACTAAAACTAAGACTCCTTTACTATGACTTGTCCCGTGGTTAAAATAAAGACTTCCATCCCATAACATTCTCCATTCGTCTTCGATTTCTTTCGTATTATACCTCTCTTGTAAGAAAATAATGTCTGCTCGTTTATCTTTAATCCAGGTAAAAATTCTCTCCCTTTTTAACTTGTTTCTTATTCCTTTAACGTTTAAGGAGAGAAAGTTACATGCAAAGGATACATTTTAAAATTGAGCCATAATGCAGATGAAAACCTAAAACTACAAGCATCAATCTACAATTGTTTACAAAATTAAGGAGATACAACCTCCTCAAGTAATTCCTGATACCTTGATGATTGCACAATACATTAAAAAAGCTTCGAAACCCCACAGAAAGGCAAATAAAGTGAAAGGCTACCCCCACTGGAAAAGCACACGTATCTACATCCACAACATCCACAACACCCACAACATCCACAACATCCTCAACACCCACAACATCCACAACACCCACAACATCCACAGCACAACCCAGCAACAGCAACAAGGCAGACAGGCGATGCGCCCATCCCCTGTGAGCTACACAGAGCAACATCACTGAAGGTATATGGCATAAAGTACCCGCCCCGCTCACCGCACCTCAAAACCATTATTTTCCACAGAAAGGTGCAGTAAAATTAATATATTTCACGGGGGAAAATACAAACAAACCCTTTATACACCTGTACATATAAATGCACACCTACATGTAGATACTTTCTATAAATGATATGTAGGAAGAATGTATCCACATTAATGAAGTATCTTAACTTCAACTATCTTACCTCCAACTATTAAATTGTTAAAACTTATCTACAAAAAAATAGATAAAAAATAACAACAACACACAAACAACTGAACTATCCTGTAGCATATAAGAAAAAAAAAAAAAATTCTGCTCTTATGAATAAATCACGCCCTCAATAATATTTTCCAACTGCTAGAGCTAAAGATCACCAGGGCCTGATTATACGTCACCCCGCATTCATACGACAAAACGTTCAGTCACTCATAGTTCTATGCGCAGTTTTAGAAAAATGAAATAAAAGAATAGAATTAATAGATAAATAAATAATCAAGAAAGAAAAAAAAATCATCCCATTCACCTTCTCCAAAAAAAAAAAAAATGTGTTGAATAGGAACGGACAAGGAGACAAGATGGAGAAGGAGACAAAAGTGTAGAGTACACAAAACTAAAGTCAATAAGCTTAATCAATTGATGACTTCATTCATTTACGGTTGCTTCCAATTCCAAACGTCTCATGAAATCTACAAAGTACGTTTTGGGGGGGTCCACATTCACGAAAACGCATCAACCCATGCCAGGAGTCAAAGCACACCTGAAACTATACGTCTAAAGGTACATCCCCTTCAAAATGACAAATGAATGGAATTATAAATAACCGCAGACAAGAAGGCATTACCTATGTACTGTTCAGTCAGACACACCATTAGCATATAAAATGAAAAATGTTGCTGAAATCAGGATGATTTTTTTCTTCTTCTTTTTTAAAAAAATAATCAAACAATGGGAGAGAATATCTTTGTAGATCTCCTAAAAGTACTTGCATTATGCGACCGTATACCAGGCGTCAAACCAAAACACCATCCCGGCACCAAAACCGGACCACACCATGCAAGTGTCAAAACAACACCAGTCAGATATAGGGCAACATCAGACAGGTGTCAAAAACAACACCAGTTCGATTCGAAACCGGTGCTGCTTCAACATCCATCCGGCGCAGCCCAACCCAACACCGGAACGGCCCGAGACTAACACCCTGACTCCTGCTGTATACTGACATTCTTGTCGGACATTTTTAAAGTTCCTATCTAACTTTCACTCGAAACAAATAACTCACTCTTGTTATCTGTATTGTAGATATGAAACAATCGAAATCTAAATAAAAGTTTAACCGAGACTGACAAAATTCCTGTTCTGTTCAATAATCTTTTCTTTTTTTTTTTTTAATGATATAGGTGTTGGTTAGATGCACACTTTACAGTCCAAATTCTATAAATTTAATAGCGTACGAATTTAACTCAATCTTTCATGTGGATAAGAAAAACACTTCCTTCAAACCTCTATAATGGTTCGATTGAGATTGGCACTGTAACCTGAAATCAAATCATGATTCCACAGAGGCGCCGATTCGCTCGGTATAGACAAAGCATCGGAGGGACAAGCATTGTTTGTGAACAACGCTCTGCCCCTCCAACGCTCCGCCCACCTCGAACGAGTCGAACGCCTCTGATCATGAAAACGACGAATGCTTGTTTAAATGAAAACAAAGAAGAGGTAAGCATGCCACCGGTAGTGTTCAATTTCATTGACATTATCTCCTTCAGAAATTCTCGCTCATGATTACGTAATCAGGGTGGTATCCCATGAATTCTGAATATAGAGGTTTGTTGCTTACCCAAAGGAATGTTTTTAGCCAAATAAACATACCTTAAGAAATCTTACCCTATGCCTCGAATAACATTCCTGGGTCCTATTCAGTACTAATCAACTTCTTCATTTACATGATGTGGGTGCTGGTAATAGGCCTATACTTCCACATCCCATGATTTTCATACAAAAGGACTGATAACTACACCTTTAAAAATTAACATTAAAGTCATTTTAGAGGTAAACATAACATACATAATCCACGGAATGTCCATGTGTTTGAAGTCAGCAATTGAATTAAGCATCAAAACTAATTCAGGCCTCTCAATCTTTTCCATATTCAGGATTACGCATTTATCTAGAGCTTTTATTCTTTTATTCAAGAACATCTAAGCCATAGAATTGTTCTATAGAAAAAAAAAAAAGACGTCAGTAGCTATAATCAAGAGGAATGTGTTTAACATATTGACCTCATACCTTTAGAAAATTCTGCCCTGCAAGTGCATTAAATCGCACATGTCTACCTGTAGGTCATATTCAAATAATACTAGTCAGCTTACATTTGCATAAAATGTGGGCGTTGGTTATACTGATCAATTTCAATATTTGCAATAGCCCTACACATCCACATTCCATGAATATCATGCAAATAGAGGCCTGCAAATGACAACTTCTTTGAAAATTAACATCAAAGCCCTGTTTATAGAGATAAGCATACTGTAACGTGCATAATACACAGAATATCCTTGTGTATACCGTGTTTGAAATAAGCATCAAACAATTCACGCATCTCAATCTTATACATATTTCAAATCATCCATTTATCTAGAAGTTTGTTTTGTTTTTGTTTTGTTTTTGTTTTGTTCTTTACATACAAATAAGATTTCGCCGCATTGAGGGGCGAGTTTGTTCTTCATAATCACGAAGAACCGTGATTGACATTGGGTTTGTCGATTATTTATCCCTTATTAGGTTACTTGTTCAAACCATCTTCTTTCCTAAGAATTCATGAAACCAAAAGCAGTTAATTGTTTTAATGAAAACCTCAGTCGGCAGCACATAAAAAAAAAACAAAAAAACCTGCAGGTTACTATCAACCAAGCGACATTAAAAAAAAAAAAAAAGATTAAAAATAAGTCATTGCATACCTATATACCCTCTCAAAGTTGGCATTTACATATTAATGAAACTCATCAACCCTCTAAATTAGAGGTATAATATTTCATTTTCTCAGAAAACATTGGTAGAGCCAAAAACTGAGGTCTTAAAGGGTGACTAAATTAGAGAGAAAAGAGGTGCTATTTCCATGTATTTTTGCATTCAAATCACGAATCTGGCAATTGATTGTCAAAATTATGTCTCGTTTTGGCGAAAAAGGGGGGAAAGTAGAGGTTTGAGGACCGTTCCTTAAAACTCGTGGGCTGATTGGCTAATTGACGTCACACCCCCAAGTGACGTATGAAGAGTAAGAGGCACAAGATCTACAGGCTTCGGCAATGTAACATTGTACACACAATGCGGTATTTGACCCCTCTGTTCAACAGACAATTTATGAAAAAGAGAAATTAATCAATACAGTCTAAGGAGTGAATAATCATTATCAATATATTTTCTTTAAGATCAGTGAATCCTTTTGCCCAAATATACAGCTCTTGTTTTGATTTTTTAACTTTTCTTTGAACAATGTTCTCATCCATCTGAGCTTGCCGAACGATAGTTTTGCATTGGTCTTAAACGCGTACACAGCCGTTTTATGCGTCTGTGCAATGTACTACACATCTTTAGTACGGCAACTATGTTCCCCCTCGTACTAAGCGACTGGTGAACGCTTTTGTTTGGTTTGTTTTCACTCTCTCCATTTTTTACTTCGCTTTACGTGTAGTACGGTAGTAAGTGACTTAGATTTTTGGCTGAATTCTTCGAGTAACTAAAGCCCCTTTCACAATTGGTCTACGACCAGTTTGCGACCGCCTGCAACAGATTTTTCGGGGTATTGCACGACCGATCGCTTGGTGTCTTGCGACCACTCGCACTCGTTGCAGGCGGTCGCACGAACCTGAGGCGGTCGTGACTGGTCGCATCTGAACTTTGAACATGCTCAAAATCCAGACACGACCAGATGCGATCGATTCACTCGCATTAGGTCGTACCACCAGTCGTGCGATTCTCGTATGAGTGTTGCACAACGTTGCACGATTAGATGCGAGAGTTCGCACGACTCAATAGTCGCAGTGGGTGGGCTGGAGGTCGTGCAACACTCGCACGTGCGCTAGCGACCTATAGCGACCAGTCTTGCGAATGGGTGCGATTGTGCTAAGACCATGAGACTGTTGCACGACCGATCGCAGCACATCTTACAACGTTGTACTACCATTGCACGACTGTATGAGACTGTATGCGACTATTCCTTGGGGGTATATATAGGGGGACTATGGAGATGATCCTCTGCAACAGGGCCCTCCTCTAACAACTTTCTCTTCTTTGTAACTTTCTGCTTTGGCATCTTGACTATTAAGAAGGCCATCTTGAAACTGACTACCGGTCAATTGTCGAGGGGGTTTTTATACCCCACGCCACTCGCACGAATACTCTCACGACCACTTGCACCGGTCTCATTCAATCGCACGAGCGATCGCATGGTCTCACATCCACTCGCACGACCATGCAATCGATCGTGCGACTATTGTGATTGGCGTCAAGCCACTCGCAATCACTCGTGCAACACTCGCATGTGAACGCAAGACCACTCGCACGAGCATATGCGAGCAAATGCGACTTACTCGTGCAACGGTCTCTTCTAGTCGCTTTTGTTTTACGACCGCTGTTGCATTTGTGAATGCCTTTCTGCGACCTGATGAGATCGATGGCGATTGAAGCCTGTTGCAGCCTGTCGTGCGACCAAATGATCGCAAACGGTCGCAGACCAATTGTGAAAGGGGCTTTAGAGAGATGGATAGTGATCGCGAGTCCGATTTGGAGGACTTTTTTGAGCCAGATACGAACTCTGATTTATCAGATGATTTATCGATACCGAAAGAGAAGAAGCTCAAGCGCAGTGGCATGGGGAATTTGACCATTATATTTGAACCTCTCGCAGAAGACGCGCCAGGGCATGGTGAAGGGGTCGCGGGGGAAGGGGCCGCGGGTGAAGCTGCTGCAGCTGCTGGAGAAGAAAAGTGATCACTGCAAATTGTACTTCACTCGCTTGGCCCTTGCCACTCTGCCCGCGTGAGAATACCGTTGCGACCCACAATTTCCGTAGATTTTCATCTTTAGGAAAATGATGTACGTATAGGCTTACATCATCTTTAGGGGTCTTGCTACAGCCCGCAACTATACACCGATTTGGCATTACTGATGAAATTGTGTCCCAAAATCAAAGTTATTGTGAGGAATTTTTACACACGAAAATATACGATGCAAATGGTCGATGCGGTGAATGTCATGCTCGGCACCGGGCTGGGCCTGCCGGGGCCTGCGGGCGCGCACGGTATATAGGTTGGTGGAATATTTTCCGTTACTTCTCGTACGTCACAGATCACGTGATCATGATGTCGCTCGATGGGTTTTTTTTTAGGGGCGGGGCTTATGACTGTGTAAATCAGCAAAAATGTACTTTTCAAATGATTATAAAATACGACTGAATGCATAAAAAAGTGTGTGATAGATATTTTTTGGCTCCTGATGACTCCTTCCTACGAAAAATGGGCAATCAATTTTTTAATTTAGTCACCCTTTAAGAGAAACAATGCTCGCTCCCCAGAACATTTTATTAAACGAATGTTGGTAATGCATTCTCCAACACATATCCTTATTTTACATTTCAAAATACTGAGAAGTGATTATGAAACAAAACAGGCGCATTAGACAGTTAGAAGAGGAAATGAAAAAAAAACAAAAAACCACAATTGCTTATTACCCATCGAATTTTAAAAGCCTCTTTCTCATTTTCCTAACTGTAGCTTCCTGTCAGGTCTCTATATGATTGACTGAAAAAAACAACAAATTAAAGTTTATTCTCCATAACTGTAGTACTTTCATTCGAACATGAATGTATATATATATATATATATATATACACGAAATTGAAGACATATACATTCCATGAAATTAAAAAAATAGAAAATGAAATAAATAATTTTTTTTTTCACTTCTAAAGCGCACTCATGAATAATATTCAAGTAGATATTAGGGTGAATATCAAACTGCTTCAAAAAAGACCTTGCCTGTTAATATTCATTTTCTGACAAAATCTCCTTTTTTCAAACTTCCATATTAGATACCTAATTCAGGAAAGAAAGAAAAAGAAGAAGAAAAAAATTGTTTTTAAACTTCAAAACTTTTCCGTCATCCAGTCATTATGTACAAAAACCATGCACAATACAAGCGATGCCCTTGTGTTTGACCGAAACAGTTGAGATAAACTTCAAATATTCAAGCATCTCAATCTTATACATGTTCCAGATCATGCATTTATCTAGATTTTTTTTTCTTCTTTACATGCACACAAGATTTCATCACAGTGAGGAGCGGGTTCGTTCTTCAAGATTACAAAGTTCCATGACTTGAATTGGGTTCTTTCATGAAAACCTTGAAGCCATACAATGTACATTTCATGAAAAAAAAAAAAGATGATAAATTGTTCCACTTCTAAAGCGGATCATGAGTAATTATTTAGGTAAACAACTGAGGGTGAATATCAAAACTGCTTCAAAAAGACCTTGCCTGTTAATATTCATTTTCTGACAAAATCTCCTTTTTCAAACTTCCACAATAGGTACCTAATTCGAAAAAAAAAAGAAAAAAAAAATGTTTTTAAACTTCAAACTTTTCCGTCATCCAGTCATTATGTACAAATACCATGCATATACAAACGATGCCCTTGTGTTTGACCTAGACAAAAATTAAAAGAAGCATCACCTAATTCAGGCATCGCAATCTTATATACATATGTTTCAAATCATGCATTTATCTAGACTTTTTTTCTTTACACCATGCATGCACACAAGATTCCATCACAGTATGAGGAGCGGATTTGTTCTTCAAGATTACAAAGTTCCACGACTTGAAATTAGGTTTGCCAATTATTTATCCCCTACTTGTTCAAAACTATCTTTATTCCAGAAAAATTCATGAACACAGAGGCAGTGAAATTTTTATTGAAGTGGAAACCTCAAATGGCAGCACAAAAAGATGCGTACATAAAAGGGGTATCTTTGCAACAACAACAAAAAAAAGACCCCCCCCCCCAAAAAAAAAAAAAAAAAAAAAAACCAAAAAAAAGAAAAAAAAAGTTTTCTCTAAAATACCAGTTATTAACAACCAATCGATTTGAACGATATCGTTTTTTTTAATACATGTATACTCTCTCGAAGTCGTTATCTTAATAAAACAGGACTGAAACTCATCAGCCTCTAAGTTAATTCTCTAGAGGTATATTTCTTTTTCTCAGAAAGCATGGGTTGAGCCAAAAATATGGTCTTAAGAAAATACTCGCCCCAAAACAACATTTTACAAAATAGAATTAATGTAGGTAAAACATCTCCTGTTTTTATTTCAAATGATTGAAACTGCTCTTAAAAGCTTCAAGCTTTTACTGATAACTTCCTTTGTCATTGTCGGTAATCAAATCGTCGCTTTTATCCTTAAATCGTCATTGACATCAAATCTTCATACTTAAGTCACGAAGATATAATTCAGATAAAATCAAATCACAAAAAACATAAGCAAAGACTTCAATTTCGATAGTTTCCAAAGATAAAATTAGATTTTTGGTGATGCATATCTATATTTTTGTCATTCTACTTCCTTGGAAGAACGTTTCTAGACTAAAAATACCTGTTTCCGCGTCTTCAGCCTGGTTTAACCACTTTCTTCCATCATATCTGTCGACTCCTCTCTGTTTTGTCTCTCATTTCCCGTCACTTTCCTTCCCTCGTCCTCCTCTCTGTTTTGTCTCTCATTTCCCGTCACTTTCCTTCCCTCGTCCTCCTCTCTGTTTCGTCTCTCATTTCCTGTCACTTTCCTTCCCTCGTCCTCCTCTCTGTTTTGTCTCTCATTTCCCGTCACTTTCCTTCCCTCGTCCTCCTCTCTGTTTTGTCTCTCATTTCCCGTCACTTTCCTTCCCTCGTCCTCCTCTCTGTTTTGTCTCTCATTTCCCGTCACTTTCCTTCCCTCGTCCTCCTCTCTGTTTTGTCTCTCATTTCCCGTCACTTTCCTTCCCTCGTCCTCCTCTCTGTTTTGTCTCTCATTTCCCGTCACTTTCCTTCCCTCGTCCTCCTCTCTGTTTTGTCTCTCATTTCCCGTCACTTTCCTTCCCTCGTCCTCCTCTCTGTTTTGTCTCTCATTTCCCGTCACTTTCCTTCCCTCGTCCTCCTCTCTGTTTTGTCTCTCATTTCCCGTCACTTTCCTTCCCTCGTCCTCCTCTCTGTTTTGTCTCTCATTTCCCGTCACTTTCCTTCCCTCGTCCTCCTCTCTGTTTTGTCTCTCATTTCCCGTCACTTTCCTTCCCTCGTCCTCCTCTCTGTTTTGTCTCTCATTTCCCGTCACTTTCCTTCCCTCGTCCTCCTCTCTGTTTCGTCTCTCATTTCCTGTGGCTTTCCTTCCCTCATTCTCCTTATCGATGACGACAAGTTTCCATGGCTCTGCCCTGGAGAAAAAGGCTAATTTCCCTTTCTCCCGGGCAGCTCGAAGAGTTGGTAACTGCTTGGTGCGTTCCTGGCGTACCCTTTTCAGGAGGTCATCCAAGATATAGAACGACGTACCCTTGAGTTGGCGGCCATTTTGTTGCACTTTCACTTTATCACTGTATCTTTAAGTACCGTACTTTAATGGGGCGTGGCTTCGTCGTGGCGGGTACTCTATGAACTCTCTGATGTTCTATCCCTCTTATTATCTCGTCCCCCAATTTGAGGCTCGTTCCATAGAATTCATTTACCACTTTCTCTGTATCCTCCCTCTCTGTAAGCTCAGGAATTCCCTAATAACGAGATTCTCTCGGCAAATGTACGATGAAATTCTGTCTATCTCTCTTTCTCGAACCAGTCTTTCCTCTTCCAATTTACCTTTGACTATGGGTATTTCTTCTTTTTTCAGCTCGTCTACATCTTTTGACAAGAAATTTAAGGATTCAACAAAACTGTCAAACCTACTCTCAAGTTGTGACACTTTCTCCGCTATCTTTCCTTCTAGACTGTCGAAACGGCTATTTAGTTTTTCAATCCTTACATCCAGTAATTTTTCTAGGGCTGGTAGAAAATCCCCAACCGAGCTTTCTGGTAAGTTAGGGCTTGTCGGCGTGGCAGGTCTACGCCGCTTCGACCCTCCGGTGCTAGCTTGTCCCTTGTTCATTCTTGCGTGTTTAATTGTCCAACTTTACTAACGTTAAAATGGGTAGTGAGTGGAGCGGAGCGCTTTAGCGTGTCACCTTGCTGCTGTCACCTTGCTACTAATTGCAGTAGTTATCATTTCGGCAGCAGGTGTTGAGCTGGTGTTGAGCTATCGATAACGTGATCGGTATCGGCTTTCTAAACCCATCGTTGGTGTTGAAGCTCGGTTCAGCAGCCTTTCCACGCTCTCAACACCAACATCAACACCGCACACCGTTCTTGAAATCACCCATTGACTTTACACACAGCGGAAGTGACGAAAAAGGTCATATTTGTTGTCGATCAATTCATTTGAATAATTATCATATTCATGAGGTAAGATCCAATCAAAGCTGGATATTGTCGGCATACGCAAAAGATGGATAAATAATGCATGAGGTGAAATCGATATTTTTAGATTTTTATCAATATTGGGGGCTTCGGGAAAGTTGAAATGTCTCTCGGGGGCGGAGCCTAAATACGCTTAGTCTGAATAGTGACGATGTAGCTTATATGCAAATGAGGCAATCCGCGCGTGCTACTTTGAAGCCAGAGGGGGGCCGATTCGGCCGAATTATGGATAACTGGAGCCCCAAAATCTGATAATTTTTTTTTTTTTTTTTTTTTTTTTTTTTTTTGTTTTTTGCTTTTTTTTTTTTGCAGTACATTCCAGCGGAACAACGGGAAAGCGATCGCGAAAATGTGACTGAGCGGGAATCAGAGAGTGATTCGAGCGAGGAAGCTGACATATACTTGAAGAAGAGTACTCCGACTTGTCGGCTGAAAGCCGCTGAATCACCGATACTCCCCCAGCCGATGGCAAGAAGGCCGCAGCTTCTAAGCGTTAACAAAAACCCCAAAATAAAGCTGCTAAAAAAAGATAGGCAGCATCCGTCAATACAGAAGCAAAGGAACGGAGTGTAAATATTGTAAATAAATCATATATTTTGTGGAGTAAGCATCACAAATCTGATATACTGCTACTGCAAGAAACTTATTGGACAGATAATATTTTGAAAATCATACGAAACGAATGGAGAGGAAAATGTTTTTTGTAATGGCTCTAATCACTCTAGAGGCGTTGCAATTCTCATATCAAATAATTTACCAATTGTTTTTGAAAGTATCATTTATGGTCAAGAAGGTCGCATGATTATCATAAATGCTAAAAGTAAGCGATTGTAATGTATGTATTTTTAATATTTATGCACCTACGGAAAATAAATAATAGAGGACGATTCTTTAGAAAAAAAATATCTGCATGGATATAGTTAAATAGACTTCCACATCATAATTTGGTAATAGGTGGTGATTTTAATTCCATTCTTTGTCCAAGCAAAGAATGCTTATACAAGACACCACGAAATTTAAAGACTCTTATTAAGCGTTTTTATTTATGTGATATATATGGACGGGTAGAAATCCTAAAAAACAACAGTTTACATGGATAAATTTATTTTTAAATGTGGCATCTCGCCTATATTATTGGTTAGCAAATGCTAACCTTAAATAAAAAATAATGACGTGTGATATACGTCCATCGGTACGTTGTGACCACAATGCCGTCTTTTTAAAGGTATTGATAGGTAAGCTTGAGAAAGGTCCAGGATATTGGAAATTAAACACGCACATCCTTGAAGTTGACCTTTATAAAGATCAAATAAGACATATTATTAAAAACATCGAAAGAATGACTCTTCGTTTTTGTGAAAGATGGGAACTTACAAAGATTAAATGCCGTGAATTTACGCAAATATATTGCGTTGGAAAAAAAAGTTAAAATTAATGAATTGAAGAGAAAGTTAGAAGAAAGATTTGTGAACATATAACTAAACAACTGGATAACCCAAATTATATTGTTAACGAGACTAAAAAAGATTATGTAAGAATCAAATGTATAGGATTAGAAGACATGTACAAGAGAGATTGTAAAGGGGCAAGTAGGCCTATAAGATCTACAGTCAAATGGTTGGAAGAGGGTGAAAGGAATACAAAATATTTCATGAGCTTAGAAAAGAAAAATGCTCAGAAGAAAAATATTACAAGACTACGACAAGGCAAAAAGACTATTACGAAAAGAGTTAAGGTTCTAAATGAGGTTGTTTCATTTTATGAAAAGTTATATACTAGTAAACTGGGACAAAAAGAAGAAGTTGAAAAATATTTTGAATGTTCTTTGGTGAACAGGTTAACTGAGAAAGAGAAAGAACTATGTGAAGGACTGTTAACTTATTCAAAATGTCGAAAAGCTGCATTTGAAATGCGTAGAAATAAGACTCTGGGAGGAGCCATATAGAGTTCTACTGTGAATTCTGGAATGATATTGAGTTTATGCTTGTCAATGCATTAAATAAAAATTTTAGTAACAAGATTATGTCAAAAACTCAACGATTAGGAGTTATCACATTGATCCACAAAAAAGGAGAGATGGAAGATTTAAATAACTGGAGGACAATAACTTTCTTAAATCATGATTATAAAATAATGGCTTTGGCCCTAGCAAATAGGTTACATAAAGTGATACCGAAAATTATACATGAAATTCAAGTTGGTTACACTAAGAACAGAATGAGTGGTTTTAATATTAGACTCACTCAGGATGTTTTTGAATACATGGAAAAGCAAAAGTTAAGAAGTGCAGTAATGCTGATTGATTTTCGAAAAGCATTTGATACTGCACAGCTTGATTTTATTGAATATTGTTTGCTTAATTCTAATTTTGGTGAAGATTTCCGTTGCTGGATTAAATTGATGTATATGAAAAAGTAGAAAGTTCAATACTGATTAATGGATGGCGAACAAGAAATTTTGAGATCGGTAGAGGTATCAGACAAGGCAGCCCTCTATCGGCCATGCTGTTTATTTTTGTGGTAGAAATTTTAGCAGATAGAATTAGAAAGAATGACAAAATTAAAGGTTTTCTGTTTGGAAACAACGATGATCGAAAGGAGTTTAAAAGTTTGCAATATCCAGATGACACTTCGGTATTTTTCAGGGAAAAGTCTTCTATGAAATATATTTTGGAAGAATTCGATAAATTTGGAAATGTTGCCGGTCCAGTGATTAATAAAGATAAAACAATATTGAAATGGTTAGGTTCAACAGAAGATCATTGGAACTTCGAAGCTTTTGGTTTACACTGGACAGATGGCTGTATCAAATATTTATGAGTTTACATAGACACTGATTTAGATTTAGTTGTGAAATTAAATTGGGAAACGAAACTACAAAAGATACAGATGATTGTAGACAATTGGAGGAGGAGAAATATTACCATTGTAGGAAGAGTTCTCATAATTAAGACATTACTTATTAGTCAAATAGTTCATATGATTATGTTTTGCTCAATACCAAAATAGAAAAGATAATTTATCAATTTGTATGGAATTCAAAAGTTGACAAAGTGAAAAGAAAAACGATTGTCAAAGATTACTCGGATGGTGGTATAAGAATGATTGATATTGAGAGATTAATACAGAGTTTTAGATTGAAGTGGTTGGCTAGAATAGTTGATGACACAATCACCAAAAGGGATGATATTCATTCAGATCCTCAGATTTTATGGTATAACAAATATATTGTTTATGAAAACCAACCACTTTTCTATAGAGAGTGGTACTTAATTATTATAATTTTCTTGAAAGATATTTGTATTGAAGGTAAATTTATATCTGTGACAAAATTGATAGAAAATATTCAAAATGAAAAAACAAAAGCGAGAGCCCTGTTTGATTTTTCCAAACTAGAAAGTGCAATACCAAAAGTTTGGACAAATAATTTAAAGGAAACTAGTTTGTTAGAAACTCCAACAATACCAATTTGTCAAAAAGTAAAAGAATTGAAGTTTTGTTCCAGTAAAATGTTTTATCATATTTTAGCAAAATATGAAATAGCAAATGTTGGTCCACATACTGGAAAAACTTAAGTAATAAGCATATAAATTGGAAAAATATCTTTCAAAGAAATTTGTAAAAAATATAAAAGAAAACAAATTGAAACAATTTTAATTTCAAAATGCTCTATAACTTGATTCCTACCAAAAGGATGTTGTTTTTATGGCAACTTAGTAATTCCGATATATGTGAAACATGTAACCCTACAAAAGATTTATTTCATGCTTTTTTGAAATGTAAAATGAACATTCTTTTTTTTAATAACTTATTCTACATGGTAAAAAAATAGGTTTATAACGTAGAACTTGATTTTAATATTAGTACTTCGTTGAAAAATTATCCAGAAAGAAGTACTGATGATATTTTGGCTATTGCCTTTTGGAGCATATGCAAAATGTTGATTTTGAGAAACGAAAAAGGAAAAGATGAAAGGAGGAAAAGATTGTGGCTTACTTTTCTGAAATTAACTTAAAATACGATTCGACAACAATACTGCCCTTGTAAAAAAAGGAAAAAGAAAAATGTATAATTTACGTGAAATGCTGAAAATGTATCTGTAGAATGTTATATTGCTTTGTAACTTTTTGTTAAAAGAAAATTAAATGCGAGATCTTTTGTTGCAAGGATGGAATTTAGAGGGTCGGGTGCATGCTATGGGGCTCGTTCCGAGGTCCTCCTCCGCATGTGTAGATGTGTGAGGGTGTTTGTCAGTCGGCATTTTCCCTTTTTCATATAATAATGGTAATAATGTTAATAATAATAATAATAATAATAATGATAATAATCATAATCATAATCATAATATATATAGCACTCATATCCACCAAGTAAGGTGCTCAAGGGGCTCCAATATTACCCCGATTCCAGCTAGGCTATCAATTTTGTTTTGCGTGCACAGCATTCAAGGAATTCCTTCCTGCCGGTACCCATTTATCACCGGGGTAACCTCGCTAGTCATAAGGACCGCTATTCATAAGGACCACTTATTCATAAGGACCGCTATCCATAATGCGTGATTAAATGAATAACACTTTTGTATGAATAGCGGTTCTTATGAATAGCGAGCAAACAATAGACAAATTACCTCGCTATTCATAAGGACCTCCGTTCATAAAGACAACTATTCGTAACAGTTCATAAGGACCGCTATTTATAACGCGTGTTAAATGAATAGCGGTTTTCTATGAATAGCGGTCCTTATGAATAGCGAGCGGACCCGTTATCACCTGGGTGGAGAGTGACAAATGTAGATTATGTCTAGCCAAAGGACAGTAGTGTCACGCCGGGGTTCGAACCCACGACTTTCCCATCTTCAGTCAAGTGTTAAAACCACTCGACTACGACACCTCCATCCACGAAATATCATCTCTAAGATGTAGCCTATTGAGTCATGTTCTCTTTTTTTTTCCATGCTGTGATATATCTTTGTAAGTGTAAAATAAATTAGATATAAACTGACAATTCTTAAAAGCAAAATTATATCTCTCTATTCTTGTTTACAGTTCATTCAAACTACTTGAAATTAAATGTTCATAACAGTACAATGTATATTTAATTAGGAAGGAATTCCTTTTGCGACGAAAGAAGGATGAAATAGCTTGATAGTGACTAAGAAGAGAAGAAACTTAATTCAACTATGCGCTCCATTTTCTTTTTAGGCGAGTCAAATTTTCTACCGAATGTTTAGTATGTTTGGATTATCTATTATGCTAGACATTTTCATTAATCCTGTTAAGATTTCTTCTTTTAAAATAGCGGTTTTAATACGCTTATCATTTTCTTTTCAGTTTAACTTGGGCATAGGGACAAAAAAGCAATTAAAATCAACAGGGTAAATACTTGAATCATCGGGACACTCCTCAATAGCTATCGCTTTACTCTCAGTCTCCGATATAAGATTTTGATTGTCTAGATCAAGGCCATCATTGGTAATATTTGCCTGGACGATTCGCTCTGTTACTCTTGTTGACCAGATGATGTACCTTTTTGAAAAAGAAAAGAAAACAGCGACTTACTTCTATATTAAAGGCATCATCACCTAAGCCCAGCTTTCTCTAATCCAATTCAATTGATTTCTCACATTATGTAAATTTACCCACGAGAGTTGCCGATGCTATAGTATTAGAACAGATTTCTCACACATTGTAAAAAATTAATTAATTCTAATTCATGAATCCGCCATGGATCTAGCTACACAGCAAAAACGCTGTTTAAAATTTTGCTGTTTAAAATTTTGTTGTTTAAATTTCAAGCAATATTGTTTAAAAGACGGACCCTGTATTTTAAACAACCGCTGTTTAAGACATCAGTGATATTGTAGAATAATCTTTTAAACAAATTTGTTTATAAAGATTGAAAATTCGCCCTAGACGGGGTTCCTTCTCCGCCAAACACGGCCGGCTTCATCATGGCGGATGACTTTGTGGTTGACATGTTGCAGAAGTTCCAAATGCCGGAGCTGATTGATACATTCAGAGGTAAGCATTTAGACTAAATATATTGTAATCTGATCGAGTTTATAATCAAGGCATATTTGTGCTGCCATGACATCTATATGATGTCTAGATCTAAGCCACAGTCACCGAATTAATAATGATTTAGACCTGCAACTTAGCAAATCGCCCTTCCAGCGCAGCGCAGTTTAAAATGACAGTAAACTGGAGCCCTAAATAGCGCCATCTTTCAACAGGATATGATAAGTGTCTGTGCCTCTCACTTTTCCATCAAGCCCCATTCTAGTTTGTAAAAGCTTAGAATGTACCTGCACACAATTTTCCACAATGTCAAGTCAAAAATAATAGTTTGAAATATAAAATTTTCCTATTATCCAAACAAGCTGTTTGTCAAAATTCAAAATAAAATGCAATTAATTTGCAAATTATAATCTTAATTTAGCAATCACTGTAAGATGGCGTTGTTCAAGTTCTACCAGTTTAATGCCACTTTATAAGTTGCACACACAGTGAACGCGCGCGTTGGTCCGGTCCTATACTGTTATGTGCAACTAACTTAAACTGCGCTGCGCTGCAAAGTTCCAGGTCTACATCATAATTTATTTTGTGGATGTGGTCTAGATCTAGACATCATGTAGATGTCACGGCAGCACAAATATGTCTTGAGTATAAACTCGATCAGATTACAATATATTTAGTCCAAATGCTTACCTCTGAACTTATCAATCAGCTCTGGCATTTGGAACTTACTTGTGTACAACAGCCTTAAACAACTGTGTATGTTTAAACACATCATATCTGTATAGTGTTTTAAGGCCACCGCACACCTTACGATCGGTCTGCGATCCGATTTGTGAAATAAATCGCCATTGCATTAAAAATTGGCATTATAACAAATGAAATCTACCCTATTCAGGTTCTGAAAAGTAATATGAATACTAAACATAGGGTTTGGATGAGCTGTCAGCTTTCTACAGAGAATAAGGGCAAAATTAGTTTCAAATCGTAGGCAGTCGTACGATTTTTGTGACGTCACTGCGACTCGGAGCCGATTTGGCCATTCCACCGACTAGAAAACTCTGCAAAGGCCGTATCATCGATTTTACTATCTGTATGACTAATCAGACCCTCAAAAACATTTTTCGTTTTTAAGTGATTTGTCAAATGATATTACATTTTCTTCTGAAATCGGATCGCAGACCGATCGTAAGGTGTGAGGTGGCCTTTAAACAATTATTTTGAACAACAATTTTGAATGTATTTTTTAAAACAATAGTTGTGCAAAAAGTTTTAAACAACTTAATCTAAACCACCTAGATGTTTTAAACAAACTTTTTAAACAATAGTTGTGAAAAAAGTTTTAAACAACTGTGTGTTTTTAAACAACTTAATTTAAACAACCTAGTTGTTTAAAAGCTGTTGTTTAAAAATTGTTAAAAATTTTAAACAAGAGGCTGTTTAAAGTTTAAACAACCTTGGTTTTTAACATTTTAAACAATAGTTGTTAGAGTGACCGGCTTAAACAGCGTTGTTTAAAAATTTTGAAGAGTTGTTTAAAATATTGTTTACTGTGTAGGCATGCGGCTTTTCATTGTCCAATACTCGCCTGTCCCTCAAAGAAAATGAATAAATTAACTGCGAAGGGGTTGCAGGGGCTGCCTGTCGGTGTTTGTACCTGGTGTAGCCGAATACCACTCAACTTGCCTCCGTGGTCTAGTGGCAGTGCCAAAGACCCGGGTTCGACTACCGGCGGAGACAGTTTTTGCAAGCCCGGCAGTTATTTCCATAAAAAGGAAGTCAGTAAGGAGGAACAATGAATTTAGCTATGCAAATTATTTATCTCATTCAATTCAATTGATTTTTCACATTATGTAAATTTACCCACGAGAGCTGCCGATGCTATAGTATTAGAACAGATTTCTCTCTCTCTCTCTCTCTCTCTCACACACACACACACACACACACACACACACACACATATATATATATATATATATATATATATGCAGCAATGGAAATAACCACATAAGAGTCTACCCGGGGTAGGGAACCCCGGGTAGACCAACCCCGGGTCGATTAGGGAACTTAAACATTTTACGTATGTTTCTGTCCATTTAGTCCATCCAGGGTCGATAAGAATCCCAACTGTCTATATCACAATCATCCTAGACACGGTAGTTTATTGTTAACCCAGAGTTGTCTTTTTGTCCATTAAGTCCATCCAGGGTAGATAAAAATTTATACGGTCTATATCACAGGCATCCACAAAATTTTTCTTAGAAATGACCACGCTTTCATCGTTACTAAGTAAAACCTTGGCAATCCGTCAGCAATTTTTTTTTTCTATCATATATAAATCAATAGTACAATTTAGAAGGAGTTTGAGACCTCCCAATGGTTGAAAGTATGTTAATGCAAAATCCTTCCAATAACTTTATGATTTTGTAATTCAACATCACAAAAACAAAGTGTAACCATCTAATTATATGTATTTTGGTGTGCCCGTTTGATTGCAAGCTAAATCTGAGTCATTGGAAGTCACCGCCATGTCAAAAAATGGCTGTTGCTATAGAAACGGTATGGTGAAATAGTAAGTATTTGTTGAAAAAATCTGTAACTATGCAATACAAACTATAGAGTAAGAGTCTTCACAACCTGAAAAGATGTTGTTTTTTCTGTTAGCTAGAACCCTGGGTATCATATCCTCCCTGACTGCCACATAGTTGGATATCGGGCGACCACTCGGGCTGGTACCATGGTAACAGAATATGAAATAACATATATCTGTAATCCAACAACGTGAAAATATTTAGTTGGCATTACATCTATCTTAAGCAGCCCATTTGAGTGCAAAATATCTTTTGGTGCTTTCAAGGTCACAGTCAGGTCACAAATTATAATTATTACTATCTGTTAGGTCACAAACTGACGATATGGTGGGTGTGAGCACCAGCACCATTACTATGGCAACGCACCATCAAAATATTGGAAATTGGTAGATATTGTTTGAAAATGACATATATTTCTGTTTTAACAAAAGAAAACACAAGATAATGGTCTAGAGAGAGAGAGAGAGATATATATATATATATATATATCATAAACTACTTGAGTTATTGCAATAATAATTCGAATCATTTAAGGCCATAGTAATGTCAAAACAGGGTTGTTGCTATGGTAATACATGTATTATGATGAAAAATCAGAAATTAAAGAAAATGTGACATATTTTTTGTTATTACACAGTGACAATTATGTTGCAAATGAATTTTCTATCTGTTCGGATAGTCTTGGGAAAGATGTGGGTGTCTGAGTTAATAATGTGTCTGAGTTTAAAATTGTGTTTAATTGGGACCGTCGCTGTAACAACAGCTGATCCTAACTGGTTAGCTGCAATTGAGTAGTTATGCTTCCACCTATATGTCTTGGCGTTGGGAGGGAGGCAGTGGAGGCATAATAGATGGATTAACCTCCAGTCACAGAACCTAATGTATCCGTAAGATGATAACCTCGTCGATCTGTAGCTAAACCTGTCTATTTGAAATAAGTCTGGGGAGATTGGAATAGAATTTAGCAAACTTTTTCCTAAACCTGCCCATAAGAAATTTGCATGTTCATTAAGGATTAACCGCATGACCAAGGTGGTCTAGGATTTGGACTTCATCAGAAACAGAGCCAAAGAATTTAACTTTTGGGTGCCTCATCATAGCTCTAGTCCAGAACTAAAGTGCTGATAGCTGCCTGGAGTTCTTTATGTTTGCTAGAAGGTATTCAAAAGAGCCACTGAGAAGGCCTGTGGGGCAATTGCAGCTCAGCATTCTAATGGCTTGCATGATTGGTGGTATATGTATATTACCCATGGACTTGATGTGTTGGGGACCATAAAACCTATAAGTTTACTGTTGCCATTAATAATTTGTAAGCTGCAGTTCTCTTGGCTTTACAGGAGATATAGCCAGTAGTTTGTGAGATGGTTCGACTTGAATTATCTTTCCCTAAGCATAGTGAGATAAAGGATGGGGGTAGCAGAGTTTAGTGGCTAAGTCCATGATGTTGTGAAATCAGTGAAGACCAGTGGGTTTGTCTATATATCTTTTTAAAGCTTTAAGGCTTTCTGCATCATTACTTGAACTTAGTATTCTCTTATGAAAACTTGGTTGACTTTCTTACAAGTCTGATATGGTGAGGCACACTTATCTGGATTGAATCACAGGCTGAGAAGGTCATGGTGAGGAGATTATCCAATCTTGCTGGTGTTTGGTTTGGCAGAATAAAGTCAGAACTCATTATTAGGATGAAGATAGAAGTGTCATCTACCTCGACCACCATGGTGGAATAGAATGCTATTTTTAGCAATGCTTGAGTAAGGTCACTATGTGAGGATAAAGATGATGAGTGAATCCTCACTTCACCCTAGAGGGAATCCAAGTTAGTATAGTTGGATGTACTTCTGAAGTCTGTCAATTTCTTCATGTATCTGTTCTTCATGATAACTCTGATTGACGGGTAATCCTCAAACTCGTCCAAAGTAGCAGGTGTTACTGCAAGAGGAATTCTGCTAAAAAGGTTCCATACGTCTATCAAAAGGACGCTCTCTAACTTCTGATTCCTAATGTCATCCATTTACAGAGCCCCAAGCAGAGTGAAAGTGGAGTAGCCCTCAATCATGTCAACAGGGTGTGGACACTTGTGTACCTCACTTATTAGTTCTCAGCTGACCGTGAATTCAATACCGACACACTGATTGCAGTTAGTAGTAGAGTCAGATTTAAAAAAAATAATAATATCATCACCAACATTATGCTTCGTGTTTTAAAATCAAAGGAATATGCCACTTTTTTCTATAAATAAATCATATATCTGCCTTAGCAGCGACCATATTATTTTTGATATGATCATGGTCTTAAATGATTAACATCTTCATTGCAATCATTCAGGCCGCTTGCAATGGAGATATCTAGCATGTCTAGACCGTAATGTTGTTTTAAACTTTGTTAAACTACAACAATGCCATTTCTGAAATACGAATATTTTGAAGATGTTGTTGGTGCTCACAGCCACAGACAGTATAACACTTACCAAGCAGTCAAATATATATATGTAGTAACAGATCCTGGGTAATACGAAAAGTTCGAGATCAGAGAAGATGGGAGTATCTAAACGTGCAGTGGTACTGTTTCAATATATGAATTGGCTTATGCAATGAATAATGCTTTTATGAAAAAGTGCACAATTATTTCACCAATCGATCTGCCGGACTATATGCACATGCATGCGCATATATGCACGTCGCACACACAGCTCATTCAGAACGTATCATCGGTCATCTAAGGCTGGAATAATTGTCGTGTTTGAAAGATGAGTTTGTCTAGTTTTCTGTATCAATTTGTGAAGTAAGTTGCATGACCAGATTTCTCATTTACCATACGCTCCTAGAGTGTATTTTTGATACAAACATTAAGCCTGGAAATTAAATAGTTGCAAAGATAAGCGCATCACAGGGACGCAAACGCATTATTTTCTTGGCGTGTAAAGCTCGACTGATCAATGTGTGCCGACTATGTGGACAAGATCATTGTTAAGCCGAGGGATGCATTGCAGAATCTGTGATTTTGCATTTAGCACGCGCTTGCATTATAAAATGAGGCCCGGGCTGTGGGAAAATCAAGAGCAATAAAGTACCGCGTCCCCCTGTCTGTAAGTGGAGCAGTCCTATACATGCACATCGCCCGACCAGTCGACCAATCCTGAACGACCACTGCACATCGAACGCCAGTGCGCGTATAATGTCCCAAATTGCACCGCACAGATGATAGCTTCAAGAAATAATGTGTCAAATGAAACGCGGGATTCGAAAGGACAATATGAAAGTGTATCATTGAACCGAAGAAACTTACTTACCATAAATGGGTCCGTAGGGCTTGTGGTTGGCGAAAAGTCAGTGGATTTCGCCACTTGGCCTCGTTCGCAAAAACAAGTTAGGTCGCAGTTACCCAACTAACAATCGGACGTTTTCTGAACGTTCTAAAAACGTTCCAAGTTGGTTCTTTGGACCTTTCGTAAAAACGTTTTTTGGACGTTTTTTGTGGAAGGTTTTGGACGTCCATAAAACGTTTTATTGGACGTTTTTAAAACGTTTTTTAAACGTTTAAAAAAAAAAAAAAAACCTTTGAAAATTTGCTTCTAAATGAAGGACCTTCAGAAAACCTACGGACATTTAAAAAACGTTTTAAGAACCTTTAAAAAACCTCCAGCAAACGTTTTATGAACGTTTATAAAACGTTTCTCAAAAAACCTTTCTAGAATGTTTTGAAAGCCGGCAGACGTTTATAAAACCGGGCGGACGTTTTAAGTACGTCCGAAAAAAACCCTTCCAGAACGTACATACAACCTTTCTAGAACGTTTTGAAACCCGGCGGACCTTTTAAAAACGTCCAGAAAACCTTTGAAGAACGTTTATAAAGCCTGGTGGACATAAGAAAAATAATAATTTTAACCTGAAGTGAAGCTTTTTCACAATTCACCTAATGGTCTAAAATCCTAACCTCCTATAATCCTAACAACCCTATGCCTATATTCTATCCTATCCACAGTACTCTTGGCAGGTCTTTCTATATATAGGGACCAGATGGCAATGACCATAAAAAAATAGTTGAAGATTACAATTTTGCAATTTTGACCTATAAATACCTCCTCAAATTGCATTGGGCATAACAATTAATGTAAATACATTTTGCATTATAGCACAAATTGAATTGCCAAAATAGATTGCCATTTATCCTTTTCAAAATATGATTTTGGTCAATTATGGACTTTTGTGAATATTCATGAATCATGATCAATTGTATCATGTACATGGTCCACTTCTGAACGCTTAAAAAACGTTTTAAAAACGTTCGGTAAGAAACGTTTTGTTTTAGACGTTTTAAAAACGTTTTTCAAACGTTCTTTTAAGGGCGAAGACCTACGGACCTAAAAAAACGTTTTTAAAACGTTTGGTGTTTGCTGGGAATAATAATAATAATAATAATAATAATAATAATAATAATGATAATAACAACAAAAATAATAATAAGAATCAAATAATGATAATGATAATAAACATATCTACTGCAGCTAAACGTTCAGCAGATTACGTCTCGGTAAAACGTGTTGTAAACGTTTTTTGGACGTCATCAAATGACCTATAGAGCTGTAATTTGCGGCAAATGTTTCGACGTTCTGTAAGCGTTTTTTAAACGTTTATTAAAGACGAAGACGTAGCGGACCTAATATAAACGTTTTGTGAACGTTTATTAAAGACGAAGACGTAGCGGACCTAATATAAAACGTTTTGTGAACGTTCTGAAAACGTTTTGTGTTTGTTGGGTAAAACTGCCCCCTGATATGATCTGAGGGATCTAAGCGGTTTGACTTTAGGCCGTTGCTTAGGGCCACTGAACTCTTCACTACGTAGTGTAGAGTTCAGTGCTTAGGCCGGGCCTAGGGAGTTAGGCCGGGCTTTAAGCTCATGTAGAGTATTGGTAGCAAAAAGGAAATTGGAAAGAAACATGTTAAATATAGTCTCATGTTGTTCTCCTTGTATCAAAAGATGTCTGTAAGAGATCATTTGGTATTCCATCTATGATTTCTAGTGAATTTCAGTGTAAATATCTGTAAGGAATGCTTGATCACTGCCATTATGCTAGGACCCTTCCACCCCGACGGCTCCCCGCACAGCAATCTTGGGGCTTCGCAAAGAGACAGCGTGTGTGCACTGTCATATTGGTTTTACACGTGTGTGTACAGTGTATAGCACATGCTGCCTTTGTTGGGATTTTACGTGCCTGTCCCGGCACATAAATTAGTTTTTGCCTCTTATTTGTTTAATATTAAACTTTAGGAGGAGAAATCTTCACAGTGTCTTAGTATTGCTAGTATCTTGCTATTTATCAACAAAAATTGAAGAAATCTGACGAACAGTTTTGAGGGCTTACCAAAACTTTACATGACCTTTAACTCTTAAACCCCTTTCGTGAATAGCACGGCGGCCTATATACGTCTGAAGTTAGACTCTGCCCAATTCACAGGCCTGCGCGTGCTCCGCCCGCATTGAATATGCCATCATATGTTGAGAAGGAATGTGTGTATATCACTTCATATGCTGTTATATGCCAGCAAAATGAGCAAAGAATCTTATGGGGGTGATTCATCAACTAAAATTGATTTCGATCTTAAAATTGATTTTAAGATCGAAATTCATTTTAGTTGAAAATTGATCCGTTCAGAAAGCTCTTTCATCAAATCGATTTTAAGCTCAAATCGATTAAAATTAATTGTTCATAAACTTGGAGGGCTCTGTAATCGAGACTAGTGAAATTTGTGTCCGTCAAACCACTGCGACAGGGGTCCCCACCAAAAAAGTAAGTAAATTCCGTTTTTCTTTAAAAAAATAAATAAAATGTAGTCGATAACAAACTATTATTTTAGTATAATGAAAGGATTTTCACAATTTTTTCTGTAGGAAGATTCATAGAACCAATCGGTATTTGTAATAATAAAGTTCTTGCGAGAAGAAAAAAGTCCTGATTCGGGAAATCGTGTGAATATCGCATTTTATGATAGTTCAATAGTTCAACACTTCCCAATCACCATACGACTCGATTTACCTCATGATACCATCACCCGAACTTTCCAAAAAATTTTAGTAAAATTTTTTGGAGTAAAAATACACCCCAAAACTGCAGATAACCTTCTTTTTTTTTTGGGGGGGGGGCTTGTCAGAATACTTTTTTTAGTAAAAAGACCCCCAAGAAATGCTGATACCTTTTTTTCTTTCTTTTTCTTGTTTGCTTGTCTGAGAATTTTTGAGTAAAAAGTTGCTCCCCCCCAAAAAAAAAAAAATGCCGATAACCTTTTTTTTTTTTTTTTTTTTTTTTTTTTTTTGATTTAGCAGAATTTTCGCTGCTCCCTAGCAGAATAGTATTTTTTTCGCTGACCACACTGCCCATAATCCCCCGCGCGCTCACCTAGCGTTTACTTGGGATATGATGTCAAGTGTTTTCGCCGAGTTATTGACTCCGTTATGATCAGATAAATTTGTCGTTTGTGTTCACTTTTTTTCGGGAAAATGTATTTTTATTGATTACATATAGTCTTCGGGTAAGCATCTCAGATTTTTTTTTTAAATTTCGATAAAACACAATTTTATAAATATTTTTCGACCCTCTCCGTCAGCATAGGCATCGCGTTCGAATCGGTGTAGTCTGCCTGTGTGTGATAAATCGTGTTGTCTAGTCCAGCGCTTCTCAACCATTTTGAACTCGAGGCCCACTTTAAATATGGGATTTTTTTCGGGGCCCACCATTCGAAATTAGGAAAAATGAAAATGAAGTACGTAAATGTTTATCACAAACATAAGGGAGTATTGTTATACTAAGATGAAATTGATATCGTGGATAGTAGTGGTAGTTCAATACAGGGGCGGCGCTACAGGGGGGGCAGAGGGGGCGACCGCCCCCCCCCCCTATGATTTTTCAAGTAGTGAAAAAAGAAAAAAAAAGAAGAAAAAAGAAGAAAATGAGGAAGAAAAGGGAAGAAAAGGGAAGAAAGAAGAAAGAGGAGTATTAAAAAGAGAGGTCTTAAACATATAACTCTATATTACCCCTGTTATTTAATGAAGAAAAAATATGACGTCATCTTTAGGTCGTCTTGCCCCTCCTATCAAAATACCCTGGCGCCGCCCCTGGTTCAATATCTAACCATGGACCTTACTACAGATGGACACTGATCGGTACCATAATGAATTCATGCACTTGACTCTGTCAAAGTATCACAGTGACATTCCAAACATGCTTCCCAACTTTGATCTCATCAAGACCGCCACCAGTCAGCCATAAACTAACCAGATCTGTGCCTTGAGAAATCTACAAAATGCATGCGCATAAAAAAATTAATCGCTTAAAATCATGGAAATGCATGTGCAGTTGTGGCGTACAAATGAAAATTATCGTATATGCATTTTTCAATAGGAAATTGGAAGTAGTTTACAAGAGAGACCTGTAAATTTGACTGTACATAACATGATGATTTTAAACTTCATTTTGTAACTTATATCCGATCCATTTTCCAGGAATATAAGGTAATAGGACAGTAGAGGATATGCAGGGGCGGATCCAGGATTTCGTATAAGGGGGGGGGGGGGCACACAAATGCAGGATTGTCAACTTTGGGAAACTGCTTGGAGGGAGACCCATATTTTTTTGGTCTCTCGCCAGCCCTCCAAAAGTCGCTCAGTGGGGGGGGGGGGGGGGGGGGGGGGGGGGGGGGGGGAGGTTGGGGGGAGCAAAAAAAAATTTTCGCCAGCCCTCCAAAAGTCGCTCAGTGGGGGGGGGGGGGTTATGGGGTCCAGTTCCCCTCCATTATTCTCTGACAAGCAAAAAAAAAAAAAAAAAAAAAAAAAAAAAGGTTTTCTGGTCGAAACGGGGGGCACAATCGCAAATAGGGGGGGGGGCACATTGCATTGTTTTCCCTCAAAATGGGGGGGGGGGGCACGGGCCGGGATTGCCCCCCCCCCTGAATCCGCCACTGGTCAGATGCATGTCCACAAGTGTCCACTTCTGTAATAATCAATCTCATATCATACAAATTGTCATAATTTGGGGTTCGCTGCTCCTCTTACTTGTCTTAAATCACGATACATTTCCTGAAATTACACTTTAGCGAAATGAATTCGAAGAAAGGTAAAAGGTTGTTTGTCTGTGACGATTCGTGATTATGTATTCAACATTGTCGCGACAAATGAATGTGCTCATCAACATACACTTTATCAGGTGGCGGCGGTCATGATGTGATCAAAGAAAGACTCCCGTTATTAGTCCATCTGTAGTAGGGTCCATGATCTAACTAAGTTAGATCAAGGAGCTTCAAGAGCTGGAGTTCCAACTGGCAACAAGTTATCTCAAGCAGCTGCTCCTTTCTAAGGATGCACAAAAGAATCTACAGGTGCGCTGTAGCCTTTGATGTCCGATGTTCGATGTCGCCAACTTCATGGGAAAGCTTAGGTAGTGATTTTTGTCACAAATGAAATATCGAGAATATTTCAATATTTATTAGAATAAACAAAGTGAAATTTTCACATATAAAAAAATTGAATACAAAAGCCTAATTGTGTCCAGAAATTTGGCTATATTGTATGATAGTAGTTTCAATTTGTGGAAAAAAATTAAAATTTTACAATCCTAAAATCCCCAATTTGACACTCTTCCGATTACTCCCTGCAAACGAAAATAAAAATTGCAATTGTTCAAGTACAGTTAATTATGATGTTATATGTCAGATTAGTGCCCACACATGCCCAGTCGCGCAATTTTGATTCATTTATCAGGGAATTTTGTACAATTTCTTTTCGCTTGCCCCCAGTAAAGGTAAGCACTGTGAACTGCTCATATCATCAGACTAGTGATAGCGAAAAGTAATTATCATTACAAAAGCATATTTTCCTTTGAAAATGGCCCGTAAGTTTGCATCCAGGCAGGAATCTTTTTGTCTTCTTATCTACAAGGAAGATCCAGTTAAGCACATGCCTGACATATTTTTCCTTGGCGGCATCGAACATGGTTCAAAGGGAATGAGGTACATGTGACTTCAGCTCTTGAAGCTCCTTGGTTATAGATCGACGATACAAAGTGCGACGTGCACACTCACGGTACACGTCCGCGCTATATAAACAGCCTGTATGTTACTACTAGGATATGATACGAAGCATTGGAAAAAAGGCATTGTCAATAAAATATCTATAGCGTTGGAATTTTATTCCGCCTGCGACATGTTGTACCCCAATATACATTAGTCTTATTGTATAAAGCATTCATAGAGCCACATCTAACCTATGGAATCGAGGTATGGGGGAGTACATACAAAAGTAGCTTAAATTGTTTATTTAGCAGTCAAAAAATGGCAGTACGTGCCATCACATTTAGCCACTGGCGAGCTCATACTCGCCAATTATTTCGAGATTTAAAGATCCTCAATGTGTTTGATATGCACTATTTATGTGTAGGAACCTTCATGTATGACCTGAGTAATAATAACTTACCCCACTCTTTGATAGATTATTGTGATACAATACAACACAATTATTCAACGAGACAAAAAACAGGTCGACAGGTACATTTACCCAAATTAAGGACTACCCAAGGACAATTTTCTCTTTCTTTTTTAGGAAGTGATTTATGGAATAAAATACCAACCGATATTAAATTAAAATCATCCAGAAGCAGTTTTAGGAAATCGTTAAAAGAACATCTTTTAAGTCAATAAGTATTATGTTTTGTTCAATATGTAAATGTGCATGTACATGTACATGTAACACCAAGATATCTATGTAAGTTGTTGTAATTGTTATGTTTGTAATGGAATTAATATCATCTACTATGTAAACTTTGTAGAGGGGCCAGGCTCGACTAGCACTTGTGCTATTTTCTGGTCCCATTTACCAGCTATTATCATATGTTTCAATCTTGTAACAGTATTACTGTATGACAAATCATGTACACATAATGTAATTGTTGGTGAATAAAATCATTCATTCATTCATTCATCATTGTTATTATTAGTGTTTTTGTTAGAATGGTAATGCTTAATATCATTATTTTGTTTTATTCCCTTTATTATGTTTATTTATATTTTTGGATGAGTTCGCGACCCACCGGTTGAGAAGCGCTGGACCGTACTACTACTACTACTACATAATAACCAAGGAGGTTCAAACAGATGAAGTCTCAACTAACGATAATTAATGCAAACACCTGGCAGATTGTAAAGGATGTACAATTGAATTAATAAACTGCCTTGATTCTTTGACGTCGATGTCTGTTGCCGTCAAAGTAAACGGGAAAGATTTAGAGGGCCATTCTCCGAAAAAGTGTGCAATTAGAGTTGTACAAATGACAAAATGTCAACATCAAAGATTTCATTAAATTTTTATGAATTCAGAAAATTTAATCCCTTCAGAATACGAAACAGTCAAAGGGTGATATTTGGCTAACAACATTTTTTCAAGAAATATTTCCAAACTCAGTGACCCTTTGTAACATTTTGAAACCACATCTGAGATACGTTACCAGAGGTAGTATCTTAGAAAACCTCTGATAGTCTGCTTAATGCTTGCTTTAAAATGTCAACACTTATGTAAAACTACAAGTTTGAACTGTACAAACATCATGGAAACATTTTGGAGTCAACCTTGATCTTTTCTGTAATAAAAATGATCGTGATTTATAAAGTGACGGTTAGATAAAAGGCAAAAACATACTATAATTCTGCTTGAAATATGTTACCCTAAATTGAGTTTCTATTTGTAATTTAATTTTATCAATAATCTCATTGATTATGTATGAAACGTTATCAATAGGTATTACACTTGTGATAAAAAAAAAAACAAAAGGCACGTAACATCTCTGCCAGATTAAATGAATTCTGGATGCAAACGTATGGTAACGTATTTGACGCATCGGAAGTTCCGTTAGCATATACAGCAACAGACCCAGCACCAATAAATGCATTCTAACTTGTAGAACATCAAAATATGACTATATTCGTAAAAACAACATACTTCTAATCGTGAAGAACGATTTTTACATAGATAAGTGATTACACACTTCTATAAAATTGAGATATATGTAAAATATGAATACTAACAATAAAACACTAAACTACAATTTTTTCTGATATATTTCTGAAATTTGCAGTTACGGAAGACGGTAAAAATGAAGTTGGAGAAGATTTTTATGAAAATAATATGCAGACGTTCCATTTCCCCCATTGTCCCTGTAATAATGTCCCTGAGTAATACATAATTATCTCATCAGATACGTTACTACCGTGATCAGAAAAGAATTGAGAAAAAAAGGAAAGGATCAAGAGAGAAGATAGGGAATGTGTCAGCAGAAGAGGTTAAAATTTACACTATTAATAATTACATAATATATAGACAAAATATTTTGTAGATATGGACTATAAAATGAGAAATAAATATCTTGTCAGATACATTACGAATCTGCTCTGGGGCCCGTTGCACAAAACTTGCGTTTAATCGCAACTCCTAAAAATCAAACGCAACTTTATTTTCAGCCAATCAGAATTGAGCATTACTGACTTGCGTTTGATTTTTAGGAGTTGCGATTAAACGCAAGTTTTGTGCAACGGGCCCCTGATCAGATACGTTTCTGTATTTATATTTGGCAATGACAGCACACAGATCGACAGGAATGAAGTCGCCATGCTTGCAGTGGCGTATCTACAGGGGGGGGGGGGGGGGCATTGGCATAGACAGGTCCTCATAGGTGGGGGTATGATTTCCCTCAAGGGCCATATATATATATATATATTCACGCACACACACATACACACACACACACAAACATATATATATATATATATATATATATATATATATATATATATATATTTATATATATATATATATTTATATATATATATATATTTATATATATATATATTTATATATATATATATATATATATATATAAGATGGGTTCCTTGAAAGAAGGTTTCTGATTGGTCAGATTCACTCTTCTTGCCATTGCGTAATTCGTTATATGGCCACGATCGTGGTATATAACAACAATTTTTGAACGCTTATTTGTGTACAAAATCCCATAAGGCTAAAGCTTGCGCACAAGTAAATTACATCAGCGCGCATGTAATGCGACACATTTATCGCGCATTATTTTGGACTGGCTGTGTGACGTCACAATGAATTTACGAATTTGCACCTATGAGTTGTGATATGAGGTTGGAATGTAAGTAAATTTGATGAGCTCCCACAAGCAGTTTCCCATTTTATATAACGCATAGTATACATGCTCATTGTCGTCAAATATACCGTAAAATCTGCATCCATAGATACAGAATTTCTCTCGTGCATTGTATCTCACCTCGGCCTACGGCCTCTGTGACATATAATGCACTTGAGAAATTCTAAAGCTATGGACGCACATATTACGGTATATTCAACTCCAGAACATGCACTATATGTATAATAATATATCAAATTATATTTATGTACAACATAATAATAGAAATGTATATTTTCCAATATTTGTTTTGTTTTGTTTTGGTGGGGATGAAAACTGGGGGGGGGGGGGGATGTTTGTACACACCATCACCCAACTTTTCAGGTGGGGGGGGATGCATACCCCCCATCCGCCCGCTATCTACGCCCCTGGGGGCAGAGGGGGCACTTGAAGGGGGCGCAAAAAACGCAAAAGAGAGAAAGAAAAGGGGGAGAAATACAAGAAATTTTATGGTCTTTGAGGATTTTCCCCAGTCAAGGGCAAAATGCGTAAGAAATTGTGTTTTATAGGGTTTGAAATGCGAAAATTTTCTAAAGCTCGGTCGCTTGCTCCCTCGCATAATTATGTTCAAGATCTAGCTATTTCGCGCCCCCAATGGCGTTTTTAAAGTGTTAATCATTAATTGACTCTAGTTGTTTTGCTCTATCCCCCGCATAAGGCAGGAGCTTGTTAAATCTTGCGCCCCCCCCCCCCCCAGATGGGATATAAGTGCACAAAAAGCACTTTCAAAGTATAAAACATTCGAAAGAAAACATAAATTTGCTGAGCAATTGTCTTATTAAATTCCTCAAATATATTTCTTCAGGGTTTTCATTCATTTTGCGCCCCCAAAATAGGAATGTTCAAAATTTTCAAAAAAAATTGTTGCTAGGTCGCTGTTTTCCCTTTAATTTTTGTTGTTGTTGTTTTTTTTTGTAACGGTAATATAAATAAGAAATTTCAATTTAAGGGGTGAAAGGAGGAAAAAAAATTCTGCTGCTCGGTCGTGTTGCTCCCTCGCTTATACAATAACTCATCAAATTTGGGCTAACAACCCCGGGTTATGTGCATCAAAACTCTTTTTCACGTAGTGCCATTAATCTGAGTTTGTGCATGTGGGGGGGGGGGGGGGAGATTTTATAGTTTGCCCCGGGCACCAGAATACCTAGATACTCCACTGCATGCTTACAAAAGTAGAGCACGCGGTCCGAAAGGTTAAATCCGTTCGCCAAAGCGTCTTGCCTTGATCATGCTGCTTGATACATTTTAATCAGTAACGTATCTGCTGTGCCCTTTCTTTTCTCACACTATTTTCACAAAAATAATAATTTTCTTAAGTAATTTTCGAAGTTTAATTAAACATTAGCTCAAGTATTCAAAAGTACCTGAGCTTTGCGTTCATTTATAGCATATTTTTTTCTTAATGAAACAAAGTTGAAGTAACGTATCTGATATTAGCTCATCGTAACAGTAGTTTTCCAAGTGGTTGGATCTGTATATATTTTTGTATCAAGAGATTCGATGAATATATCATGGTGCCATTTATGCTTGAGGTTGACTTTGTTTAACTCGTTCAAGTACACTGCTATGCGGAATTACTTTGACCTCTGAAGAGTCACAAAAGAGGGTAATGTATCTGACTGCTATTTGGCGACATGGTCTAATGAGCCCCAAGATAAATATCAAAACCTCATATTGTTATTTAATATTATTTGTCATTCAGGCACTTAAGGGTCAATGGAATGACGTACAAAAAACTTAATTTGAATGATATGTTAACGAGTAAGAACTTGTTATATGAGCACTTCCTTTCCTGGCGACATGGGTTTTTGAAGATAATAGCAAACTTCTGCTAGTATTTCTAATATTATCCTGGGTGTCCTGATTACTCCTATTGATATATATTTTAAAGGTCAAGCCTCTAGATTGAATTAAACCAAAAAAAAGATGATTTCCAAGGGACAAAATAGTGATTTAAACTGTACAAACATGCTGGCGACACGAAAATCGCAATTTTGCACACATTTTTTGGAGAATGGCCCTAGAGATGTTTTGACATTCGAATGTTTACGATGCGCAGTTAAATTCATAAATCGACAAACACAGAAAGTGAATGTGCAGTTCCGATGTAAATAATTTGGATTTCATTCTGAAATTCCCCTACATCTGCAGGATGAATTTTTTTGGAGATATAGCCTTAAAAAGTGTCATAAATGTATGCCTCTTTAAGAGCAATTTTCACCTTTCCGCTTAATTCCGATTACTTAATTTCATATATTACTATCGTGAAAGATGGCTCTAGGAAATATAGCAAACCAGAATAGTGGGCTCACGCGGCCAGTCAAGAAATTGTCATCGCAGTTCTGGTATTTTTGGCACTAAATAATATGTTCGCTTGAACCTTGTTATATCATTCATGTGCACTTTTTCGAAGTTACATTTGGGTCTGCAAAAACTAATTATCATTATAACAGAATATCCTCTATTGTACGTATCCATGGTTATGCAATAAAACGGAACTTGATTTGTTTCCTCGTTTGGAAGAATGTTTGCGGAGAGCGCATATTTGTCATGTTTGTTGTGGAGGCATCGAAGCTCGCTTCAAAGGGAAGCTGTCTGTTATGACTCCATCTGTTTGAACCTTCTTGATATAACTAAGCATAACACTTGTACTTTGTAGTCTAACTAAATTAAAAGTCGTCAAATTCTCTAATTTCTCTGTCATCTTCATCGATGTCACTATCACTGCTATGTTCTTCATTATCAATTTCAATATTCATATTGAGGGTGATATCATCGTCGCAATATTCACCAGACATTCTTCCTTCGAAATTTTGGCGTTCTCACTATGACTGAAGTAACTAAAAGCCATTGTAAACAAAACGATGCTAGCGCGCGAAGTTGTCTGCACATTTCCGTCACAAATATCCCGGATGGATCGCTCGTTTTTCAGGGGACTTGTTTTCATGCCAGGAAATCCTCATTTTTTAAACTGAAAATTCTCCGTCGGCTGATATGTCATGGCTCTGGAACTGACTTGCATTGATATGTCTGCTCTTTGGATAAATACCAATTTTAATCAAGTTAAACGCAATTTCTATGCTTTTCGCAGAAGCTTTAATACGGTATCCCCGACTGGGTTAAAGATAAGCAAAGTGCCCCAGTGTTGGCATTTCAGTCCCATTAATATAAATTCATGCAAGTCAAACTGAACTTTTCTACCGGCGTAAATATCAGTTTATACAGTAACGTTAGACTAGTAGTTTACTAAATCTTCCAATTTACCATAATATGCCGCGGACGTAATTCATCACATTTAAAAGTTATGTGTCTTGTGCGTATGTCATATAGACCCTGAATCTATTAATGTATATATTCTAACAGTAATACTAACTTTAAATCTACAGTAACAATCGAGTTTGTTCAAGAAAATGAGACGCGTGTCTGGTTAATATAGTCTAATAACAGTTATGCCTATATTTTCCTAGGTTCTAACGATAGACTAGACTACACTCTACAGTCTATATGAAATGATAGATTCTGTTGTAGATGTAGGGGCCTATACTAGTCTTACTTACATCTAGAGTAGATGTAGATTTAGTCTAGATCTAACTTAGATCTAGACCTAGTCTAGACAACATATGTTAGATCTAACAGTTAGACTGGATCTATTTGTCTTGGTCTAACGTTAGAGCTACTAGATCAGGCTAGACTAACAAAGTTCCAGAGTAAAGGGCAAGGCTAATCTAGTCTCTACTATTGACTGTTAAAATTGTTTCCCCATTTTCTTTCTTTTTTTCTGACATAGTCAGAGATAGAGTTGATCTACTCCAACCAACATGACCAAGGCAATACTCCAAGACAACTCCAAGGGTTTTATGTAGCCATGTCTTCCAAGTATTGGTTCCCATTTGACCTTTGCCCTTGGCCCTGAGGAATGGGATTGGATCTGCAGAATGTAGATTACAGCTACTGAGCTATAGCCTTGATTACTAGTACCATTTAAGCAAGGGTAAGTTTGTTTGGTTTATTTGTAACTCATGTGTAATCTGGATTTCCAACTAATACGTGGCAAAGGAAACTTGGTGTTACTATTAGGTTCAAATAAAAACTAATAATTCCAGGCTCTAAAACTAAGGTAAGGGAAGTCAACCATGACACCAAGTTGTTTGAAATGAAAACATTGAATAATATTACTACGAACAGCAAGATTGTAATTAGTCTAATATCTGATAAAGGATAGGGCAGCAATTTAATGTCTAAATTTGTGATGGAACAAACTCAAAAGCCATCAGTATGATGTGAAGTAATATCCATTTGTTACAAAAATTAAGACAGCTCTATCCCTTCAGTTCACCATAGGGGATTTTTCGTCATTTTGTGTCCATATTCAAGATAAAGTGTGATTCATATCATATGGGATCACATTCACAGATTTTTATTGATTTTGAAAATATTTCAATTTTTACATTTTATCAGATTTTCTTCTATTTCACTGACCTGTTTCTTCAATTATCAGTGTTGATTTAGTTATTTAAAGTAACTTGGTGGACCTCCCCATTAAGTCAGAAATAAAATTCAAATATGTGAATTTTAAATCTGACTTAAAGGGGAGGTCCACCAAGTCCATCAAGATTTTAATCAATCCCTTATTGATAATGGATGTGTTGATATATATAAATAACTAAAATTCTGATAATATTTCAAAAATTAATAGACATGCAGGTCAAAGATATTTGGCCATTTGATGTCCCCTAATGGATGTTACATTACATAGGTCTATAACGAACGTGAACTGACATCAGCAATATCATTTCACTTGATATTTGGTCTCATCAAAGATCTAGTACTGCTTAAAATCATCAGATATTCTAAAAACTGCAATGTGGTAAGGTTTGGGACAAAATATCGTGCACTTACAAGTGGAACCACTGATCTATTTACAATTTGATTATTTTGAAAATTTCGTATTTTTAGGAATTGAAAATTATTACATGGAATATATTTGCTATCATAACAAGTTAAATTCGTTTTTCTATCTCGGGTTTACAAATATAGAGGTGTGGCATCTACTGCCCATTCATTGCATCTGGACATTCATGCTCTAGATGATGTACATAACTTCAATTTGAAAAGGTAACCAGCATCAGTTGACAAAATTGGTTTTAATAGCATGTTTGGTGCCTGCCATTTTTGCCACACCCTTCAAAAATCAATCTAAAATTTAAAAAAAATTAAAACAATATTATGATTGTCTTTATAACAAGTGTAATACTCATCTTACCATTTCTGAAAATTCATCTTTTTTTTGGGGGGGGGGGAGGGGGTAAATAAAATGTTTTTAAGTTAATGTGTTTGAAACATTTTTGTTTTATCATTGTACATTATTTGAATATGACGTTTAGGAAACTGATATAATCATCAAATATGAAATTTGTGGAATGAATTTTAAAAGCGCTGCTTTTTCCTTAAGTACTCATGAATTCATTTTTCAAAATTGTGTTTGTATTGTTCTCATTTCCAGACTGCATAACCTGAATCACCAGCAATGATCTGCTCCATATGACCAGTCTTTGGACGCTTGAGTAACATTCTCCTTCTCCTGCTTCAAGTTGGACCACAACACCCCATAGACCTTTCATTAGGTTACATTTATGCTGGGGCGGATTCAGGATTTTGTAAAGGGGGTGGGCACAAATCTCAATTTTCTGACAAGCAAAAAAAAAGAAAAAGAAAAAAAAGGCTTATCACACATTTTAGGGGGAGGGGTCCATAAAAATGATACTCCTTGTTGGGGAATATTTAGTTTTCTTGCAACAGCAAAAAATAGAATGATCACTTTGAATACGAAAATGCCTTATAAAAGTTAATGAAAAGAGCGTTGTTGTGATTCAACAAGAATGTGAGTGTGTCTGTGTGGGCATAGTCTTGTCAGCTTGTTACTAGCAGGTAAAAATGAACAGGGAAAGGGTCATAAAACAATAGTTCAAAGTGTAGCAATTAATACCTTGTACTCTTTATTGTCGTGTAAAGAAATATAGGAGGGTATGAAAAAAATGTTTCAAGCTGAAAAGGAAAAATTTGGAAAAGAAATAATTTCACTCAATAGGGGCAATTTGGGAATTTGCACTTTCCTTGGCCCTCCCGTGTTCCATTGCAGGTGAATCCAAGCAATATTGGAATCATATCACAAAATTTGATAATAATAATTGATAACGTGAGTAGACAACTCATTAATGAGGAGACATTACTTTATTCTGTGGTATTGACCTTGCCTTTGATGACAACAAACAAGAAACATTGTCATTGATTTTCAATTATGAGTGCACTGTCAACTTGAAGTTAGCGGACATTTAAATCTTTTAAGCCTTAATTCTGCTGAGCAAATCAACAATTAATAATAATAATAATAAATAATATGAACACTTGTAATGCGCCGGTGTCCATCATGAATAGATGCTCATAACCAATAATACATTAAAGTTGCCTTAAACGGAGCCTCGTGAATAGCGCCATCTTTTAACAGGATTTGGAAAACAACTGTGCATCAAGATCGATTTTAAGATCAATTTTGAGGCTTGATGAACACCCCATTACACCCATATAAGTTAAAAGTAGTAAATAAGTCAAATTACCACAAAATTGGACTTAAGTCGTTTTTCCATCACACGATTATGGGAGAAAAAAAGTATTTACTCTTTGATCGGGTTGACCAATATTGCGAAAGGTTGCATCAAGTAACGTGAAAATAGAGCATACTGCTGCCTAGCAGACCCATCCAGGTTGGCGCTATGGAGAGCCCTTGTATTCTGGTCGGTCCAATAGAGTTTTCTCCTTATACCATCGAGGCCTAAAGAATTCACCACTGTTATATAAAAGTAAATTCAGTAAGAACATAATTATGCATGATTAGGCATTATTCACATTACATCTCGAAATAGCTACGAGAAAATTTAGCCTCATTCCTCCCCCCCCCCCCCCCCTCTCATTGAGACCTGTACATCACCCACGTAAATCACTTTCTGAAAAGCATCCTAAACGGGGATTGCAGTAGGAGTAGTTTTGATACTCTAAACAGGGAAACCCGTCTAACATCTCTGATCTGTATACCCTTAATGGCGATTTTATATCTTGCGTGGTATTTTACATCCTATTTGAGGATTAAATCATCATCATAGACCTAATTTTTAGCTAAAAAGGAACCGTAAAATAAATTTAACCTAATTTGGAATACATTACCGAACTATATTCCCTCCACCCTTTCCGCGGACCTTCTTCTTATCACCTCTGAATTTGATACCCCCCCCCTTTTTTTTTTTTTGCTGTCCTAAACGAATAACCCGGGTTAAGCGCCTAATGCTGAAAAAGTACCCTTTTTATCCGTTTTCGTGTACGCGGATGATGTCCAGGCCTCAATGAGACATGTCCCCCAAGGCTCAGTCCTACGATATCATTTATCAAGATGCACACGAGGTGGCACGTGATCATGACGTAGGACAGCGCCAGTGACTGTAATGATACGGTCTTTGGCGCGTCATGAAATAGTGATATCGTTTGAAAAGTGACTGCAAAATGAACAGTGCAAACAATGCTTTTGATAACTCCTAGACTATGTTTCTCCCGGATTTTCGTTTATTTTGCCCTCCATTATTTCAGTATTTTGAGGAAGAATTAAATAGGAAACTGTTTATCAATGTTCCTATTCGAATCTGAATCTCTCGATGCAGCGTTCCCTTGCAAATTGTAATACTTAGAATTCTGACTCCTATTTCATGGTTTTTGTTAACGTTTTTTTTTAATGATTTAATGATGTTTTGATTACCACAAAATTATGACCGGACCCGGGCCCGCTCGGCGGTCGGTATGTATTTATTTAAACCGGATCCAAACCGGGCAAAATTTACCGGGTCACAAAACTAATGCGCATGGATGAAATGCCTTCACAGGCTCGATTAGCGCAGGTTATAAATAACCCAACGGAAACGACGGCTCGTGTGAGCTGGGTATTAATAGGGTCTGAGCTAAAGGGTTTCATCGGACTATTCTGGAGTTGAAAAAAGGCTTGTTCTCTCCTATTTATATGTTTTCAGTTTATCTTTATTTTATTATTTTTTTTACACAATATACAGAAGATGTAGTCCTTAGTTTTGTGACCCGGTAAATTTTGCCCGGTTTGGATCCGGTTTAAATAAATACATACCGACCGCCGAGCCGGCCCGGGTCCGGTCATAATTTTGTGGTAATCAAAACATCATTAAATCATTAAAAAAAAAACTTAACAAAAACCATGAAATAGGAGTCAGAATTCTAAGTATTACAATTTGCAAGGGAACGCTGCATCGAGAGATTCAGATTCGAATAGGAACATTGATAAACAGTTTCCTATTTAATTCTTCCTCAAAATGCTGAAATAATGGAGCGCAAAATAAACGAAAATCCGGGAGAAACATAGTCTAGGAATTCAGCAAGGCAACCGAAAGTTAGGAACCTTATACACTTTATCGTACAATAGGGGCGCAATGTTTAAAAAGAAGCTGCATGAAGGAACTTATATATAACAGGGAGCCGAAAGCAATGAGAACTAAAAACGCTGTTAATAAACTATATCCTATGGGAAATATAAATTTATCTTTATCATACATCAGAAACCCGTAATAAAATCATGTCGGTCAGTTCTTTTTTACAGATTTTTCATACTACTTCAGAAAATATTGTGTGTCACAATCAAAAGTATAGATGCGGTGATTTTTTTATTTGTTTTTAAAGCCGTCAAAATGCAGGTTGAAACTTACAAAAAACACTCATCAATTCATCAAATATTTTTGCAATGGGCATGTATTTTTAAGTCAATCCAAATCGTAGTCATAGTGATATTGCTATCGTTGTTTTGATGATTTACGCGCCCTGAATCATTTTTGTCTCTTCTCTATCGTCTCGCCATTTTTTCATTTAAAGGTCTATATAATAATAACCGCAGCGATTTTTTTTTTCAATTTCTCTTTTCCATGTTTTGGTTTGTTTGTTGTTGTTTTTACGTGCAAATGAAAGGCAAGTGGGGGTGTATAAAATAGCTGCGCCCAATAAGCATGATAAAGGCCATACCCATAGGCCAATTCACTTCAATCTCAGTGTTAACAATTACAGAAATGTGAAACGCATTACGCCGATTATTTTTTCCTCGTCGGTTTATCGCCGTTGTATACCGCGGCAATGGCGTAGATACATCCCCCCCCCCCCCCCCCCGGGGCCTATCGAACGTCGGGATTTTTTTCTTTCTTTTAATAAAAGAAAAAAGGACAAAGGGAGAAAAAGGAATGGGAGAAGGGGAAAAGGAAGAGAAAGAAGACGATAGGACCCCTTCCCTCACCTTCCCCCTAAGCAGTTGCCTTGTATATTCGCATTGAATTATCCGAGTAAGATCGGTGCCCCCCCCCCCCCCCCATGGTTCCTGTGGCCCTTCGATCGCTTGGCTCGAGCTACGCCACAGTACCGTAGCAAATGTTAGGGCGGCTTTATAAGACAATCGATTTGAACTTACACCTCCGATTAGTAGCGATTAGACTTTCTTCCGATCCGTTCAAACGTATTCGACCAATATTGCCGGTGGTGGTTGCCCAGAACACCCAATGTTCGACTGGATCATATATTATATTCCTCGTATATTCACCGCCTGAGATTTGGAGCTCAGTGAATTGCATGTCAAGAAGATCCGTATCATCTGAAGGCAGAGGGGCGTAGAAAACAGAACTTCGCTCAGCGTCCAAAATGAATGTCTGCCCGTAACCTGTGGATAAAAAAAAACAAAAGTTAGAATTATTTAGCTATGATAGGCCCTGTAGACCTGCAATTCCATAATGAAATTTTCACCAATCAGATTTGATAATGTATGTGTCTTTCGTAACTGTGTGTAACCGATCTATCTGCACAACATGGGTAGATTTTATAACATTTTTTTGGGGGGGCCAAGTTTGCCATTGAGATCATCTATCTATTTTTGTTTTCTTGTAACACATTTCTGGCTATCTGTTATGCCCTCGTATTCACTGCCAGTTGGATCGATCTCATCTAATTAGTCACACCAACAAGACCGACTCCATAGCGACAACAGACCCCCCAAAATAAAAATAAAATAACTGCGAATAGCCAAGAATCCGATCAGTGTGGGGTCGGTGCGGAGTTGCTTGGTGGTGGGATTGATTTGCCAACAATAAAGGGTTCAAGCCTTGAATGAAGTAACTCGACCGTTTATTTAGAGTAAAGAGGTTGAAGAAAAGAAAATATAGTAAGATAAATCGGAAATCCTAACTGATTTAAGCCACTCCATTTTATTTACTATGTTTCGATGTTTACTGTACATGACAGTTTGTATGCATAATCCTTATCCAATTCTCCAGCAACTTCTGTATGATCTTTATTCCTTCCTATTTGTATTTCTCCCTCGCTCTTTCTCTTTCAAATATAATTCTTCTCTCTCTTTCTTTCTTTCTTCAGTATCGAATCTTTTTTTTCCTTCTCTATTGTCTATAATACTTTCCTTCTTCAGAAATACACTTCTTCTTTCTCCTTGACCTCTTACCTTTTCATTATTGAGTATTGTGTAATATTTACTAATTAGCAGTGAAGTGGCCAACTTTTACTAGTATATAATATTGCTTTATTAACAGCTTTTAATATGTATATTCTAAGCCCCTTTTATGTAATTTTATTAATGTAACTTATTTTACAATCTCTTTACATACTATTTTACATGTTTTATTACTTTTGCAATTTGTATTGATTTTGTATTTCGATTGCTGTAAAACATGCACAATCCAGTCTGTGTACTGCTAATCATGTTCTAATAAACCTTTATTGAATGAATTGAATTTTTTCCCTTTCAGTTTTATTATTTACAATTCTCTCTGCTTAATTCGTATTTTTATTGCATTTTTCTTTACCTTTTTTGTATATTTTTTGTTTTCATGTGAAATGGGATCATGTTTACAAGTTTTTACCAAACTTTTTATGATCCCACCACAATTACATTCATTCTTTTTTTCTTTGTATATACTTGTTTGTATTGTGTTATTGTTTGTACATATATTTGACATGTTTTATGAATGATTTTTAAATGGAAATGTGGAAATAAATTAAATTCAATTCAATTAAATTCAATTCAATTTTAGTGAGACTAAAAAAAATATCCGATATGCATATCAAACTTTCAACGAAAGATTTACGGTTCGAACAAACTATTATGAAGATAAAACATCTTATATTTCTGTCGTACCTGGATAAAAGGAGATAAGCCGACTGACTATCAGACCATGTAGCCTAAAACGGACATCACACTTATAGGATATGCACCAATATGAGTAGTAAAAAGGGGCCTTTTTTCTCTGAGGGATTTACTCCAGTTGGTTATTACACAGTGGGTGATTTCACGTTCGGTGTTAGTGTTAGTGTTGGTGTTGAGAGCGTGAATTGGGCTGCTGATTCTAGCCCCAACACCGAATTCGGGTTTATAAAAATAATACCAATCATATTATTGATAGCTCAACACCTAGTGAAGTCAATCCCAGCACCAGCTTCATTTCAGGTTCGGTGTTGTGGCTGGTGCTAGTTTTGCCCCAACACCAACACCAGCTTTCAACACCGAACTTGAATTCACCCAATGTGTTTCTTCAAAAAAGGAAACCAAAGTTTATCAAGGAACACCACGTCAGATAAACATTAACTAGGTTTATTGCAATACATTATACGAAGGGAAATTTATCCCCTTTTTTATGACACCACATTTGTGATGATAGAACCTATGATCATTGAACTAGTTTTCCCAGATTATAAAATATATTTCCTTCAAGCGATGAAAAAAATGACAATATCACATTGCTGTCCAACCGCGTATAGCTTAGCCTTTTGACAAGGTCTCGTGACTTGGCTATTTTCCTCGTTATGCTGTGCCTGAGATGAGACTAGCCGGCGACGAAAAGAATCAACACGGCCCGGGTAAACGCGCGATCGAGCGACTTTAGTCGCGAGGCCTTTTGGAACCTGGGTTTCCATCGTCCGATATGAATTATTCACGAGTTGACATTCGTATGCTAACACGCCTACCGAGGATTATCGACCAATCACAACGGTATCTGCGGGGCTTGCTTTCCATGTGATTCGTTCATGGTGCCTGCTTGTCCTCCAGCTTGAGCTTGCGATCGAAGATAGTCCTTACACAACGGGATCGCCTGGTAAATAGCGCTTTTGCCATATCCCGTGGGAAGGCTCACAAATGCATCCTGTCCTTTGAGGACTGAAAGAATTGCCCTCAGTTGTAAGTCCTTGAAAGCTGAAATTTTCAGCATTTGCGAGGCAAATTCCGTGCTTTTCAGCAACAATTCTTCTTCGGACGCCATGATTGATGTAGCTTTCACGGGGTGCCGAGATGAAGGCGAATTTGCGTACCAAATTTATGCTGACGTCATGCGAAGATACGTTCGCTGATTGGCTCCTACCTATAAGGTAGCAGATCCTCGCTAGGAACAAGGGATAGCATAAGAAATACAGGCCAGTTTCCAAAAGGCCCTCGCGACTCACGTCGCTCGATCGCGCATTCACCGGGCTGGGCGGCTAGTCTTGTTATGCAGCCACTACTAGCTTACTTGCCGAGAAAAATAGCCAAGTCACGAGGGCCTTGTCAAAAGGCTACGTATAGCTAGGATTGAATTTCAGGGGGCGGTCGTGAGCTCGCGAAGCGTGCAAAAATGCGGGAAATGCTGATGAGCAAGCGAAGCGGTCACCGCGGGGGAGGGGGGGGGGGGCTTGGGAGGATGGAGCTTCACCCCTTCCCTCGGGAAGCGCGAAAACTTTGATGTTTCAGCAAATTTTGAGAAAGATAGCGGCTCTTGGCACCTTTTTTAGGCGGAAAGTTGGTTCGGCGCCTTGACTGCTGTTCAATAATTATTTGAACGCAATACTGCAATGTACATGTACCAACAATACACATCATACATGCACAAGCATAAAATATAGCTGGCGGGTTCTACACGAGTTTCCACAGCGGGGATCAACTCAAGAACGTGTGTACATGCACGTACGGCAGGACCAGCAGCAAATTCATGAATGAACTTGTGATTTTGTAACTTGATTATTTATTTTGAAAAATAAAGTTTATCACGCCCCACAATCCTTTCTCTCTTTATATCTCTTTCATTTCACCATTCCTTTTTTTTTTTGGGGGGGGGGGGTATTTTTTTCTCGCTTTTTTTCTCTCACTTCCTCGCTTTTCTTTTTTTTTTTTTAGTTGGCGTTTGGGGGAGGGGACCGCCCCCACTTCTCCCTGGCTACCCGCCTGCTTTGTTTTCTAAAGAAGTTGCAGTTCTGAAGAATGCAAAAATCGAACTTCATAACGATTGCAGTTACCGATTCAGTTCAAAATATGTCATTTCTGTATCCCAACCATCGCCAAAAAGTCAATCACCCTTTATTTTATGATGAGGTCATTATCCTCCCTTTCATTATTAAAAAGAGAAAATGAAAAAAAAAATTCATTGGGTTGTATAGCTTATGTTTCCTTCTGGTCATGTTCGCGCGATTCTAACGTTTTAACCAAAATCTGGTATACTTTGAAAGCAGAATACTTCCACTTTACGGAAAACTGACGATCATAGACATAAGTCTCATAGTTCGGTCACAATATCCCTTTGTTTTATGGTTTCTGTTTTTTCTGGGACGCAATATACAATAAACGGTCATGAAGTTCGATGCACATAAGGCGTTATTCCACTGCGGCAAATTACGCTAACTGGTTGAGAGACAAAATGTGCCTTGAATCTGTATCAAACTCAAACACAGTGATAATCTCACACATTTCTTCTCCCCCCACCCCCCCCCCCCCCCCCCCCACCCCAAAAAGATGAAAACAACATTGCACTTATTGAATGACTACCTCAACATCACTGTGAACACAATCCACCCTCCAAACAAACGAAGAACACACTGTTGACAATTGCTAGGCATTTGGCAACATTTACCTTATGACTTGGCCCCCATATTTGTTTACTGCATATTCCATGATCACATAATCATCACATACGGGGCACCATTGTAAAATAGAATAAACAGGCTTTCCAGTAATATAAAATTAAATATGATAATTGAGTAACAAGGGAGATATCAACGTTCAAACCTGAATTACATAATTTTTTTGGAGGGGTGTAAGATAAACATTTTTTTTTTTTAAGTTCTAGGAAAATCGGACCGAAAATGAAAAGTTTAATATGACTTTTTCATGTACATGAAAAACTGGGAAATAATGTGAAAATCAGTAGACGAATTGGCTGGCACCTATGTCATGAGTTTATGACGTCATTCCCCACTATTCACCATTTGTTTTGTTAATATTGATAATATATACATGTATTTTGAATATTGTTCGAGAATATGAATTCCAAATAAATTGAACAAAGTTACATTGATAGTTTTGTGTACATTAATAGGAAGTAAATACTTTATGATAAAAAAATGAAAAAAAAATGCATTTTTTATCAAATGATAATTCAGATAGAATAGAAATATTCATAACAATTGATAAACGGTGACTGAATGACATGACAAACTCATAACGAAGTTGCAGATTTGTATGTCAACTTGATTTTCATAGTTTTCCCTTACTTTTCGTGTCATTAGATAAATCATAACTTTCTCTTCAGTTGTCCGGTCATCCTCAAACATTTTGCAGTTGTCCGGTCATCCTCAAACATTTTGATCGGTTTTTCTAATTTTCTGATTTTACTGAAAATAAGTTTTTTGGAACCGATTTGATTAAACGATTTTATTAAATGACATACAAAAATGTTTTGAATTGATTTGAAAACTAGCAAGATATTTACGAGTGATCATATCTAAAGGCTTTATTGGTGACATGCATTTATTTAAAAAAAAATGGAATTACGTTTATTTCATTTTGACAATTAGAGGTATATCTTGTTTTGTTTTACAATATCAATACAACAATTACCAATAGATTTTAGATTTCAGATTTTTAGATTTTATTTCATTACATTTTCATTTTTTCAAAGTATATAACAATAAGTATTATGAATCTGACAATATTCAAAATAATTGACAACACAACTTAGTGCATAAACATTTTTCGATCATTACAAGCAAAACAAAGTGCATTAAAGTTTGAGTTGTGAGAGAGAAAAAAAAAAGTAACATCAATGAAGACTACTTAAGATTAATTTTATGAAAATGAGAATGAAAACAGAGACCAGCTTAGAAGCAAAGCTTGTAGAAGCGCTGGTCCCTGGCAAAAAGATGAAGCATGAATACAGTACATAAAAAGAACTAGACTGGGCAATCATGCATAAAATGCCCAATAAAAGGGAAAAAAGAAGAAGACAGATACATGGCCTTGGAAAGCAAACAAATTATAGACATAACACACTTGCTATAGAAGAGAAAGCACTGAGAAATATTGTAAACACAAAAAGCTGGAAATAGTAATAGGAAAATAGTAAAGTTTTAAAGAAGTAAACTTTACAAAAGACGGAACAAGAATGACAAAGTGACAGGTGGGGGTTAGGACGGGAGGGTGGGAAAGGGACAAGATCTTGAAGGTTTCATTTCGTCTTTAGATTTTGCTACACAGGTAAACAACAGTCGTCATCAGGATCACTGAGGGATCAATGTTCATAAAAAGCAATTAGTGATTTTTTCAATTTACGTTTGAGCGTACTTAAACTTATACTGTCTCGTATATTTAAAGGGAGGGAATTCCAAAATTTAGGAGCAGTAAATGAAAAAGTATTCTGGGTTAATGCTGTACGAGTTCTTGGCAAGTGATACAGATTTATTTGTCTAGTGGGATAATGATGTATTTCGTTATTTACTGTAAATATATTATTGAAGACAGTGGGCAATTCGTGGTTATGATACTGAAACATAAGTACAGCAAGGTTGAGGCGATAAATATCATAAATTTTTAGTACATTATTAGAGTGAAACAGACCATCTGTGTGGTGGCGATAATTAACATTACTTATAATTCGCATAGCCTTTTTCTGTAATAAAAAAACTCTGTCTAACAGGCATGCCGCACTGTTTCCCCATGCTAATATTCCATAATTAAGATATGGTAAAACCAGTGTGGAGTATAGTGATAGAAGAATATTTGGCGGAAAAGACCATTTGAGTTTATTAATCATACCAATGTTTCTGGATATCAATTTACATACATTATCAATATGATGCTTCCATGAAAGTTTATTATCTATTATTGTGCCTAGAAATTTTGTTTCAATCACCTTCTGTATTTGTGTATTATCTATTAAAATCGGATGAGGTAGTTCGTTAAAAGTATTACTAAATAACATGTAATTTGTTTTTTCTAGATTTAGTGATAACTTATTAGCCTTAATCCATATTGCAACTGAATCCAGTTCCGAATTAATCACATTACATAAAGTTTCTAGGCTTTTATGCGAAAAAAATAGATTAGTGTCATCTGCATACATAATAAAAGTCAATGAATTTGATGATCTATGAAAGTCATTTATATACAAAATAAAAAGTAAAGGGCCTAGAATAGAACCCTGTGGAACACCACAATGAATATTTCTTAAATGCGACATGCAATTTTCAATACAGACATATTGCTGTCGTTCGTATAAATAATTTCGAAACCAGTCTGAAACAATGCCCCTTATGCCATAATGTGAAAGTTTGCTTAAGAGAATTTCATGATCTATAGTGTCGAATGCCTTAGAGAAGTCTAAGAACATTCCTATTGTGTGGGTACCATTATCAATAGATCTTGTAATATTATTAATTAGAGACAGGAGAGCATGTGTTGTATTATGGTGTTTTCTAAACCCGAACTGAGATTCATGTAAAATATCATTATTATTCAAAAAAGCCATTGTACGAGTAAAAACTACTTTTTCAAGTATTTTGGAAAAGGTGGTTAACAAAGATATTGGCCTGTAGTTTGACAACGATAAGGGGTTACCCTTTTTAAAAATAGGGATTATTTTGGCTAATTTCATTTTGTTTGGAAAAACACCTTTTGAGACCAACGAAAGGTGCATTATCGACCTCAAATAGTTTATAGCCAGATAATTCCAAGGCACCATATTTTTCGACAGATCTTCTTTTCGTTCTTATGATCATGTAATTTGTTTTACCTTGATTGATTGTTACTTTATTCGCATTGCACCATTGTTGTACCTTAAACAGTTCCTTACTTGCGTCTTGCATATCGACACAGGTTTGTCCAGTTTCAAAAGTATGGAACAAGTTTGAGTCGTCTGCAAAAAGCCTAAAGTTGAAGTATTTTGTTGAATTTGGCAAATCATTTATGTATAGAAGAAAAAGAGTCGGCCCCAAAACTGATCCCTGCGGAACACCACATGATATTTCCCTGTAAGGGGAATTAATTTCTTTGTATTTTACGAACTGAAATCTGTTGGTGAGGTAATCAGCAAACCATTGCAGTGCAATGCCACGTATTCCATAGTGAGAGAGTTTCCGAATTAAGATTTTATGATTAATTGTATCGAAAGCCTTCTGGAAATCAATAAATATTCCTAATGTAATTTTTCCTTCATCGAGTGATTTCGATAGAGCATTACATAGATTAACAACAGACAATTTTGTACTGTATTTCTTTCGAAAGCCATATTGATGTGGTTCCAACACATTATTTACTTCTAAGAAATCCATTAATCGCTTATTTACAATTTTCTCAAAGATCTTCCCAATAACTGGCAATACAGAAATTGGTCTGTAGTTACCAGGGGCATCTTTTGAACCTTTTTTGTAAATAGGCGTGACTTTTGCAATCTTGAGTCCATTTGGAAATTTACCTTCTTTTAGGGACATGTTAAAAATGTGACACAGTGGATTACTAATATAATTACTTGCATCTCTAATCAACCTCGCTGGTAGACAATCATAACCCGAGGCTTTTTTAGCATCTAAAGCAAGAATATGGTTCTTAACTTCTGTCTCAGTCACTGGTTTCCAGAAAAATGATTTCACATTCCTAGGTCCTAAATAAGTTGTACAATCAGTACCAGTCTTGGGTATCTTATCAGCTAGACTTGGTCCTATACCAACAAAGAATTCATTAAACTCAGAGGCAATATCAAAATCATCAGTTACAATCTTATTCTCTCTATTTTTATTAATAGTTAATCTTTCTATGTCAGTATTTTGGACTGAAGGATTTTTGCCACGTAGTAATTCATTGATTGTTTGCCATGTTTTCCTGGTATCGCCTTGATTATCTGTTAAAATACCACTGTAGTACTTTCGTTTTGCATTCTTCAACACAACAGTTAAAATGTTCCTGTATTTCTTATATTTATCTCCCAATTGAGGATTAAAACACGAACTTTTGTATTGTGAATAAAGTTTTTGTTTCTTACGTATGGATTTCAGTATACCAGGAGTAATCCACGGCTTTTTTTGAGCATTGTTATTCTTCTTGGGCTTTTTAGCCATTACGGGTGCATGTTTATCACAAATTCTTGTAAACAATTCGCGAAACATAATATACGCCTTGTTTATATCCTTTTGTTTGAAAACAAGATCCCATCTGGCAACTGCCAAATCATTGCTAAAATTTTCCTCATCTTAATTCTTATAACTACGAAAGGTTATGTTCCCATTGCTTGATTTTTTACACCCTTTGATACAATTCTCAAAGATGACAAAGACGGGAAAATGATCAGATAAATCTGTTTCTATAACACCTGCATGGACGGCGGTATTGCTATAATTTGTGTATACATGATCAATTAATGAAGAAGTACCTCGCGTAACCCTTGTTGGAATGGTGATCAACTGTTCTAAACCTAAACATTGCATAGCAGTTTTAAAATGTTCAATCTTCTGATCAGAGTCTAAAAAATTTATGTTGAAGTCACCCATTAATAGGCACTGTACCTTATCTATTTTTAAATGTGAGAGAACATTTAATAAACTATTCTGGAATTCATGAATATCAGTGTTTGGCTTTCGATAAATTATACCCAAAACGATCCTTTTCTTACCAACGATCATGTCAAGCCATAGACTTTCTGCATTTACCACTCCAAAATTTAAAAGAGAATATTTCAGACATGAACGAATGTAAGCTCCTACTCCCCCTCCCCTTGCATTGTCTTGCCTACATTTAACCTCGAGAGTATAACCAGATAAGCTAAAAAGTTCAGCGTTGGAAACTTTCCAAACCTCAGACAATGAGATTACGTCAAATTTGGATTTCAAGTTATCATAGAGCAAAGATAATTCATCAAAATTTCTTGGTAATGATCTAATATTCACATGAGTTACACTGAAAGAATTGAGAAAAAGTTCTCCTGGAACATCATCGAATACATCAGGTTGTAAATTGTATGAAGAAACTTGTAAAGTAGAGTTTATATTATCCATTTTAAAAAATGGGACAGTCTTCATGTAAATGAACGTTATAAATAGAGGGAACTATTGTAGGAGGTGCAGCTTGAATCTGGTGTAGTCCACATCATCCAGGCCTACATCGAAGAGACCGTCGGGCGTGGTATTCGTTTTTGTTTCATCATTGTTCAGCTTACAAATGATGTTCCCTTGTTTTGTACTGACACTCTTGACAAGTGGAGATTCTTTCGCCTTCATCAGCACAGAGTATCTCATGGTTGTTAAGTCTTCGTTAATGTACACTTGGCGACATCCCTCCTTCCCTTTCAAGCTGAAGCGAGAAGCATACAGCTGGTCTCGCTTTCTCCGTTGACCAAAACGGACAATAGCTTGCCGAGTCTTCCCCTGGATCCTCCTTCCGAGCCGATGGCAGGTAGAAATATCTTTAGCCTCCATTTGAACTCCAGCCTTGTCTGCAACCTCACAAATTTTGGTGATGAGCTGATCTTCTGACTCCTCACCAGTAGACTCAGGCAGACCACTTATCCGTAGATTTTCCCTCCTTGTGTACTGTTCCTGGTCATCAATGCGGTATTGCATGCGGAGGAGATGGGGGTTAACCGCCTCCTTCACAGCACTGAGACATACATCCTTAACTGCCTTCACGATGGAGGGGCGGATCCAGGATTTTGTAAGGGAGCACTAGTCTCAGGCAATTTTCTGACAAAAGCAAAACAAAAAAGAAGCTTTATCACATTTTTGCTATTTGTCGTTCCAAAAAATTCTCCGACAAGCAACCCCCCCCCCAAACAAGGAGTGAAAAAGTATTATCAATTCGAAGGGGGGGGGGGGCAGTTTACTAAACAATATACACTTTTATTTCGGGGAGGGGGGAACGAGCCGGAAGAGCCCCCTAAATCTGTCACTGCATTTATGTTCTTTGGAAATAAAACTTTTTAAATGGTTTTTGAAGTCTTTTATCTAAAAAGGTCAGAATAGATAATTAGATTTTTTTTTCATGTTGATAAATCTCAAGATTCACCTGAGCAGCAGTGAATCAATGTGTTTGGCCTATTAATAGTCCATTGTCAAGCGGTCAAAGAAATTGCCTTTAAGGGAAAGTCTACCCTGATTACAAGTTGGTTTTAAAAGAAGCAGAAAAATTAAAGAAACGGATCAGTGAAGGTTTGAGCAAAATACGATAAGAAATTAAAAAGTTATGAATTTTTGAAGTTGTAATTAATCAAACACAAATTGGCAACTCCGTGAGGTATCTTGTGAGCTCCTCTCTCATTTGCCCTGTACCCCAAAAATAATTACAATTTTCTCTAAGGAAAATATTCAAACATACATGCACTTTAGATATAATCATTGCTCATATGTTTTTACACAAAACCTGTATGAAACAAATATATTCCTTCATCAGAAACTAAGAAAATGAAAATTTATGAAATTTTCTGTACTGAGCAAATGGGAAAGGAGCTCGCAAGATACGTCACAGAGTTGCCAATTTGTGTTTGATTGATTACAACTTTAAAAATGCATAACTTTCTTATTTCTTATCAGATTTGGCTCAAACTTTCACTAATCTGTTCTCTCATTTTTCTGCTTTTATTCAAATCAATAAAATACCAGGGTAGACTTTCCCTTTAAGGCAATTTCATGAAAACATTTTTGTTGGAAGATATTATGTCATGACAAAAAAACTGTACACATTATTCATGGGCCGCGGAACCGGGGAGGGGGGGGGGTGGGGGCTGCAGCCCCCACTTTTTTGAGTAGTCGCGTTTTTATAAAACCTCGGAAAAAAAGTTCGAAAATGTTCAATTAATGAGTGAAATCAAATCAGCCCCCCCCCCCCTTTCAAAAATGCTCCCCAGCCCCTGTTATTTCTAAATTTGAAATCGATCTGAAGTTACTTCTTAGACTGATTTTGGACTAATTATTTTTTGTAATTATAATTTTTTATATTTATTCTAAAGTGCAATAAAGATATCCTTCCTACTCTTTGTCTATAAATGATATCTGAGATGATTTTCATGAAGAAATAATGAAGAAAAATATATAATCATAAAAAATAGGCTTTAAAACATATTGTATTTTATTCGCTTTCTACTATTGTGCTCTGGAATGTTATACTTGTATTCCTCTATTGAAGTTGATGAATCTTTAATACTTCCTCATCATTTTACTGATTTGCAATCGTGAAAGGATTGAGAAAAATAATAAGTTATTAAGCTTATAAACTCTTTGTAACTTTTATTTTTAATGTAATGTTTGTCTTTTAAAGAGATAAAGGGAAGGGGGAATATCTGAAGGTGAGACTGTATGCTTATCAGTGGTAGGAACTATGAAATGATTATAAAGAGCAATTTTTACGTGAGTATATTGGTTTGTACGAGGGGAAGGGTGCATTTTGTTACAGGCCAGTTTCTCCCACCCCCTTCTTTTTTTTGGGGGGGGGGGAGAGAAAGGAAAGAACAAAAGGAGATCTTTGAAAGGGAAATGTAGCTTTGCGATTCGATAGGAGTGTGTTTTGTGTGTGTGGTGGAGAGGGAGGTGGTCTATGAAAATGATGCTCATTGTTGCTGTGGGGTAGTTGTTTCCTTGCAACAAGAAAAACAGAATGATCAATTTGAATAGGGAAATGCCATCATATTAGTTATTGAAAAGAGCGATGAAAAGTAATCAAAACTTCCCCCCTTTTCCTCTTTAAACAGTAATTCAAAGTGTAGCATTTAATGCCTAGTATTATTGTCATGTAAAAAAAATATAGGCCGGTATGAAAAACATATCAAGTTGAAATGGAAAAATGAGAAGAAGAATAATTTTAACCAAAAGGGGTAATTTGGGAATTAGCAAATTCCTTGGACCTCCCGTGTCCCATTGCAAATGAATCTAAGCAATACTGAAATCATATCACAAATTGAGGAATGATAACTGATAAAGTGAGTAGACCACTCATTATGAGGAGACATTATTCTATTCTATACTACTGACCTTGTCTTTGATGATACCAAACATGAAACACATTGCCATTAATTTTGTTGAGCATTATCCACTTTCAAATAGTAATGCACGTCAAATTGAGGTTAGCGGACATTAAACCGTTCCACCTTAATTCTGCTGAACATAGCAAATCAATAATAACCAACAATGCATTAAAATTGATCTGTGCACCTCTTAAAATCGATCAGGATCACATCCTAAGTTAAAATCGATTTAAAACTGATATCAATTTTAAATACTTTGATGAAACAGGCCCTCAAACCTAAAGTCGATTTTAAGTGCCTAAAATCGATTTTACGCACTTAAAATCGATCGGATCGATTTTAAGATCAATTTTAAGGATTGATGAAACACCCCCAGAAGGGCGTGAACACTTAGTCTGGCTCCATTGCCGCTCCAAACAGCATAATTTGCTGAATGAGACGCAGTATCTTGGAAATTGTACCTGGGAATTATTATACGTCGCATCCACCAACTGCTATCTGTTTACACGTTACATACAAGGCCGTCATCAATCATTCCACTTTTTTTTATCGTGTTATACATCGAATTTCTTTTCATTTTAACTAGAAACAGTGTATCTATCTCTCTCTCTCTATTCACACGCATTATTTATAGTGTATATGCCACACCCGAACCCATCAGAAAACAATAAGCTGGTACGATTACATCGATATAAATTTCAAGGTTTAAAGAACAATGTCGGCAAAAGAGACATCTGTTTATTTTGAAGTAAAAAAACAACAAAAAAACCACGCAGTAAGAAACAAGAACTCACGTTTTTCAAAAGATTGTTGCTAAAAACAAAGTGTCGTGTTTTTTAAAAACAGACTACAAGCACACAAACCGAAGGGGTAAAAGAAATGCGATAACTGAAAAACACTTGATTGTATATTTATTTGTTTTACAAATTTTAAGATGAAATACCTTTTGAGCAAGAATAATGTCATTTTCACAAGAAAATCAGTTTCAGTATAGTCACCATATTTGCTTGCTCCCACATCTTAGGTAGGTTATTGGTTTTAAGCAGGGGTAGAATAGGTCTAGAAGCAACTCTATTGCCACTAGCCCTAGGTGTTTAACTTGCTCACAAATGATGTCATCAAGTCCAGCTGCTGTGTTGTTCTTCATTGTCCTGATGCCAAGATGTAGCTCACCCATGGTAAAAGCTGGTGAGGTCAGAACATTCCTGATCACCTTTTCAAAAAGAGCTGGTGAACAACTTAGTCTGCTGTGAATTCATACCGAGGTTGGGCTTTCGTGTAGTCATTGCTGTGGTTGTGAGATCACAGCAAAGCTGTTCAACTGTGGGGTCGGATGGGGAAAAAGAGAGAAAATAAGATATCACAAACTAAAGTCATGAACATATTACTACAACATACAAAGCATCGTTTACTCTAGTAGCATGCCCCCATCCACCCACAAGCAAACCCCATGACCAGCACACCCACTCACCGCATTAGCTATCAGTGTTAGAGACTTTCACTTAGCCAAGTTTCCATGCGTGCAGGGGATTTCTTCCTTCTGGTTGTTGGCTCTCGGTCTCGTGGACTTTTAAAAATGTTCGATCTCGCGACCTGTCAGGCTCTGAGGCCGTCGGTCATGTACGTGGACTTTTTAAATTGTTAGTCCGTTGGATATCGATTAATTCTATTAATTTATTCATTCAAGTCTTCGTTATAAAGGGTGGCCCTTTCAAGAATGAATATTGCTTCCTAGGGGCACAGTTTGTATAAGTAAAACATATAAAACACTACACATAAACAAGATAAAAAATGATATACAAACAAAAGTAGAGTATCAAAGAAGAAACATCTATAAAGAACTAAGGTACAAAATAAGAATAGAGTAAAACTGTTCAAACATATTTACAAGGTACAACAAAAAATAAAGTTTAGGATTTAAAAAAAAGATGACAAAGTGGTTCTCAGAGGGCACTTAAAAAACTTAACTGTTTTCATCGTCTCTTAAAGGATAATAACTACAATGTGACTTGTGTCCGTCAACTAGGCTATACATAATCTCATTAGGGCCAGAAGGATGTTAACACATAGTCTGGCTCCAAACAGCATGATTTGGTGAATGAAAAGCAGTACCTTGCAAATGGTACCTGGGCATTATTATACGTGGCATCCACCAACTGCTATCTGTTTACATGTTACATACAAGGCCGTCATCAATCATTCCACTTTTTTTATCGTGTTATACATCGAATTTCTTTTCATTTTAACTAGAAACAGTGTATCTATCTCTCTCTCTATTCACACGCATTATTTATAGTGTATATGCCACACCTGCAGCAGAAAACAATAAGCTGGTGCGATTATATCGATATAAATTTCAAGGTTTAAAGAACAATGTCGGCAAAAGAGACATCTGTTTATATTGAAGTAAAAAAAAAAAAAAAAAAAAAAAACCCAGTAAGAAACAAGAACTCACGTTTTTCAAAAGATTGTTGCTAAAAACAAAGTGTCGTGTTTTTTTTAAACAGACTACAAGCACACAAACCGAAGGGTAAAAGAAATGCGATAACTGAAAAACACTTGATTGTATATTTATTTGTTTTACAAATTTTAAGATGAAATACATTTTGAGCAAGAACAATGTCATTTTCACAAGAAAATCAGTTTCAGTATGGTCACCATATTTGCTTGCTCCCACATCTTAGGTAGCTTATTGGTTTTTAAGCAGCGGTTGAATAGGTCTAGAAGCAACTTGATTGCCACTAGCTCTATAGGCCAGGAGCCTGTCCCGAAATAGTCAACCCATTTTACATATGAGATTTGACCCCTTAACTGGGGGGGGGGGGGGGGGGGGTGTCAATTTGACCCCCCCCCCCCCCCTTGTAGTAATTTAGCGACTACTCCGGAACCGCGCAGATATCAAAATGTCCTTTCATGACTTTTTTCTTTGAAGTCTTGCGGAACTTTTGGTACTAAATTTGCGAAGATTGGACCAAGCATTAGAAGGTCACATGACAATTAAGGGTCAAAGGTCATCCCATATCAGTGACTTTTCCATACATGTGTGTATAATAGAATGGACATGTTCTGAAACTTGTGAAATACAATCCATTTTTCCCATATAATTGTTTTTTTCCTTGCCTGTATGGTTGTTATATCTAATATCATTGTCAAAATAATACAAAACATATAAAATATGAACAATAGAATACAAAAGAAATTAAAAACAAAGGAATACATAAGCAATATATGCAAATTTCATGCATGCTTATGTAAATATGTATAGAGAAAACCATAATAAACAAAGTAAATACCTAAATCTCAAACTTATCCATGTCTGTAATTCATTTTGAGTCATTAAATTGCTTTTTATTATGTTTTTTTTAATTAGGAAAATTAGCAAAAATTACCATAATTAGCAAAAATTAGCATACTTTGGTAATTAATATGCGCATAATTTGCATTTTTGACATTGGATCGTTTAAACGAAAACATGAACGCGTCGCTAATACTTCAATGTACCTCCATGCAAAATTTCGCGTGAATCGGACATTCGGTCTCCAAGATCTTGGGGGGGGGGGTCAAATTGACCCCCCCCCCCCCCCCAGTAAAAACCTGGTCTGAAATAGCCCAGTTGAAATAGGGTTAAAGTTACTTAGACCATCCATGTCATTCACAAAAAGCTTGTGAGCTCGAACGAAGCCGCCGGGTTTGGCCCCCAAAGCCTCCAAAAGGGGCCCCAAAGTCGGGTCGATTTCAACCCATCTAACATATGCGCCAAACTTTGTCAGAAGGAAGGTGTATGACTATACATTACCAAAACACCAAAACTGACAAAATTTTCCGTCCGAATGTTTTGTCAGACCGCCCCTAAAAATTGGGGCAAATTTTTCCCCTTAAGGCCCATGGACCAAATTTTGTCAGAAGGAAGAGTTATGGGTGTACATTACAAAAATATAAAAACTGACAAACATTTCCATTGGGAAGGGGGTGTAACACGCCCCTGAAAAAAACACCAAAGTGCCCCTAAACCAAGCTTTGTTACCCAAAATGATCTGGATGTAGAGAAAAAAACATTCTTTGGCCTTACAACCTTAATAACTCCAAAGTGTCTCATTCAATTCATTTCAAATTTACATAGTACGATTTTGAGTATTAAAACTTTCTTGGGGTGAAATTTGGAGTCAAATGATGATTTCAAAAATAATTTATTAAATTGTGAAAATTGTACTGCATTCTCAAAAGTAGTCGAATGATATTGTCAGGATTATGTAAACACACCCATTGTCCATCTGCGCCTGTTTGGCAAGGCATAATAGAAAGGTTGCAAGGTATTTGTGTAATTAACACATGCATGGTAGGTTTCAGCATGGCAGCCACATAGCCCAAATACATGTACTTAACAAGCTCTTCTATCATGTCTTGTCAAATGTTAATCTGTTGGAACATCTGTAATATGTCAAACAAAATGATTTGCCACATGTCACCCTCAGTTTCAGCATAGTTTGTACATTATTGTTCAAGCAGTGTCAACTCAATTATATTATATATAGAGAGAGAGAGAGAGAGAGAAATCTGATTTATCGTTGTTCACAAAAAACCCGTCTCTAAACATTTATATTTCACTTCTGAAATATATGTGCATATATATCAATAAGCCATTTCGTAATCACAATTTGCACATGTGCAAATAAAGGTCATTAATTTTGTACCGAGTACAATTGACCTTTAAACCCTGTCATTTTGTACGCACCACGCTTCTCGGTGTTAAATGTTGCTCTCATCAAAACGAAATATAAAGTTTAAATTACCATTTCTCGAATTATTGACTGCATATGTTGATTACGACATTTGAATTACCACCTCGTCTATGCACCATTTGTGGCCAAAAATTCTAATTTGGCTCAGTGAACACGAACACGACTCTGCAAATCATTACAGAGGTTGGATTGACCTTTAATGATATATATTTCCCTCTTTCTCAGGTGCTCCACTATTTTAAGAGAGGGAGGGGGTTGGTGCTGGGGCCATACCTAAAATTTTGCCAATTTTGCCTACAATTCTCCAACAAGGAAAAAAAAATGGTTTTATAATTCAAAATATCTGGAAAAGCATTGAAATTCTTACAAGCAAAATACTTTTAATTTTTGTTTGTCATTTGTCGCCGTAATGGGCATTTCTACAAAACTAGCAAAATCCTAGCACATGCTAGGAAACAAACTAAGGAACGACGTTCTTCATGCAAGAAAATGCTTCCTAATGACAATGAAATACTTGCTTTAATAATGGGAAATAGCTTTAATCATCAAGCATTTGCTTGCTATTTTAAGCCCCTTTAAAAACAAAAGATCAAAAAAATCGATCGTATACTATTTTGCCATATTTAACAGCACAAATATCAAATCACTCAATTCGGAAAGTGTATGGGGTGAAAAACCTTTTCGACTGTACGGACGCCTCAGAGGGCGAACAGCTGTTTTCAATCATATTAACATAATACTGTAGTGCATAACATAAAATAGATACAATAACAATAATATAACAATGATGTTTTTCCATAGATATGGGCACATAATTAAATATCAACTAGAATATCACGGAAGGTGATTAATACCCCCGCCCCAATGTGTGTGCAAAATTTCCTGAGCATTGCTCCAAAAATGAGTAAGTGGTTTAATCTGCAATATTTTCCCGTTTTATTGCCATATGTCGTTACCATGGCAACGCAGTTTGCCACATATTGAAACAATATGTCTTTCACATCTTTACCACAAGACCAATGCGTGTGCAAAATTTCCTGAGCATTGCTCCAAAAATGAGGAAGTGGTTTAATCTGCAATATTTTCCCGTTTTATTGCCATATGTCGTTACCATGGCAACGCAGTTTACCACACATTGAAACAATATGTCTTGCACATCTTTACCACAAGACCAATGTGTGTGCCAAATTTCATGAGTACTTGCTTGAAAAATGAGGAAGTAGTTCGATGCGCAAGATTTCAACTTGATTTATTGCCATAATATGCCGTTACCATGGCAACGCATTTCTGACACAATAAAAAAATATGTCTTGCACATCTTCATCCCAAGACCAATGTATGTGGCGAATTTCACGAGCATTGCTCAGAAAATGAGAAAGTATAGTTCGAAGCGCAAGATTTCAACCTGATTTATTGCCATAATATGCCGTTACCATGGCAACGCAGTTTCCGACACATTCAAAAAATATGTCTTGCACTTCTCCATCCCAAGACAAATGATGTGCCAAATTTCATGAGCACGCGCTGCTCGAAAAATGAGGAAGTAGTTCGATGCGCAAGATTTCAACCTGATTTACTGCCATAATATGCCGTTACCATGGCAACGCAGTTTCCGACACATTCAAAAAATTTGTCTTGCACGTATCTCCATCCCAAGACCAATGTGTGTGGCGAATTTCAAGCATTGCTCGAAAAAATGAGGAAGTATAGTTCGATGCGCAAGATTTGCAACGGACCGACCGCCCGCCCGACCAACCGCCCGACCACACGCTGATTCCTATATACCCCCTTCAAACTTCGTTTGGCGGGGGTATAATAAGTAAAATATATGATGCACAAATGTTGACCTATTAAGTGATTTTGAAAACAGTTGGACATGTTTAATAGCAAAGCTTGTATATTACATGTCCAGAAACGTATATAACTTAATCACGATTGGGTCGTTCAATAATCTTAAATTCATAAAGCATCATTACGAGAAGCGAATTAATGATAAGAGAGAATTGATAAGTGAATTGAGGTAGGACAATTGCCTCAACCCACGAGAAAAACTAAGTGTGAAAGTAGAGTGAAGACGGTGTGGAAACAAAAGAGAATGAAGAGAAGGAGGGTGGAAGAAGTAGGAAAATGAAAGATAATGAGTGTGTCTATGTGTGAGAAGAGAGAAGTCAAGAACAAGGGGCGAAAAATGAGTAAAACAGAGAAGAGAAAAGGAGATGAAGAGAGAGAGAGAGAGATAGAGATAGAGAGAGATATTGGTATAAAACATCGGAATTCCCTTCCTAATAATATAAAAAAAAATGAAAACTTTGCTCATTTTAAGAGGAAATTAAGGGAATACCTATCACTTGAGAGTCAGAGAAGAGAAGCGAATGACATGATAATATGATAGTCTAGACTCTATCCGATTTTTTTTTTAATATTTGGTTTATTCCCTAACGCTGCTCTTTCTCTACACGCATATCCCACACAGAGCGCGACTCTCCACTAATCGCGCGTTCCCCAAAATTTCACCCGTCGAAAAAAACAACGTCGATTTGGATCGAAGGACTATCTCAGTTTTAGCGTTGAGGGTGTATTATTTTTTCAACGGATCGCGGTCCTGCGCGAACAGTCCAGGCAGTGGACTAGGTATATGACTGAAATAGCCTAAATACAGACCACTTTGTCTTAATGTCTCAATATTGAGGCCTGTATATCATCCGCGTACACGAAAACGGATAAAAAGGGTACTTTTTCAGCATTAGGCGCGTATCAAAAACAGCAAAAGTCAAGAAAAAGGGTATCAAATTCAGAGGTGAAATGAAAATCGTGGATGAAAAAAAAGTTCGGTAATGTGTTCCAAATTAGGGTAAATTTCTTTTACCGTTCCTTTTTGGCTAAAAAGTTCTATGATGATGATGAAATCCTCAAATAGGATGTAAAATACCACGCAAGATATAAAATCGCCGTTAAGCTAGGGTATAAAAATCAGGGATGTTAGACGGGTTTTCCTGTTATGGGTATCAAAACTACTCTTAATGCAATCCCCGTTTAGGATGCTTTTCAGAAAGTGATTTACGCGGATGATATACAGGTCTCAATGAGACATGCCCCCTCTCCCCCCCCCCCCCCCCCCGGCTTCACTAAAGTGATTTGGTAACTTTGTAGAGGCTTGATAAAGTCTGAGCTGCCTGGCCTTACATGCTATCAGTGTGTAATATGGTGTAAAAATGAAGCCCAGGGGGAAAAAAAGCACTTCAAAATCATCATGTGCTTCACAAAAGTAAACATATGCAAGTGACCGGAAATGCCACACTCATTTTCCCCTATAGACTCAATGTTAGACTAAAGCGTATGGCAATACGCTTTCCTAAATGGGAGTATTCAATCATAGATATCTTAATAATAGCATTATATATTTGAAAACCTTTCTGTGCCTGGCTATTTATTTATCCTTCTGACCATCATTATACAAGACAGATATCAAAATTCAACAATTTATTAAATCAAGCCTCCACAAAGTTACCGAATCCCTTTAACAAAATTGCCAACTCTGCACTATAGGGACAGTTCGAGGCAGTTATCCAAGCGAGTTGAACCGTTTGCAACTACTTGCGTAAATTTTGCACGAATTCTTTTAAAACACACATTTTTCTAGATAACTGGATAATTTTGGATGGGAATGTGAACAAAGTTCATAAAAAATTAATGTTGAAACTTTTAAGAGGTGAAATTAGGGATACACAGTGGAACCTCAATATAAAAAAAAAACTCTTTGGGACCAAGGAAATTACCTCTTTATATCAAAACCTTGTTATATCAGGGCTAAAAAACAATAGAATACAAATAAGTAAGACCCGCAGTGTGACCTTGTTATGATAGTTTGTTATAACAGTGTTCTTTATAACGAGGTTCAACTGAACACGTATAGAGGTCTGATGGATAGCTTGCACTTCAAAAAAAATATCAAAGGTTGGGGCACTTAAGGGGTGCTGCCCCCCCCCCCCCCCTGTGGGCCAGCTACCCCAAATGTATAACTTAAATGGTGAAGTTCATATGAAATCAAGCAGTGTGTTTGAAAGAAGGAGAATATGTGTACAGTGTAGATGAAATAATTGCCATTGGGACACTTGGGGTGCTGCCCATCCATCAGACCCTTTGAAGATAATGATCTACTATACAGTGGAAATTTACTATAACGAGGACCTTGGGACCATGCATATTACCTTGTTATATCAGAGTAAAAAAACAAAAGAAGATAAAGACTTGGGACCAGCAAAATGAACTCATCAGAAATCTCGTTATATCAGAGCTCTTTATACCGAGTGTCCACTGTACATTTGGACAACTTGAAGTCTTCTTCCCCTAAGAATGACTCCTACCTAGGTTAGGTTACAATCTACATGTAGCAATGTAGGTTTTACAGAGGAAGGAAAAATGTCAATGTCGGAAAAGCGGTGCCTGTGTCTCATTTTTTGTTTACGTACACTGTTAAAACATGTATTAAAAAAATACGGATTAAAAAATTGTTGATTAAAAATCGCTCAACATTGGTTATAAAATTAGTGGTGGTTAAAAATAACTTTTAATCTTGCGTGGGTTAAAAATATTGTTGATTAGAATTATTGTTTTTAATCTTGTTGGTTACTTTGTAACCAACATTGATTAAAAACAGTGTTCTCGGCTTTCCCGCCAAAATGATAGTGCTAACTGTTGAGACACTTTATGTTGGTTGATCAAAGTTGATTAAAATACCGATCGCCTGTCGACCGAACAGCGCATACGCATATGCATTTGAAACAAATTTGCTGCGCACATATTTATCGCAGAAATTGTTTGCGATAAAAATGGAAGGCGTTGTCATTCAAGTCGTTGAATGATTGGGACTTTCAAAGAGCTTGTCAGCGTTGTTTGAAGGTGAGAAACTCTTTTCATATCTGTGATTGTTGTCTAGCTTAATCTTGGGAAGAAGTAGATCTACAGTGTGATCTTTCTTTCTAATCAAAACGGCTTAGGAGCTAGTTCGACCTGCTCGATCTGGACTAGACCTGGCTAAGCCAGGCCCACTGGTAGATCTACTGACTACGCATACGGTAGCGAGGAGGCGACGCCGGCGGTATGGCGGTGTGTTCAACTTCGCGGATGTCCATATTTCGCGGACAGGGCAATATGACAAAAACTGAAACTAGAACAGTTTTTGAAAAAAAAAGATATAGCATCAATGTAGGCGTAAGCGTAGTCTACCTGTGGACCTTGCATAGTCAGGTCTAGTCCAGGTCTGAGCAGGTCGAACTTCCCAAACCGCTTAACTTATAAAGCAAGATCACACAGTAGATCTTTTTCTTTATAAGATTAAGCTAGACAAGAATCACAGATATGAAAAGAGTTTCTCATGTGTAGGCAAGACAGTGTAGGCAAGACAAAAAACTAAACTAAACTAACGTAAAGCACTGAATTGGGTCAGTGGGGGTGGTGAACACTGCCATCATGATTTTACTCAAAATATATTCACACTAGCTGAAGCAGTCCGTGGACATATCATCCACGGGCGCTAGCTGTGTTTATGATTAATCAAAGTACCGTATATTTGACACAATAATCAAGTGAATAAAGAAAAAAGTCGGGTAATGTGTTTGTTTGTTTTTTACCAAGAAGTATTTACAACATGTGAGTATGTGTTATTCATCCAAATCTTGCATGAGTTCTGAAGAAAATACATTTTCATCTTGATGAAGACTAAATTACGATTGTTTTACTTTATGAATGACTGAATAATGATATTTATGTTACGTCGGCCCTGTGGCCTGTGGATGACACGTGATCTCATTTACACCTTGGCGGGATTCTCGCACACAGAGCATGGATATAATTATGTTCGAATAATTATATAAGTATATCCATGAATAGAGCTAGAGTGAGCGATTTGATCTTACCATGTTCCTGTGGTTTAATACTCAGAGAAATTAAGGCCATAAAAACATAACATGCATAATTAGCGGTACGTCCCTTGTAAAGGATGCAAAAATTAGAAAAAAAAATGAATTTATCGTCATTTTCTTTTCAGGGGGATTATGGCCCCCTTATAAGTCTTGGGAGGACCGACGGATTGACCCTTCCCTACCGTACCCCCTCCCCCACCCGGCATCGGCCTCCCGTCACCCCCAGCGCGAGGGTTAGTATCCTATACGTATTCATATCATAGTGGAAATATTTTCGAAGGAAATTTTTGTTGGGGGGGGGGGGGGGCTCCTTCTTTACACCGTGGCAACCGATATTCCTAAGTGAAATAAAGAGTCCTAAAATATGAAGTGGCCGAAATCCCCCCCCTTTTTTTTTACATCTAACAGTTACATGTTCCTCCCGGCTTCACCCTGTCTCATTGAACATCAACCCCCACAAAAAAACAAACAAACAAACAAACACAACAGTTGTATCACAGAAAGAATTAAGTTCAACTAAGAAACAGCCCCCCCCCAAAAAAAAAAAAAACAAACCCAAAACACACCAACAAAAACAAAAACAAAAAACCTTGAAAGTTCAATTTATAAAGTAATGGAATGCTTACAAAAATCAAAGTTCCAAAGGAGCCGAATTTTCACAAATAAAAGGCAGAAAAGGTTACGGGCACCTGAATCGATCCGAATCGATCGCGACGACCGCCCCCCCCCCCCCCCCCCCCCCCCGATGTTTCATTGAGGCCTGTACATCATCCGCGTAATACATAACAGTTACATGTTCCTCCCGGCTTCACCCTGTCTCATCGAACATCAACCCCCACAAAAAAACAAACAAACAAACAAAGCAATTGTATCAAAGAAAGAATTAAGTTCAACTAAGAAACAGCCCCCCTCCCCCCCGAAAAAAAAACACCAATAAACTAACAAAAACAAAAACAAAAAAACCTTGAAAGTTCAATTTATAGTGTAATGGAATGCTTACATAAATCAAACTTCCAAAGGAGCCGAATTTTCACAAATAAAAGGCAGAAAAGTTTACGGGCTCCAGAATCGATCCGAATCGATCGCGACGACCGCCCCCCCCCCCCCCCCCCCGATGTTTCATTGAGGCCTGTACATCATCCGCGTAATACATAACAGTTACATGTTCCTCCCGGCTTCACCCTGTCTCATCGAACATCAACCCCCACAAAAAAACAAACAAACAAACAAAGCAATTGTATCAAAGAAAGAATTAAGTTCAACTAAGAAACAGCCCCCCTCCCCCCCGAAAAAAAACACCAATAAACTAACAAAAAACAAAAACAAAAAACCTTGAAAGTTCAATTTATAAAGTAATGGAATGCTTACAAAAATCAAAGTTCCAAAGGAGCCGAATTTTCACAAATAAAAGGCAGAAAAGGTTACGGGCACCTGAATCGATCCGAATCGATCGCGACGACCGCCCCCCCCCCCCCCCCCCCCCCGATGTTTCATTGAGGCCTGTACATCATCCGCGTAATACATAACAGTTACATGTTCCTCCCGGCTTCACCCTGTCTCATCGAACATCAACCCCCACAAAAAAACAAACAAACAAACAAAGCAATTGTATCAAAGAAAGAATGAAGTTCAACTAAGAAACAGCCCCCCTCCCCCCGAAAAAAAAACACCAATAAACTAACAAAAACAAAAACAAAAAACCTTGAAAGTTCAATTTATAGTGTAATGGAATGCTTACATAAATCAAACTTCCAAAGGAGCCGAATTTTCACAAATAAAAGGCAGAAAAGTTTACGGGCTCCAGAATCGATCCGAATCGATCGCGACGACCCCCCCCCCCCCCCCCCCCCCCCCCCCCCGGATGTCTCATTGAGACCTGTACATCATCTATTTGAAACTATTATTTTTGACTTGGCATTGTGGAAAATTGTGTGCAGGTACATTCTAAGCTTTTACAAACTAGAATGGGGCATGATGGGAAAATGAGAGGCACATACACTTATCAAATCCTGTTCAAAGATGGCGCTATTTAGGAGCTCCAGTTTACTGTCACTTTGAAATTGGAAAATTTATATTGGATACAAAATCCATAAATTAGAATATGATCAGCAAGATCATGTCACTCATTTCTTTGTTAACAATTTGTCAAAAGATGCGCGATACATTACGCATGTCAAAAATTTTCCATGTTACAAAGTTATTTAAATATTCCAAAGGGAAGGAGGGGCAGGGGTGAAGGAATGAGGGCACCTTCAAAAAAAAATTGTGATTCATCTGAATCAATCCAAGTCACACATAAATCGAAAAGCAACTAAACAGAGAACTTCGAATCGATTCGTACCAATCACAACTCTGCTGTATTACTATGGTTATTTCCAATGCCTGTTAACCCATTATAATTGTATTGCGATTTATGGTTCACCTTATCTCCATGTAAGGACAACCCTGATCTAGAAAATTGTACACTCATGGTACGTAATTTTCTTCTCAATCGTCACCTGGTCAACTTATACAGTGGAAATTCACTATAACGAGGACCTTGGGACCATGAAAATTACCTCGTTATATCAGGAATCTCCTTATATCAGGGTATAAAAAAAAATAACATAAAGACCAGGGACCAGCAAATTTACCTAGTTATATCAGGTATATTGTTATATCAGGGGGGTGTTTCATAAAGCTGTTCGTAAAGTTACGCATGACTTTACGAATGACTTACATATATGACAAGCCAAATGGGATGCTCAATCATTTTTAAATGCATCAACTAAAGTTGAACTTTGCAGATGTAGATTAACATTCTCATTATAACAAACATTTTTAATGCAAAGTATATTTTTTGTCATATTTTAACCCTAAAAGGGCGGGGGGGGGTGGATTCCACCCCCCCCCAGATGTTTCTCGCGATATGTCTGCAACACGCGAAGCAGTTGCCGCAGCGTTTCACGACTTTTTTCTTCTGAATCTCACGCATCTTTTGAGCCCAAAGTCATGATGTCCGGGCAAGCGATTCCGAAGTTGCGCAAATTTCGTACTTGCACGTCAGACCAAAAATTGCTCAAAAGCGTGATTTCATGTATAATTTCAGTACAAAATGTGTTTTCAGCCAAAATTTAGAAATCAATGAATATTTTTATGTTTACTGATTGAAATTAATTTATTTTGTGCTGTTTATGATCGAAAAAGTGTCCCGACAAATTTCATTAAAAAAAACTATAAAAAACAAGAGGTTAAAAAAAACACAAATACATAAAAATTTAAAATACAATAAAATACCAAAATTTTTTTCAAGTATATATGCTAAGAATACTGGAAAAATTAGCATTTTGGAGCTTTATTTAATGATTTAGAGCAAAATTCTGATTTCTTGCATGAATTAGCATAATTAATGTGAAATTATTTCAGAGCATTTAACTATACAGTTTTGTAGATTACGTTGTTGACGACGTGCGTGCCGATTTTCGGCGCAATCACGCGGTCGAGATCTCAGGGGGGAGGGCAGAACCCCCCCGGCTGTGGCAGAGACAAAATATCCTGGCCTGAATAGGGTTAACTGAGGTTAATTGAAGTAGTCATCACACTTGTTAAAACTTCAGGAAAAAATTTGGGCATCCTATCTGGCACTTCACATTAAAGTCGTTCGTAAAGTCGTTCGTAAAGTCGTTCGTAAAGTCATGCGTAACTTTATGAACAGCTTTATGAAACACCTCCCAGAGCTCTTTATAGCGAGTTTCCACTGTATTCTTTTTTAAAGTTAAATGTTCAAATCAAAGTGGAAAGATTTGTTTCAATCTTTGATAATCATTCCAATATCGTATTCACAGTAAAAAGAATAGAATAGAATAGAAATACAGAAAAAAACATGTTATAAAGAGCTCCGATATAACAAGAGTCCTGATAAAAGAAGGTAATTTTGCTTGTCCGTCTTTGTTCTTTTTTTTTTTTTACCGATATAAGGTAATTGTCGTGGTCGCAAGGTCCTTGTTATACATGTAATATAGTGATTTTCCACTGTATTACTGCATGCTCTAAAATGACAGGAAACAGGCAACTGAAACTGGAAAATGAACAGTGGAACCTTGTTATAAAGAACACTGTTACAACAAACTCTTTTTATAACTAGGTAATTTTACTGATCCTACTTCTTAGTATTATATTGCTTTTTAGCCCTCATATGAAAAGGTTTCGATCTAACAACGTAAGTTCAGTGGTCCCAAGAAGTTTTAACCCATAGCAGTTTAGTGTCTCCATTTAGTGACATATTTTTAGTATCTTTTGATCCAGAATGCTAGGAATTACACATTTAAAGGCCAAGTCCTAATATCAAGTTGATTTGAATAAATAGAGTAAAATTAAACAAGCATAACAGTGAGAATTTTATTGAAATCGCCTATCGGGTGTAAAATAAGAAAGTTACAGCATTTTGAAGTTTTGCATTATTTCTTTAAACAGTGATATGCATAACATGGGCGGTATGCAAATGAGTGAACTGATGATGTCACACACTCACTTTTCCTTATGTATTTTATTGTATGAAATATCACATATTTCAATTTTTTGCTTCAATAATGTAAAACACGGTTCGACTCCGTATGGAACATGTAAAATCATTACTGTAACTTCTTTTTATACGAGGGAGAGATTCTTTATTATCACATCCATAACTAGAGGAATTCTCGACTGCGCGCAGTCGAAATGTATGCCTCCGCCTTTGCCAAATCAGAAATATATCGCACATTCATGTTGATTTGTTTTAAACTGTGTTCATGTTAGATTCGTCTAATCAATTAACCACCCTATCTTATTATAGTTATACAGTCATTGCTTGAAAAAATATCCATGACAGAAGTATAGCTGCCATTATCATACTTTTATATCAAGCAAAGTGAAATGTTGAGCAATTATATGTCATGCCATAAAAATGGGGACAAAATGTTAATAAATGTTAATTTCTAAAAATATTTTCTACTAAGAAGCATTTCATACCATTTAAAAGCTTAGAATATGTCCTACTGTATAAGTGGTTATTTTCGCGGTGGTTTTATTTTTGCGATTTTCGCGAGACGGTCCTCGCGAAAATTTCCACTTCAATATATGGCTGTTTATAGTAACAAAAACATCACAAAAATCGCGAAATTAAACCCTCGCGAATTTCCCTACCTAGTCCAAAATCGCGAAAATATCTGTACGTGAAAAAAACAGCTTATACAGTATTTATAAATGTAATGATTTCTTCGTGACCACACCCATAAATCTAGAGCGCAGTACTGAAAAAATGTTTTTTTACCAGTAAAAAGTAGTCAAGATGCAAATTCTACAGATATCATTATAAAGATGTCATTATGGAGATGTCATTATGGAGACTGGTAAAATACATGTAGATAAAACCAGAAAAAAAAGCCTCTAATTACATGTTAATTGACCTCTTTGACATTTGACTTATAACCCAAAAGTCTTATAACCCAAAAGTCTGATCACTTTATCTCCTCCTAGTCATGAATACAAAATAGTTGAGATATGGTGATAACAAAGGTAAACCAGAATAAAAAGCATCTAATTACATGTTAATTGACCTCTTTGACATTTGACCTTATACCTTATAACCCAAGTCTGATCACTTTATCTCCTCCTACTCATGAATACAAAATACATTTAGTTGAGATATGGCGATAACAAAGGTAAAAAAACCATTAATTTCACATCCATCTGTATAATGACCTCTATGACCTGTCACCTTGACCTACGTGAACAAAAATCTAATCAGTTCGTCTCATTATCATGATGCATACTAGTTCCAAGTTTGAAGTTAATGGATCAAATGGTTCTTGAGATATCGCATTAACAAGGCAAACACCTGCAATTTCAGAAATTGACCTGTGACCTTTGACCTACATACCCTAAAATCTAATCAGATCGTCATCCTATGGTGATACATACTAGCACCCAGTTTAAAGTTCATACCTCAAATGGTTCTTGAGTTATTCCAAGAACGAGGCGAACACCTGAAATTTCAGAAATCGGCCTCTGTGTCCTTGAGCTTTGACCTACATACCCCAAAATCTAATCAGGGGCCCGTTGCACAAAACTTGCGTTTAAACGCAACTCGGGGAAAATCAAACGCAACTTTATTTTCAGCCAATCAGAAGTGCGCATTAAGGACTTGCGTTTGATTTTCAGGAGTTGCGATTAAACGCAAGTTTTGTGCAACAGGCCCCAGATTGTCTTCCTATGGTGATACATACTAGCACCAAGTTTGAAGTTCATACCTCAAATGGTTCTTGAGTTATCGCTAGAACAAGGCTAGAAATTGGCCTATGTGACCTTGACCTTTGACCTACATACCCCAAAATCTAATCAGATCGTCTTCCTATAGTGATACATACTAGCGCCAAGTTTGAAGTTCATACCTCATGTGGTTCTTGAGTTATCGCTAGAACAAGAAAGCGGGACGGACGGATGGACATACAGACAACCCTGAAAACATAATGCCTCCGCCACCGAAATAAAAATTGAAATATTTGAAATTTCATATAATAAAATACATAGGGAAAAGTGAGTGTGTGACATTATCGGTTCACTCATTTGCATACCACCCATGTTATGCATATCACTGTTTCATGAAATAATGCAAAACTTCAAAATTCCGTAACTTTCTTATTTTACATCCGATTTCAATGAAATTTTCACTGTTATGCTTGTTTAATATTACTCTATTTATTCAAATCAACTTGATATTAGTGTGGACTTGGCCTTTAAGTCTCTAGATTGGCAACGCAGTGTGAAATTCAAAATTTTCAAATTACAAATTGGCAAATTCTTTGTAGAATTTATTAATTTTCATTCACATTTCTTTTAATTTGATAAACAATTTTACTATTTTTTGACTATGTAGGAGTAGAAAAAAAGAATAAATGTTGCCAATTTGAGGAGGAAAAGCTGATCTATTCAGAATTTATGAAAACTCTGAACTGCTATGGGTAAATGAGGTTCCACTGTACTTCCAACCATACGGAAACAACACTACACAACTCTTTACAAGAAAGGTCAGGGCCCTGTTTCATAAAACTTGTTATCAATAACAACTGCCCCATTTCTTTGACAAATTTGTTCTCAGCCAATCAGATTCAAAAATTTCAGTAGCTTATAACAAATTATTATAACTTGTTACTGATAACAGGTTTTACGAGACCAGGGCCGTGGACCATAAACACCAGCACAGATATGACAGTCAAGACTAAATATACAATTTACTGTGATTCCTGTATTTATTCAGGCTTTATTTTCAGAATGAACTTATCAAAACCAAGAGTTCCAATCTCATGATGACTATCAATTTTGGTAAGTATTCCTTTACCATGGGTTCTAACCATATTGAGAGGTTCAGCTGAACAACTCGGTGATCTGTACCATTCCAACAACAACTGTAGAAGTACTGGGAGAGTGTCAGCAAGTCCAGATACAATTGTCGCCGAAACAACGAGAACTGCACAAAGAATTTCAGGGCGATTGGGGAGATTGCCAGCGACTTGGGTGTCATGACACAGCGATGGATTGCTTGCGAGTGTGTGAGAGATATATGGATGAGTTTGTGAGTTTCAAACAGGGAGGGGCTTCTAACGGTATCTCCTGAGACGGAGGAGGTTTCTGCGTTTCCATGAGGCCCTCCTGGAGCCACCGGAGGTCTGCTTGTACAGATGTCCCTTGCCAAGACCACGGCTTTTCTTGCCTGTAAGGGGAGAAAATGAAATAAATAATCATTTGAGAATATTATATTCCACATACTAAGAATCTTGCTGTTCAGTGTTATAGCTACGGTGGTCGGCGGTGGACGGGCCCGTCCAGCACGGGGGATTTCCGTCCACCACTCCAGGTGAAAAATACTGCTTCCGACCGGCACTAATTTCACATAAGAAACTGCATTAAACGTAACTGTTTGTGAAGAAACGTGGTACTTACATTCATATTTCCATCTTTAATCGTGTTTTATTTGCAATTTTACGAGAATCATGCTTTCAATTTGACAATAAATGATTATTTACTACAGATTTGCCGAGTTTTATTGTCTTTTGTTACGCACTATACTGTACTACGGTCCGTAATTTGCACGTACATACAGATATCATGTTTTACGTAGCGTATACCGGAAGCTGCTGTTCTGACAGCTGTACTGTCGCCATACCATCGATCTCTTTGGAACGACTTGTTGCTTGTCAAGTCAGTGAAATTTGAACCACCACTAAAAAGTTCCTAGCTATAACACTGTTGCTGTTAGATTGGTCAAAAGGTAATCACGTGAGAAAACGTAGTTTCCCCCATCAATTGACCCGAGAAGAAATGTTTGTGATCTTGACGGAATAGCACTTATGCGTTTCGCTGATCTCTTCAGTCCATTACAGAGTCACAACACATTATCAATATTTTGGGTACGTGCGAAATGAAAGTGTGTGACCTTTACATATAATCAAAATGAAAGTGCGTGACCTTTACAAATAGCTCCATAAGCGTACTAAAATAAGCTTAAATAAGCGTGCATTGCCCATTCACTCACTTAAATAAAACACATGTGCTCACCCAGGATGGGGTTTATGTAAAGGTTAACTTCTTTTGTGAATTCGGGCCTAAATGTCTTTTTCTTGAAATAGACAATAATTGTCTTTCTTGAAACAGTTAAATGTTTCAGAGGGGGAATATATAGCAAATAATCACCTTTTGATTTCAGGTGATGAGACGTACTATCACTTCCTCGGCGATCTGAATGTACATGTATACGCCATCTTTCCTCAGCTTCGCTTTGGAAAGATAGCTACATCCAGATCGCCTCGGAAGTGATAGTTTGTCCCATCACCTTCACCAACGGTAATAATTTGCTTATTAACAAATTAGGATGATATTAGAAGGGGAAGCAATACTTCATAGAAACTCGAATAGAGTAGAAGCAAAAAAAAAATCAGGGGAGCATTTCATCAAGTGATTTGTCAGTGATTTTTACAGACAACTGTTATAAGCTACTGAAATCCTTGCATCTGATTGGCTGAGAGCAAATTTGTCGGTGAAAATCACTGACAAAACGCTTGATGAAACGCTCCCCTGATAAGGAAAAGAGTGAAAGTTTGAGAAAAATTGGAACAAAGAACAACCAAGTTATGAATGTTTGAAAGCTGGGATCACTAAGGATATACGGAATCTCATATTGGCAATGCAGTCATGTGTGAGGTTTACACAGGGAGAAATTTCTTATTTGGTGTGTACAAAAAAATTATCTAAAATAATCCCTTTGTCAATGTTTGTTTGTCCATGATGCATTATGGGTAACATATTTTATTACATGTCCTCCCATTAAAAATGTTTGTTTCACCATAACAGTTGAGAAAAGGGATAGTTTTTAAAATAGAAATGTCGAGTACTCTATTTATTTTATTGTATTTTGTAACAGCATTTTTAAACAAAATTTAATTCTTTTAAGATCTCTCCCACCTCAAGTCCCAATGGGACATAAAACGGCAGAGCTAAAAAAAAAAAGTTCAGAAGAGATAACAGATTGTGTAGAAGACTTACTTGCTGAGGTAAGTCCACGGCACTCGCGATGCTTGTGGACTGACTTGGTAATCCATTGGGTGTCTGGGTTGCGTCTGATAGCCTTGTGCATTGGATCAACAAGAATGACCTGTAGGAATGAGAAAAGGAGATGGACAATATATGAAAATGGAACTACTGACCCCTTCCAAGCCGTAAACGGCAAAGCCCGCACAAGATCCATGTTCTACGATATATTTGGATTAAAAATAACAATTTGCTTAGTCCTGATGTGCAAACATAGATATATTATGATGGTGCCAAATTTTTTCCAACCAATTATTGAAATTCGGATCCCCCCCCCCCCTTCCTCCCTGTGCAAGGAGAAGCTGAATATAAGGTTTAACAGTGATCTGAGTCCAACAGATATTACCCTGGGATGGTATTCTGAGAATTATTTCATCTGGATTTTCGGGAAAAGGTTTTATTTTGAAAAAAAAAAAAAAAAAATTTAATTTGCAACATTTCACTGGTGTTTGCACAGATGCCTTCCGCTTAAGCAGGCACTTCTGCACAGCCATTAACCAATGATGCGCCATAAGTCTAGATTGTTATAATAATTAAAATCATTTCACTAAAATCAAGATGAAATAAATCTCAGAATACCACCCCAGGGGGGCGTTTCACAAAGAGTTAAGTTGGACTTAGAGTCATGCGTAAGCGCCAATGCGCATCCGGTACTTAACGCATAATCTCAATGATAGACTTCCCAATACTGGGCATCCCTGTGATGTTTAATATACAGCACCAACTAGGATTTTAAGTGCGACTTTCAGTCCAACTTACTGTAAATGCAGAAACATTTGTGGTACATTAATTTTTGCGGATTTCGCGCTATTTTCGGTGGGCATAAATTCTAGAACTCGCGAAAATATTAGCCTGATTTCCTATGGGGGATCAATTGCGCGCTTCAGCACATTAATATGTGTGTGTGTCCAATTCATTTTTGAGCACGTGTGTGTAAATTAATAAATGAAGTGTGTAATTGAGCAGCGCGAATTTAAGAACCGCGAATATGTTTTGGGGTCGCTCAGCGCGGAAAATTTAATTGCGCGAAAATAACAGCGTTCACAGTAACTCTTTGTGAAACACCCCCCCAAAAAAAATAAAGATGTAAGGTTAGGAATAAGGTTGCAATACACCAGCTATTCCACTGAAATGCTTTTTATAAATGAGCCTCAATGCTTGGAATCCAGTTTGCATACATTACTTGTTGCTATGTCTGGTTGTCAAGAACAATCTTTGTTTGAAAGGTATGTATAAAATTTGAATACATTATCAACCGGTCTATTGGGTTTTCCTGTTAGGTTTAGGACTAGGGTCAGAGTTAGGAACGGGGTTAGGTCCACCAAGGTTGAAGCCAAATATTTGCATAGTGATCACGGAGCATGTGTTGTATAACCACTTGAATAATTATTTATTAAGTGCTTAAAACAATGTTTCTAAGCACATGAAAACATAAGAATGGAAGGAGAGAGAGAGAAAGAAAAAAGAACATAAATTAACAAGAACATACAATCATTTCCTTCACCACCACCACCACTACTATACTACTACTACTACTACTTAGTGCTGGTATCGACATGCTTGATGTCAACACTACCGTCGACATATGAAGGGTTTTTAACGTTGCCAACATGTCAACATGCATGCTCTGATGTCTGTTATCTTATATTATACATGTATCCATCTGCTCTGAACAGTTTGAAAGCAATTTTCCATAAATTTGTGATCATTTTTTTCATTTAGAGATGAAAAGTGGGTCGGTCATGTGTGTGACCACTCAAAAAGGGGCATTTTTAAATGTCTCTGTAAAAACATTATGGTTGGGTAATGACTCTTTCTTGTCAAGGAAAAGGAAATCTTTTTCATGTAAAAAAACTGGTAATATAAAAAAAATCAATTAATTATAGCCTGATTTTCCGGAATGAGGCAAAATTCGATGGTCACATGTGTGACCGAAAGTTTCACTTTACAAAGAATGGCCCATTTGAGTCTCTGGCTAAACTATGGTACCCTCATCTCTCAGTGACGTGAAGACGGCCATTTTCCTTTGGGGATGTGCCACTGATGAAAATAGTTGTGGTTCACATCACCTTGGGACCAAAGTTTCAACCAGACCCTCTCATGGCAGTATATATTTGTATACCATCCCCCCCTCCCCCCCAAAGTCAGGAGGAGCTCTAAATACTCTTCTCACCTCAAAGTATTTGTATGTGGAGTCCTCGCAGATCCAGTAGCTGTTGAGAACACGGAGGGCGCCACATCGGCGACCGACGCGCTCCTCGGCTGTGGACTGAAGAGACTTCTGGTACTTGAGCTGGTTGACTCCCTGGTTGGTCGGCTTGCCATAGGTAGCGCCCTTTGGCACGGGCCTCTTGCGTCCTCCACGGCGGAGACGAATGCGGTAGATCACGTACCCTGGAAGACAAGATAACTGAATGCGTAGTACAAAGTACGGTTCTCGGGAGTGTTTAATAAAAACCATGGGAGACCTCACAATAAGAAAGATATCTAGGGCATCTCCTCCCCAAAATGTATTAACAAAAGTTACAAATGTCACTTTCATAAGTTAAATAATGCATTGTGATGAAGAAGAAGAAGAAAAAGAAGGAGGAGGAAAAGGAGGAGGAGGAGGAAGAGATAAATAAAAAAAAAAAATAAAAGAAAAAGATACAAACAAAATAAACCCAAAAGAACACGGGTTTTAGGCCGACTTAATGAATTTTGTTACAATGCCTGCTCTGGTTCATCAGATAAGGCCAAGTAAAATTAATTCCTAGTTTCTGGTCCAGGTTTTACAAAAATGATGAAGGGGTTCCATGTTATTTGAAATATGATATTCTTCCTGTACATAAAAATGCTATTTGGTCTATTTCAACACAAAGTTATAAAAAAAAATTGATTTCCTTTGTACATGCACTACAGAGGCTCAAAAACAAGAGGAAAAATGCATTATAATAATGAGATTTGTTTGTCTAGATGTCCTCACATTCTTTTTCTTCATTTCTGAACAAAAATATGCAACAACAACAAAATCACGGTGGACTGGAAAAAAGGAAGGAGGGGACGAGAAACTAAGAATCAATATTTGTTTGCCTAACATTACAATGAATTCTGATTCTGAATTACCTTGCTTGGCCCTGTATCCCATGCTGCGTGCCTTGTCCGGTCGCATCGGTCTGGTGGCACGGTGGATGGCAGCCAGCTGGCGGAACTGCCAGGTCCTGACACGAACCAGGAACCTCATCACATCACTTTGCTTCTTACGCCATACTTCTTGCATGTACTTGTATGCCCCCATGGTATCTTAGTTCAGAGAGTGGACCTGTATTGAAAACAAACATTAAAGATGTTATTCACACTGCTTCCTAAGTCATACTTCTTGCTTGTAGGCCCCCATGGTATCTTAGTTCAGAGAGTGGACCTGTATTGAAAACAAAAATTAAAGATGTTATTCACACTGCTTCCTAAAGTCATACTTCTTGCTTGTTAAAGCCCCATGGTATCTCAGTTCAGAGAGTGAACCTTTATTGAAAACAAACATTAAAGATGTTATTCGCACTGCTTCCTAAGTCATACTTCTTGCTTGTAGGCCCCCATGGTATCTTAGTTCAGAGAGAGGACCTACATTGAAAACAAACATTTAATGCATGATGTCACCAATGTTACCCATGATAACTTAAATCAAATGCCTTTTTTTTTTTGGGGGGGGGGGGGGGAGGAATGCAGGCACTTTTTTTTTCAAATGCAATTGGAATTGTATATAATGGTGAGATTGGAAAGGGGGGGGGGGGACAGTTGCACATACACTGGACATTATAAAGGTCTTTTAGTTACATAAATTTATGAACTTTCATCACAAAATTAGCATTATATGAAATTAATGTTAGACTCGCGACAAGCATACTACATTCCAAAGGTAAAGACAACAAAAGGGGGCAATTACCATGTGCAAGAAAGTGCTGATCGTGAAAATCACTTGGATTTCCATTATTTTTGGAATTTCTTACTCTTAAAATTGAAGAAAAAACAAACCAACCGTTATTAAATTAAAGGCAACAAATGACAGGGATATAGGCGTGAACAAGAAGCTAGATGTGGTACTTTTTCAAATTTCATTTGGCCTAAAATGCACTCATAGTCATAGGCCCTTGCCTATGTGGGACAGTCCAAAATTCACTGTTGCAGCAGTCAAAAACAGACAGCAAAATTGCTCTAAGCAAAGATTTAATTTTCTTAAATTTGCTAGATTATCTGATTCAGAGACTCTTCAACTCTTACTGTGCCACAAATTTAGGGATTCAGAATTGAAAGTGAAATTTTAAATAATTATTTTCATCTTTATGCATGAATGATCTAGACTGGAAAAAGGCCTGCTTATATACACACAAAGTATTGAAGCCTATTCACTCATAAAAGCTAGTCTGGAGTACAAGGTTATCTTCAGATAAGCTTGTACAGTCACTATAAGTGCCTAAAAAATGTGACCCTTTTCTCGTATTGGTAAAAAGGGAACTCATGACATGGATTTGAATGAATGGATGAATGAAAGAACTTTATTACCCAAAATTTATCACATTATACACTCGAAAAACAAATGGCTTAACTGCAGAATACCCTGCACATTTGGATTACCACATCGCATATATATATATATATAGAGAGAGAGAGAGAGAGAGAGACACCAACCCGATTTTCGAATTCACATGTCAGGACTGATAATAGCTAAATAGTAGGAAAATACGACAGGAAAAGACTTCCAAATCAAAGGCATACCAATAGCTCCATCTGACCTCCTTTGCTAAAAGTGCAATTTTCCATTAAATGCGCGCGGTTCAGCTACAATTTTGACCGTTTTGTGACTTCACCTTGGCATCGAATTTTCAACATTAAAAAAAAAATACATTCTCGTGATTATCTTTAAAAAAAATATAATCACAGTAAAAGAATATTACCAATAATCACAATTCCTATCTAGACTTACTTGCTTGAAGCACAATTCTTTCAAAATTGGCGAATTTCGATCGAAAGATCGAGGCAGCAGCCGCTAGAATTCATAGGAATAACAAGCTTCGGAAATTCCAGAGGGCGTGAGATTTCGATCGCTAAAATTCTTTCTATTTGGCAACGGGTACATACGAAAAATCTGTCGACTATGTTCATCCATAGACATTTTGATAGAGATTGTTTTATTAGGTGTCAGTCATGTGTACTTTTTTTGAAAAAAAAATATCGAAAAAAATTGTAATATATTTTTTATTTCAAAATATATTTTCTTTGACAGACATACATAGGTAAAACATAATTTTACAAACATTTAAATGTTGGTTTGGACTTAATCCTTAAACAGGCCTCACCTCTACATCAAAAAAAAAACTACCTAAATGACGTCATTTCTCCTCGTGGCTCATGAATATATAATAGGACGCGAGCGTCACCACCGTGCAGCTAGAGGTGTTGCGCAGTCGTTTTTACAAATTTTTGCACACAGCTGCGGACACACACTATGCACCCACATGTTACGCATTGAGATTCATACATTCGAACCTTTTGGAAGATTATTTAGTAAAAACGACTAGGGTATATTCTAGAGGTAGAATTTTCTCAACGAATCAGAAGTTAGATGTCTCTCTTCTGTCACGAATCGATCACATGTACAAAACATGCATGATCATGAGATCGAGAGTTAGAGAGAGAGTGCAAGAAAGAGAAATGAATGATACACTGTGTGTACATTGGACGTGGTCATGACTACAACTAGACTATATTATGAATGGACTTTTGTGAGTGTGAGGAGAGAGTGAAAGAGATTTAGGGGTTGTTGAAGCTCCTTGTTTTTATGAACACATGTGCTTTTGCCTGGTGACATGGTCGCGTGTGTGTTGATATGATGAAGAGAGGGAGAGAGAGATTGCTTTGCGTTAATGTTCCGTTGTTCGTTCTGTGTGTACCATACCTGTGTACAACTACAAGTCTAGGCAAGCGCATTGCGCAATCGATCGCGCGATTTTCAAACTCATTGCCTACATAAATCCGAACGTAAATTTTTGGTTCAAGCCGAGCTCGGCCGAGCGAGAATGAGTGGCAAAACGCGTAGCCAGCATTCTGCGACGTCTTGGTGTCTCTAATTAGGGACACCAATATAAAAATCTATCTTTTTAATTAATCCTTTCTGAAGGTCAAAATGGGGTTTAAATGAAAGGCAATGTCTTCCAAAGGCAAACTCACCTATTTGATGTATCCAAAACAGCCTTCAAAGTGAGATATTTTGCTCCAAAGTTGGCGATTCCAGCTACGCCAAATCAGTGCTTGTTGCCTTGGAAAACTTGCAATGTCATGGTCGATAAGTTACGTTTGAAATGAGAAAGGCCTTGAAAAGGGGGTGTGTTACCTAATTACAATAACAATCACAAACCTGCGCAAATTACGCAATTCAAATCCCCCGCGCGATCGACCCATCCAGCTCAAGTTTTGGTGGCTAGTCTTGAAAAATCCGTACACGGTATTTTAAATTTCAATATTGTGAGACCGAGTACGAAATGGAAGATTTCGACCTCAAATTATGCTAAAAAAATCGATTATCACGAAAAGTTTGGGTTGATAGCTGTTAACAATATGATTTCAATATTTCTGTAATCTTACTCGCCTTATTTGTGGTTTCTCGTCTTGTCGTCAGCCCCGCACTGCCACCGACATGACTGCACACAGAGTTACATACGCACTGCATTGTGACTCAGCATATCACTGCACTGAACCTAGCGGTTTCGCTCATATTCGCTAGATCAAGTCAGCTTATGTTGCCGATTTTATGTAGGTCGGTAAATTATGATTATGATTATGAGCATGCTTAAAAATATGTTATGAGAAAAAAGAAGTCTAAAATAATAATAATCAGAAATGTAAATATATTTCGTTGCTCATATTTTTTTATTATGAATTTATTTTTAAATAAAAATAATATTACAAGGTAAAAGGATTGGTGTAATGGTGTCAGCAAAACCGGCAACGCCGAAAAGGCACAAAGCCTCGTAACAAGGATTAGACATAATAAATTTTGGCAATGGGTCTTTGTCCCCGTTTTGGACCCTTTTTCATGATTCATTGTCTCTCTGCTTGATGCCGAATGAACTAAACTGAACTAGTAAGCCGTCAAACAAAATCGACATTATAAAAAGGGAGAGGAAAAGGGGGGGGGGGGGTGGGGAATTTCAAAAAAATTGAGGGGGAAAAGTCCATAAACGCTCGGCCATCGTACCTTCTCCACAAATAAATAAGTGACAAAATAATATAACTAATAATATGTGATTAAAATAAAGGAAAATGAAAGAAGGAAAAAAATATAAGAGGAAAGTAAAAAAAAGGGCAAGTGCACAAACCATTTTTTAAAAAACTCCTGCGATGTGTTCATTATTACGTAATCATCACAAGAGGTGGATGGTGCAGCAATGCTTGAGGGATGTTGTCGGGATGGGAGGTGGGGGGGGGGGGAGGGGAGGGGCGGTGGGGCAGCAGTCTTACAAAGTGGCTGAAGAAAGATTTCATATCGTCAATGGTGTGGCCTGGTGTGGGAGAGGGTCCTACTTCTCTTTCATTTTCAGTTCAGTTCATTTTATTATCATTTTGCAGCCTCAGCTGAATTGCGGGACAATTTGCAATCAAATATTATTTTTTCAAAAAAATCACACTTCAACAACAATCTTTATTTTATACAATACATTTAAAAACAGGAATACTTTACGTTATTATATTAGTCAATCATATCTTCATCATTATCAATCAATTCAATTCAATTTAATTTATTCCACATTTGATAAAATTTACAATGATAAAATAAAGTCATTACAATTGAAAATATCAAGAAATTAACAATAAAAACATGAAAATTCAACAATAGAGATGGGTACATGTACATCATACAATAAAAATAGTACGTACAAATAAACAGAATATATCTAAATATGGAGGGACAAACAAAAGGCCAAGGGTCTATCAAAGGTTTGTCCCCCAAAATATATATTACATAAAATATATTATTTAAGAGAATTATTCCCCATTCTCTCTTTATTTCCCCCTATCTTTCTCTAAATTTAAAAGAGGGGCTAGGGGCATACCCTGTAGCTAATGATCACATATTACATCTTTGTTATACAGGTATACTCATGCGAAAGTCCCTTGCATTTTGCAGCTCATAACTGTAAACTGATGCAAAGGAATGGTACATGCTTGAGTTCGAAACAATGAAGGCTCTGTCCCCCCGGTCTTGTCCCTAATTTATTTGTCCTCCACCTCTCGAAATGTATTGACCTCTGGGTGTTTACATATCTCTCTCTCCCTCTCTCTCTCAAAATGGGCTACGCTTCGGCGTCGGCACGCGCGACAAAAAATACACGACGACTCTTGTACAGTCACACACGACTACAGTCACACACAAGCTTTCCAGCATGATACCACACATGCATGCCATGACACGTTTTTTCCCCTCTTCTCAGCACTTTGACGGTAAGAGTAGACTATTATTCAGTCATATTTACTAAATATCCTTTTGACACACTTTTCATACTCATTGGGTTAGTATTTCACTCTATGGACGAGCTTGACGCTGTGTGCAGTGATATGAGAAATGGGGTCTTCGTTTGAGACTAGCTATGTGACGGCCCTACGTATTTGTGTACGAAACTCATCAATATTCATATTTCCATATCGATATTTTACCGATAATAGTCTAGATACTGATCTTTATTCATGAGTTACAGACCCGGTCGGAGCAACAAAATGACGTCATTACTCACAGTTTTCCCTCTATTTTTGAGATGGCTACAGCTATGGAGCTTAAATCAAAGTACGGTTGACTTAAAAATCATGTTCTATAAATACCTGCATGTCAATAAAGTAAAAGTCTGAAATAAAAAAGATATCCTTTGTTTTCTTTATATTTTCAAGTCTATAGGGGTATCGTACATTGACATCTCATGCATTATTCACTATCAAAAGTTCGTTGGCTGAAGCTAGACACCTTATTTTTTGAGCCTACTTGTTGCCAATTAGAAGATTTTTAGTGATCAAATTTGCAGCGCCCTCTAGAATTTTTGGCTCGTTACGCATAGTCGATGTGTGCGCGTTTTCCGTTAGCTGCTACGAAGATTATTGGATTCAAATTCGCTGAAATCTGCAACACCGTAACTCAAACGAGTTAGTTCTGTTAACCCATTCGAGACAATTGACCACATTTTGTGGTTTGGCTCAATAACTTTTTATTCAGAGCTCTAAAAAATATACCAGATACATGAGTAGAAAGAGCAAAAATTTCTGCACACACTATGTCCATTTTTGTTGCATTACCATATTGCGTTTGATGCCAGGAATTTTGAATAGGAGAATAAGTTTTAAAATCCTTAAATTGGCAACACATTGAGAGATTCAAAATCCTTATTTTTTATCAAAATTGGCAATTTTTTCAACATTTCGACAAAATTCATAACCATGTGTATTATTTTCAAAGACATTACACCTTATTAGAACCATGTAGCACTAAAAGAAAAATATTGTTGCCAATTTGAAGATCAAAATGTGATCAATTTAGCCCTTAATTCCTGTCCTGAAAGGGTTAAAGATCGTCATTAAAGGTATGTTTTTGAGTGTGTCATTGTCTTTGTTTCATTGATTACTTAAGTGAATAGTTTTTAAAAAAGGATTTTGCAGTCCCCAACAATTTGCCAATAATTTGTCAGGGCGACGACGAGCACGTAAAGCGAAGCGTAGCTACGCACACTCAGCGTATTGGCGTCCCTACTCTAATATATATTATATGCCTCATTCTGAATATATATACATTGTCGTGCAGGGTATTTCTGCAGTTGTTCCAAACAAATCTTTGGTAGATAGGACACCACTAGATCTCTAGATAGCAATACTGCTAGTCGTATGCCAACCCCCCCCCCCCCTCCCCCCCCCCCCCCCATGCGCATCAGCACACCAAAGCGGATACGAAAGTGCATTTTCACAAACATATATTCACGTGTCTCCGTTTATTGCACTTATTGGTAAGAGTACCTTTTGCGACAGCCACCCAAAATGAATGTAGGGTTAGGGTTAGGGCACTTATCCAATGTACAAGGTTATAATACAACCTTAGGGTTAGGGTTAGGGTTTAGGGTTTAGGGTTAGGGTTAGACATGTTAGGGTTAGGGTTAGGGTTTAGCATGTTTAGGGTGGCTGTCGCAAAAGAAACTCTTTCCCACTTATTCTTTGCAATTTATGGGTTTGGGATCACAGCGACCATAGCCACAGTACATAACACGCACGATACTGAGAGTTCGATGAAAAAGGCTAGACGGCGATAGGTAAATTTCATGAGTCACTATAGGGGATATATAAGCGAACTTAGTACAAGTTACTTTCATTAATTAATAAATGAATGTATTAGATCTACGATAATATCCATACTTTTATTTCTAAGGAAAGGATTACAGAAATTTTGACAGATTTTAATGCCAGTTTCCTCACCAACTTGAGACCCCTCCACTGATATTTTAGAAAGAGGCCAAGAGAGGGCGATCGTCATGTTATGTTAGTCTCGATGGAATTTGTTGTTAAAATTAAAAAATATATTATTACATGTCAATAAAGTTAGGTTTTATTGTTTAAAGTAAACTCCTTTGTAATTAAGTTTGTTTTTGTTTTCTCTGTAATATTCAGGGAAAATGGATAGAAGTGATGCTGTGACATTCATTGATAATTTTGGTGGCAATGTGGTTGCTTATCTTTTAATTTTAATTTTTTTTTTTTTTTGAACGTCTTGAATCAACTTATTAATTGGCATGGCGCTGGCGCTGGCGTACGGTACGTGGATGTGTGATCTGTGAATAAGTTGCCTGAAACTTACTAATTTTCTTTCTTGGCAGGGTTCAGTTTCAAAGTAATTAATCTAAATGGTCATCATTCAAGGAAGATGTTATAGGTATGTATGATATTATAGCCTTGATGAATTTGTTGTCTTTCATATAGATTACGGAAAGTAACTTAAACTTTTAAAGCGGGTGGTTATTGGCATGGCATATTGTCATCAATCATGAAAATGGCTCAACGGCGCAGCGTCAACGAATCTCCACCGCCTCCTCCCGGGCTCGGCTCGGCAGGGCTACATGTAAGTTGAGGGCATAATCGTGATATAGTCCCCGCTTCAAAAAATTTCTAAGTTTTTTAGGATTAGGGTTAGGGTTAGGGTTTAGGATTAAGGTTAGGTTTTAGGGTTATGATTAGGGTTTAGGATTAGGATTAGGGTTAGGGTAGGGTTTAGGATTAGGATTAGGGTTAGGTCTAGGGTTAGGGCCGGGGCACACCACGTAACTAGGTCTAGACTATAGTCATGATAGTATAGTGGTCATATTGACCACTACGCGGGACGAATGCAAAAATACTAGTCATTTTCTATCGCATGTACTTAGGTATGGGGGGAAAAGTAAGATATATGTTTAAAATACTTCCTTTCAAATTCAGCGCTTTAAAATCTCTTTCCTACCTTAAATGGCCGTTAGGAAGAACTTCTGATATTTCCAGCATGTCCAGCAATATCCAAAGTCAAAATCATGTCCAAAACCTAAGAAATTCCCGCCAATTTTTTTCGCGATCGCATGTTGTTTTCCAGCTTCCGATGTTTTTAGACTAAATCGGCCAATAAAATTTTGTCCACAACGAAACTCGGTATCGCGTGCAGATCGATCTCTACGATCGCACACACGGAAAATTGGGACTTACGTGTGCGCGATAGGAACCGAACTTTTAACGACTGAATTTTTTAGCGCGAGATGTCAGCGCTCGCGGCGATCAGGAAATGTACATCATGACTTGCGATACCCCGTTTCGCCAGAAGTGACAGTAAATTACGGATTTCATTTTCGAAATTATCTTTTCCAACATCGGTGAGTTGAATTTATTGTATTTTATGAATATGTTGGTGTTGTTTCTTGTAAATTAAATGCCGATTATGAGTGAATGTTGGTGACTTTTGTGCAGTGGTGTTTTGAAAGTGTCGAGGTGGATGACTGCCTAGAGTCTACACACGAAGTATAGTAAAGTCGCTATGAGTGGGTTAGGGTATGGTGGGGACTAGGTCTATAGATAGTATATCACGACTGATTATGCCAAGTTGAGCTGAAGCCAAGCCAAGTTGGGCCAAGGAGCTCCGCCGACATGTTGAATTTTGTCTATCTCTCTTTAGAAAGTTTGGCTCCTCTAGTCTAGGCCTACCTCAATTAGCCTGGAAGGCTCTTTGAAGAGTAAAAAAAAAAAAAAGCTGACGCTACTCTTCAAAGAGCCTTGTTTTTTAACCCCACTCTACAATAAAGCAGCCATTTTAGAGTCTAAAGAACCTCCTGAAAATCACCTTTACCGTGAGCCAGCTTCTCTCATCTCCTCTTCACCATAGCTTAAGAATATTAAAACCCCATTTTTTACCCTAGAATTAAAAAATATTGGGGAAAAAATGTAAAATATTAATTTTAATGGTTACCGATAGGTTGAATGTTGTCCAAACGACGCCCCGAAAAAGCCTTCACTGCGCTCGTAGACCCGGAAGTGTCCCGTAATGTCATCGACCTACACTCTACAGTCACTCACGCAATTTTCAGATCCACCATACGTTAGACAAGACCGCTACTGCATGCATGCAGAAGACGCACAATCAAAATGCGTGCGATGCCCGCGTGCTTGTAATGTAGGCAGCTGTCTTGTCTAACGTATGGTGGATCCACTCATCCAATGTACTAGGTTATGATTATAACCTCGTACTCCTCTTACATTACGGGTACGTTGAAACTAAGTTTCACCTAACTCACGCTCCTTTACCTCACCATGAAGTAAATTATTTACTCTGGAGGGGTGACTAGGTATTGAAGCTAAGTCTAGCTGGTAAAATTATCATTAATTTTTCAAACTTAATGATAAAAAAGACAAATCTTACCAACTTCCACAGCAAGTCGTCTCTACTATCGGAGCATTGTCGGTGGTATGGTGGCTGTGATAGGATAATCGGACGGGGGAAAAAATACTGCCGACCCTTGTCATTATGAGGCGCCGTTTGTGAAGTTATATTTTTTAAAGAAACTGTATATCATTTGTACATGTATATATGTTTTTCGACTTAACCCTTTCGAGACAATCGACCACATTTTGTGGTTTAGCTCAATAACTTTTGATTCAGAGCTCTAAAAAATATACCAGATACATGAGTAGAAAGAGCAAAAATTTCTGTACAAACTATGTCCTTTTTGTTGCATGACCATTATTGCGTTTGATGCTAGAATTTTAGAAACAAGAATGAGGTTGAAAATCCTTAAATTGGCAACACTTTGAGAGGTTCAAAATCATTGTTTTTTTATCAAAATTGGCAATTTTTTCAACTTTTCGATAAATTCCTAACCATATATTGTTTTCAAGACATATTACACCTTATTAGAACCATGTAGCACTAAAAGAAATATATTATTGTTGCCAATTTGGAGAACAAAATGTGATCAATTTAGCCCTTAAATAATTCCTGTCCTGAAAGGGTTAATTGATAAAGGGAGAGGGAGAGGCTGAAAAATTTGTAGATCTGTAAATAAACTATTGTTGTAACTAAGCATGATATTTGTTGGGATTTTTGGCATTCTCATACTTTATGTCCCCCACAAACTCACCACTGCAAAAAGTTGCCCTTTTCTTGTTGACCTAGTTGTGAGAAAATAGTTCCGGCGTAACACCAATTTCCAGCTGGTAATGATTGCGCAATCACCATCGCGTAAAAAATAAAAAACGCACAAAAATTTTATGTGTTGGGGACGCGCCCAACAAACAAAAGTTTGTTGATCTTTGGGGGACATAAAGTATGAGTATAATAAGAGAGACGCGAATAGCTATCAAGGTTAAATTCAGCTTTCAAGGTTAATGCGCGGGACGCGCCCAACAAACAAAAGTTTGTTGATCATCTTTAGGGGACATAAAGTATGAGTATAATAAGAGAGACGCAGATAGCTATCAAGGTTAAATTTAGCTTTCAAGGTTAATGCGCGGGACGCGCCCAACAAACAAAAGTTGGTTGATCTTTGGGGGACATAAAGTATGAGTATAATAAGAGAGACGCGGATAGCTATCAAGGTTAAAATTAGCTTTCAAGGTTAATGCGCGGGACGCGCCCAACAAACAAAAGTTGGTTGATCTTTGGGGGACATAAAGTATGAGTATAATAAGAGAGACGCGGATAGCTATCAAGGTTAAATTTAGCTTTCAAGGTTAATGCGCGGGACGCGCCCAACAAACAAAAGTTTGTTGATCTTTGGGGGACATAAAGTATGAGTATAATAAGAGAGACGCGGATAGCTATCAAGGTTAAAATTAGCTTTCAAGGTTAATGCGCGGGACGCGCCCAACAAACAAAAGTTTGTTGATCATATTTAGGGGAAATAAAGTATGAGTAAAGAGAGACGCAGATAGCTATCAAGGTTAAATTTAGCTTTCAAGGTTAATGCGCGGGACGCGCCCAACAAACAAAAGTTGGTTGATCTTTGGGGGACATAAAGTATGAGTATAATAAGAGAGACGCGGATAGCTATCAAGGTTAAATTTAGCTTTCAAGGTTAATGCGCGGGACGCGCCCAACAAACAAAAGTTGGTTGATCTTTGGGGGACATAAAGTATGAGTATAATAAGAGAGACGAGGATAGCTCTCAAGGTTAATTTAGCCAACAAGCTGAATTCGTATTAATACGGTTAGTGCGGCTTGAATTGAAAAACGGGAAAATGGGGTTTATATTATATATACGTGCTGATTATCGCAGCCAAATTCAACAGATATGGGGGACATAAAGTATGAGTATAATAAGAGAGATGATGACTACTTTCAAGGTTATCAACCTTCTGGGATCCGCCCTAATTAATTTTGGGGGACATAAAGTATGAGTATAATAAGAGAGACGAGGACAGCTTTCAAGGTTAATAACCTTCAGGGATCTGCCCTAGTTAATTTTGGGGGACATAAAGTATGAGTATAATAAGAGAGACGAGGACAGCTTTCAAGGTTAATAACCTTATGGTTAATGATGCGAGAGACCCGCCCTAGTTTTGGTGCTCTACAGGAGGAGAAGGCAAGATGATGGAGCGTTTGGATGACATAGAGATGCGCTCTTGAAGACCATGCGCTTCTAATGAGATGCGCTCATGAGATGCGTCTTGCATCTTGCAAGGCGCTAATGCAAAGGTTGGTAAAAATGTAGTTCTGCGGATGAATATTATTCACGGATGAATATGTTTGAGATGAGGATTAGCGACACTGAAATGGTGAGAAATTGCTACTTGATATTGTGGGGGACATAAAGTATGAGAATGCCGATTTTTTTTACTTATGCATGTATTCGTAATGCTCTTGTTAAATGTGTCTGAGCAATTTATCTGTTGATTTAAGCTTATCACACTTTTTCTTAATAATAACATTGTATATTTGAAAACCTTTTTATGTCTGGCTATTTATTCATCCTTCTGAACATCAATATACAAGACAGATATAAAAATTCAATTTATTAAATCAAGCCTTCCCCAAGTTACCGATTCCCTTTTAAGGGATACAGTGTCAAGCAAAGATATTGGATATTGTGACAATTGTTATTTATAAATCGTGATAAGTGAATCCTCCCCCCCCCCCCCCCCCCCTCACAAAAATAGATATTGTGAAATCATTTATACTTGAAAGCAAAATATATAAATATAAATAATGGATATTGTTAAATCATCATTTATAAATAATTAAAAACATGAAAATTATTATTCATAAATACCTGTACTCATTCTATGACATTTTCATACGAATAATTATTTGACAAGGCAAATTATTGAATTATATACAAAAAAAATGTCTAAATGATAAATTTACAAACGGCGGCTCATACCACGGAACCCCCAAAAGTAATCTTCTGTATCGGGCACAAGAGGGCAGCAAAATACAGAAAAACGGTACAATCAACTGTTACCTCAGCCCAGTCACGGCAAACAACTTTCAAGCTCCAAAATTCAGCTTTTTCAATACCAGAGTGCAGAAACTTTACATCAAATTCAAGAGTAGACCAAAGGCAACGTGTTGGTAAGTTATTTTCCAATTTTACCTTGATATTTATTATGTTTTGGTTAGGAATATTACAGCAAGCTGCACATTCAGCAGGCTACGTAATCTCGTGTGGAACTGAATGGTTCCGATACACGAGTGGGTGGATCTGAAAATAGAGTGTCCACAGAAATTTTTTATTTCAAGCTTCAGGTTTTTTCTGGAAATTTTGTTCACATATTTGATAAGAATAATTTATCAGATGACACATGGTTTAAATTTCATCATTTTCTGACTTTCCTATCAAGAGATAGAGTTCCTCAAAATCAAGGTAATTTTCTGCCCCTTTTCGCCCATTTGCTCACTTGTACAAGCTTATCTGAAGATAACCTTGTACTCTTTTATGGGTGAATAGGCTTCAATAGCTATTGTGTGTATCAGCAGGCCCTTTTCCAGGCTAGATCATTCATACAGGAGAGGAAAATAATTATTTAAAATTTCACTTTCAATTCTGAATCCCCTAATTTGTGGCACAGTAAGAGTGGAAGTGTCCATGAATCAGGTAATCTAGCAAATTTAAGAAAATTAAATCTTGCTTAGAGCAAATTTTGTTGTCTGTTTTTGACTGCAGCAACAGTGAATGTTGGACACAGTCCCACATAGGCAAGGGCCCATGAGTGCCATTTGCTCTGTAATATAAACATGGACAGGGATACCCTGAAAAAATGACATTTATCAGGCCATTACTTTTTCAATTTTCATTTTCATGCAGGGATCCACCAATGAAAAGTTAGCATAATGTATCCTCTTTCAGATTATATAAGATTTATATTGATTTGAAATTGGGATCAACTGTCAAAATTCAAAAAATGGCCCAAAATGGCTAAAAATCAGTTTTCCATTGACATTGTAATTGAATGGGAAATGCAGTTGTTTCATAAGATTTTGACAAGCATTTCCTATTTACCTTCTATTTCTTTTCCCTCTCAGTAACATTTAAGGATCCAAGTATTGAAATGTAGACAACAACTTTCTCTATCAAATGGTACCAAACATTTGATATAAAAATGTGGAGATCAACATGCAGAACTGCATTGAGTAAAGGACAAAAAACAGACCACTTTGGGTACACAATTCAGTATGCTTTTGGTACACAAACTCAAATCTCTTCCGGACACCCTACTGAAAATTGAGTGATTGTCTGTAGGTCGATGATATTACGGGACACTTCCAGGTCTACGAGCACAGTGAAGGCTTTTTCGGGGCGTTGTTCGGACAACATTCAACCTATCGGTAACCATTAAAATTAATATTTTACATTTTTTCCCCAATATTTTTTAATTCTAGGGTAAAAAATGGGGTTTTAATATTCTAAAGCTATGGTGAAGAGGAGATGAGAGAAGCTGGCTCACGGTAAAGGTGATTTTCAGTGAGGTTCTTTAGACTCTAAAATGGCTGCTCTATTGTAGAGTGGGGTTAAAAAACCAGGCTCTTTGAGTTTGAAGAGTAGCGTCAGCTTTTTTTTTTTTTTTTACTCTTCAAAGAACCTTCCAGGCTAACCTCAATCCTCTTACTCCAGAGTCCAGGGGTGGTGTTCTGAAAATTGTTGTAACTTTTGCTGTATTTTCCGGAGATAATACCTCCCTCATGTCACTCACACTTTGATTATGCGAGGTTATTGGAGATAACATTAACATTAATAATAATACATGTACCTCGCTAATATTATTGTTGTCAGCTTAAGTTGATATTCTGAAAATTGTCTCAAGAGGCGCTTTCACACCTACCCGATCAGGAAAAATACCTGGTATTTTCTGATTGGGTATTCTCCCCAGATCAGAAAATACCAGGTATTTTGCCAGTGTGAAACAAAAGTACTCGTAATATCCCCGCAAGAAAATACCCGGAATTTAGTAGGTACTTTCTCAAAACTACGCGTACTTTCTTTAAGGTCGCGGGGATATTTGCAGTGTGAAAGCAAATTACGAGAACTAGCTATTATGGCCATCTCTTGCATCGCACGTCCGCCGCTGCTGAAGCAGTGAATTTGAAAGCGCGCGCCTCGTCTGCAAAATAAACCGTACTGCGCATGCTCATAACTTTGAGAACTTTCTTCGAAGAGCTCTGGTTCGGGGAGGTGTGAAGGCGCGAAATAATTATCGGGTATTTTGGGGCCTGAACAAGTTCTCGTAATTTACGGGTATTTTTCCTGATCGGGTAGGTGTGAAAGCACCTAAGTAGATATTATCTCTCTAAGGACTGCCTATATATTATCTTTGACACACCCATTTTTCGACACTTTACCAATCAAGATGGATTTTATATAGGTAGGTTAACCAACAACAGAGGCGCATGACCGATTTGGGACACTCTCTCTCTCTTGGGAGACAATCTCTGATATTGGAGACTTTGCTAACAAGAGGACAATAGAAACAACACCAACAACAAGGCACTTTTTCTCAGCCAAATTTTTTCCCCTCAGAAATCAGAATCCCATTTGTTTTGTGTGTGGATCATAACAAAAAATGTTCTGAAAACAAAAGTAGACAGTGGATTCTTGAAGTAGATGGTCAAAAGGGGTACTTTTTCATGAGGAATCTGCTTATCACATTTTCATTTTGAGTCAAGGTAATCCATTTGCCGCAAATGTAAACAAAGAAAATTGGTCTCCTAAATGGGAGACTGTCTCCCAAATAGGCCATCAAAAATGTTGACACAAGTCTCTGATAATAGAGATGGTCTCCCAAATAGGAAACAGTCTCCAATATCGGCCGTGCGTCTCTCCTGCTGACTAGAGTAGATGCTGCAAAGTGCGGCCGGTAGCCGGTGTGTGACCGGTCTATCTTTTGCATTGTAAAATCACTTTAAAATACATGATATACATGTACATAAAATCATCATGTATCACATACATGTATCATACACAAAGGGTACATTACCAAAGTCAAAGAAAAACAGCAGTGGCCATGAAAAAAGTATCCATAAATACCCTATTTTTAGCGCTACAATTGGCGTTCCCACTACGAAAAATTAAAAATTTTGAAAATATGCCTTTTTTAAGCGTGTTGTTAGGTAATAGGGTTTTGAAAAATAAGCTGAATTTCAAGAAATTTTTATTTTACATCAGGATTTTTCATGTGTCGCAAGCTCAAAAGTGTCCGATCGCTAGTTGCAGTCGTCAATATTCAGTGTGTGTGACACACCGGTGCGCCGCAGGGAAAGCTCCATGTGAATGGCGATGTCAGTGTCAGATATCGCTGCACCGGTGTGCGGCCCGATCGCACACAGGGAGCTCTGGCGCGGGACTCTGGCTCAGGCCGATGGGTGATGGGATTTTGTTCAGCTCGCGCACACATGATGCGCGCGCGAACTCTCCATTGAGTTTTTACACGGGGCCGCAAACCGGTGCAGGTATGCAACAAACTGGCTCCAAAACAAGGAAAATGAAAAATTAATATTACCATGGCAACTATTCATTTTTGGGGGATTATATTTTTGCACAAACAGTTACATTATGAACTTCTATTATTTGGGTAAAAAGTGAAAATAATTTTGGAAAAAAGAGTTCTGAAATTGGATTTTGTCGTAAGTGGCCGCACACCAGAGCATCTACTCTACATGTACATACAACGCCAGGGAGCTCTGCCGCCGCTGTTAGGCAGAGCTCCAGATAAAAATCTACTTAGTCTTGTCAGAATGTGCATTAGTTTGGTTGCTTCTTTTTTTCAAAACAGGAAAAGGAAAGATGAAATTTGTTCTTCAATATTAAGAAAAATATTTTAACCTTACTAGATGGCATCCGATATCTAAGATTTGACAGGTAATTTGATGAAAAAAAAATGCATTTTGCTGGCATTGCTGTTATTTTTCCCGTGTTGTAGATTCCAATTCATCAGTGTGCCACCACTGGTACCTCCAATAGTTTACCTGTATGTATGTGTACAGCGGGGGAAACTGTCGGCGGTACGGTCCAAGTGATTGCGCACCAGTGATCTGTGATGTCGAGTCATTTGAATCGCTGCGCTACAGCACGAGCAGAATATCGGCAGTGCCAGCACAACTCATTTTTTTTTATCAAATTACTGGTCAAATCGTGGATATCAGATGCCGTCTAGTGAGGTAAAAGATTTTTCTTAATATTTTTAAGTACAAATTTTCATCTTCCTTTTTCCATTTTGAAAAAAAGAGCAACCAGACTATAAATGGAGATTCTGACTTAGTAAATTTATACCTGGAGCTTTCGTGAGTTGGACACTGACAGGGGCGGCGCTACAGGGGGGGCAGAGGGGGCGACCGCCCCCCCCTATGATTTTTCAAGTAGTGAAAAAAGAAAAAAAAGAAGAAAAAAGAAGAAAAGGAGGAAGAAAAGGGAAGAAAGAAGAAAGAGGAGTATTAAAAAAGAGAGGTCTTAGACATATAACTCTGTATTACCCCTGTTATTTAATGGAGAAAAAATATGACGTGATCTTTAGGTCGTCTTGCCCCTCCCATCAAAATACCCTGGCGCCGCCCCTGGACACTGACATGACAGAACTTAGACTTAAAGGGAGCGAAAAGTCGCCAATCATGTTTTGCAGCTTGCCCGGCTTGGGTAATATTCAGGAATCTCAGTACATCTTCGGTAAATGCATGAATTGTGAGTATGCAGCACGCATTCGACCGAAGAAAGACGAACTGGACAACCCACAAACTACCCCACCCTCAAATTCAATTTTGTTCGCTCTTCCAAGATTGTTGTTATGCACGGCCATGCAATTGGGGCAAGCGAATGAAATTGAACGTACATGGATATCGAGCGGTGGCTCCCTTTAAAGGGCTTGTGCCATCCAAATTCAAGTTGGTGCCTGCTGGTGTGCAAACCTATATTCATCTTATATTTTGATATTTAAACTTCTAATGTTGCATACACTGTAGATTTTTGAATATTTTTTAAAATAAATCTTTGCACAACCTGCTCATCCCCACCCTAAGAAAATCCTCCAGATCACTTTCCCCCTGTAACATCATCTGTCAATCATCAGTGAGCTAATTTCGATTTTGCAAGTGAAAGTGGTAGATCTACATGTATTTAACTTTCTCAAAGCTGACACCTGTTGCAATCAGCAGGAAAACAAAGGCAATGAGGAGGTATTGTATGAAAGCATGCAATTCTGTTATGAGTGTGTGCTGAGTTTGGGGGGGGGGGGGGGAGGGGAACCACTGTCTATTGTAATTTCATCTCAGCTTGAACTGATTTGTTTGTTTCCCATTCTCAAGGCCCATGGTGTTTGAGGCTCCTGTATGATTTGTTGTGTTTTAAATGGGCTACACCAAAAAAAGAAAATTATCTTAACCCTTTCAAGACAATTGACCGCATTTTGTGGTTTGGCTTAATAAGTTTTGATTCAGAGCTCTAAAAAAAATATACCAGATGTATGAGTAGAAAGAGCAAAAATTTCTGCACATGCTATGTCCATTTTTGTCACATGACCATATTGCGTTTGATGTCAGGAATTTTAAAAAGGAGAATAAGCTTCAAAATCCTTAAATTGGCAATACATTGAGAGATTCAAAATCATTGTTTTTCATCAAAATTTGCAATTTTTTCAACGTATCGATAAAATCACTAACCATGTTTACTGTTTTAAAAGACATTACACCTATTAGAACCATCTAGCACTAAAAGAAAAATATTATTGTTGCCAATTTAATAATTCCTGTCCTGAAAGGGTTAATTAGGCAAATGAGATTGAATTAATCCTTAGTAGATGATATGAATTCGTCTAGACTTCTAATTTATTAAACAAACTTTTCTTTTCCTTTACCCCAGGCTACAAATCTACAAAGTTTTGTACGCAGTAGGAGACTGTAAGGAGGATTGGGATTCTAGCTGTCGGAGTATTTGAAAACTGAAAATGCCGGTCATTGTAGGCCTGATCTACATTATATACGGGACTTTCGCTGGTCTTGTGACAGCATGTGTGCTATTGACTCTAATATCCAGGAGGCTGAGCGGTCAGCAGCATAGCACAGGTAACAACCCAACATTTGTGCAATTCCAGCGGAAGTATTTCTTAGCCTACTTCCTAGCCCTGGCAGCTGACTGGCTTCAAGGACCATACCTTTATAAACTCTACAGCTACTACGGTTTCCTCGAGTCACAGATCACTGTGCTGTACGTCTGTGGATTCGCAGCGAGTGTTATGTTTGGGAGTCTGACAAGCACCCTAGCTGATCGCTTCGGACGGAAGAAACTCTGTATCACCTTCTGCATAGTGTACTCTGTTTCATGTTTTATGAAGTTGTCTCGGAGCTATGGACTCCTTATCATTGGAAGGATACTGGGTGGTGTGTCTACGTCACTTCTCTTTACGGCATTCGAGGCATGGTATGCGCACGAACACCTCGAGACTCATGACTTCCCCAAGGAGTGGCTTTCTGTGACTTTCTCAAAGGCCACGATGTGGAATGGGGTTCTTGCAGTAGGGGCAGGCATTGTTGCAAACATCATTGCAGGACCCTTTGGCTGGGGTCCTGTTGCTCCTTTCCTTCTAGCAATCCCGTTGCTTGTAGCTTCTGGAGTCATTGTGGCTACAAGCTGGAAGGAAAATTACAGTGAGCAACGCGTGAGCTGCTCCAAGACTTGTGGGGAAGGGATGCGACACATCGTCAGTTCCCGTAGGATGATGCTAATCGGTGCAATGCAATCGCTCTATGAGAGTGTCATGTACATTTTCATCTTCATTTGGACCCCCGTTCTTGACCCTTATGAGCTTCCACTTGGGCTCATCTTCTCAAACTTCATGCTCTGCATCATGATTGGGTCAGCTGGCTATCAAATCCTCACCACCTTCAGGCATTCGCCTGTCGTCCTGGTCAACTCTGCCATAATCGTGGCACTCGTTTCAGCTCTCATCTGCGTAGGTTCCACGAAACCGCTGCAAGAACACCCAACGGTCTCGTACTTTGCGTTCCTCCTCCTCGAACTCGCATGCGGGATTTACTTCCCAGCGATGGGTTTCCTTCGCAGCAAAATCCTTCCCGAGTCGCATCGCACTGGGATCATGAACTGGTTCCGCGTACCACTGAACTTGATAGCCTGTATTGGACTCATGGTGTTGCACGACGAGCCAACGAAAGCTGGCACAAGACACATCTTTATTATCTGTTCTGCGTTGTTAGGCGTGGCTCTTTGTTGTGGAGTGCAATTCGGTTCAATTACTAAGAATGATTCAACAATTACAGAGGATGGTGATGGTGGGGAAATTGTGTAACCTTGAGATTTAACCTAAACTTGAGTTCTGTTCACTGGAAATGAAATGAAAGTTGTTTGTTGAAAATCACAGGTTTCATTTCTTCTTCCTCTTTATTGTAGCAGGGTTCTAGCCAGTGCAAAACACCCTTGGTTGTAGTATCAATTATGGGTGACAGTGACTTCAGGAGAAAAAAAAAATGTCAAGGACAAAGCCTCCTCCCCCACCCCCCCCCCCCAAAAAAAAAAGATGCAAGGGTACTGAGAGGGGTAATTATGTCATTTGATGTATACTTTCAACCTCGGATTGTTTTGGTTCTCCCACTCCACTTCCCACGGGGATGCCTTTAGGCCATATTGGACTTATTTTGGACCAATAAATGTGTATGTACATGTACTTTCAACCAGCAAAAGTTAATCCAAGTCCTTCCAAACCATAATCTTTGATGCCACAAGGCCATACATGTAATTCACTCGTTTGGACCAAGGTCACACACAAGCTTCTGTTGGAAAAGAGTTCACACATGGTTCAAATTGACTGAAATACATGTATGGCTTTACCGAATCCCGGGGATGGGGGGGGGGGGGGGTGATCTGAGAGGACCAAAGCAATTTTGCAGGTTGAAAGTATATGTACTGACACATTCATTGGTCCGTATTGAGTGAAATATGACCTTATGACTTCCCAGGGAGGTGGTTTGGGAGGACAAAAACAACTTTGGAGATTGAAAGTAGAAATTGACTGATTTGTTACCCTTGTTGGTACCTTTGTTTGAGGAATCTACACATTTTATCTAAAATTCCTCACCACTTGTAATAAAGTAGAACTCTTAAGGCCACCGCACACTTTACGATCAGTCTGCGATCCGATTTCAGAAGAAAATGTAATATCATTTGACAAATCATTTAAAAACGAAGAATATTTTTGATTGAGGGTCTGAATAGTCATACAGATAGTAAAATCGTTAATACGGCCTTTGCCGAGTTTTCTCGTCGGTGTAATGGCCAAATCGGCTCGGAGTCGTAGTGACGTCACAAAAATCGTACGACTGCCTACGATTTGAAACTTATTTTGCCCTTATTCCCTGTAAAAAGCTGACAGCTCACCAAAACCCTATGTTTAGTATTCATATTACTTTTCAGAACCTGAATAGGGTAGATTTCATTTGTTAAAATGCCAATATTTAATGCCATAGCGATTTATTTCACAAATCGGATCCCAGACTGATCATAAGGTGTGCGGTGGCCTTTATTGATTTTAAATATTCTATTCTTATTATTGCGTAGGTGAAGCTTAGATTAAACAAAGTTATCCAAATTCAACGCTTGTAAACATTTGAAATAATGATTATTTACCAATTATAAAGTGGTAAAATACAGCCCCGCTATAGCACATGAAGTCACAGCAGAGACCAATCCTGCCTGAGCAGGCAATGTCCCATAACATCTTACACATTTTCAGTGCCTGTTTTGTCATCTCCTTGTCCTTTATTTCTCTTACATGTACATGTACTTCACTAGCGTCAATCTAAATGTTAATCTGTTGCCTCAATCTAAACTTCATGTATGGTATTGTTTTGATGAAAAATACAGCGTTAAGAAAATAAAGGAATCAGTTGTTTGTAAATGAAATAAGACGCCATTGTGTTTTCAGCTGCATGCACCGCAACATTTTTGGCATTTCAAGAGGGAACATATATGTATACTGTCCATGCTATTATTCAGCAGGCCTGTCAATTCGAAAGTGTGGTTTCTTTGATTGATCATTGATCCTTATCCTGTATATTTACAAACAAAAGATTTTAGTTGTCCGAATTGGTTTCACTCCCTTTGATTACAACAAACTCTTTATAATTTGAGAAATATTTGCATTGCAATTACGTTCATTCGTTATAGGACTTCGTCTGCTTAGGCAGGATTGGTTACTGGTGTGACTGACGTCATCAGAACATCGCTATATTCCTGACGAATCGCTCGGACATCCCAGATGCTGAGAAGTGCTTTTATTTGTGTTATTTTTTAATCATCAATTGATGTAAAACTTACACAGTTGCCACCCGTAAGCTTCCCAGTTCCTATTGATATATTATTGACCATATTTGTGATTTTCTTTGAATAGGCCCTTTACTACCAAGGGTGTTATGTACTTGTGAGAGCACTGGGTACACAAAGTCCTGACCAGAGATCTGTGTAGCAATAGTCAGATTACCCTAAGCCTAAAGATTGTTGCAGAACCGTCTCTGGCACACATGTAGCCATGAACATTTAATGGAAGTTTTGTTTTCACTATTTGAAAATTCATTCCTGTCATTAGCAGAAATTTAGATTCTCCTTAAAGCTACATGTAGCCTATGTGCCAACTTAGGAAGAGGATTTATGCTGAAACAAGAGATACATTATTCTAGCTCTTCCATCATTCTAGAAGTTTTATTGATTTGATATATAGCTTAGAAAGGAACCATACTGTCTTATACAGTGGCATAGCTACATATTGTATGGTGGCCCCCAATAGAATGATGATGAAAAAAAATGGGAGAAAAAAAGAAAAGGGAAAAAAGAAGAAAAGGGGGAAAAAAGAGAAAAGGGAGAGGGTGTGGGTTAACTTTGAGAAAATGAAGATCATAGGACCCCCTCCTGCCCTCCCCTGCTTGGTGGCCTTGTTAATTCACATTTCATTCTAACTAAGAGTGAGATTAATGCCCCCTCTGTTGCTATACTTATGCCTGTACCACTTGGTTGTTCATTTTTCACAATTACATATACATATACATGTATGTACCATTAGGTAGTACATAGGTTTTATTTAAAAGTGCTGCATATTGACAGCCAGCATATTTTTTTTCTAAAAGAGGTCATTTTGAGTCGGTAGTGTACATTTTCTTTAAAAAAAAACTCGGAATGAAATTGTGAAATATACACAGTATTTTGCATACATGTTGTAGGTGTACATGTATACATTTGTATAGGAATATATTGGATCATTTTTTTTCATTGCCTCATAGATATTGACTTGTGATTACGTAATATGAATAAATATGAGCAATGTCAGATACATGTATAGATTTGGCCTGTTATATTTTGTTTCTGCAGGGCATTTAAAAGGGTTAGGGAGTCACTGAGCATTACATGTAGTTCCTTTTTACGCAATCAGTAAAAAAAAAAAAATTGTTATGAAAGTTCATCAGTACTGGTCAAACATATGTATGAGACTTAAACTTTTGATCTCACTGCCAAATTTTTAATGTACATGTATTGAGATGATGATCAAAAAGTTTAACTAAAAAATAATTGCAATCATTATTTAATGCATGATCCCATTCTACATGTACCATAGTTGTACTGTGTCAGTTATTTTTTTTGTACTGATTGTGTAAAAAGAACTAATTGTCAGCATTACATCACCAGTCAGATGAACCTCTTTAGTGATTTGAAGCAGTGGCGGATTTAGGGGGGGGGGCACTCCAAGACTCTGTTACGGTTGCATAAAACTTACCATTGATGGTAACTCTGCCATCAATGGTAGTAACATTGCTCAACAGCCAATCAAATTCAAGGTTTAACCCTTTCAAGGGGTAAATTGATCACATTTTGTTCTTCAAATTGGCAACAATAATATTTTTCTTTTAGTGCTACACGGTTCTAACAAAATGTAATGTCTTTGAAAACAATATGCATCATTAGAAGCTTAGTCGAAAGTTGAAAAAAAATGCCAATTTTGATAAAAACAGTGATTTTGAACCTCTCAATGTGTTGCCAATTTAAGGATTTTCAAGCTTATTCTCCTTTTTAAAATTCCTTGCATCAAACGCAATATGGTAATGCAACAAAAATGGAAACAATGTGTGTAGAAATTTTTGCTCTTTCTACTCATGCATCTGGTATATTTTTTAGAGCTCTGAATCAAAAGTTATTGAGCCAAACCACAAAATGTGGTCAATTGTCTCAAAAGGGTTAAATGGAAGTTAGCATTGATAGCAAAGTTACCATCAATGGTAAGTTTTATGCAATGGGGCTCTGGCCCGTGCCCCCCTTTTGAAAGAAAAGTGTACATCGTGTACATTTTTCAATTTCTGCCCCCCCCCCCCCCTCCTTTTAGAAAACTGACATAATTTCCCCCCCCCCTTTTTTTTTTCTTGCTTGTCAGAGAATTTTGGATGGACAAACAGACCCTCAATTGTGTGATGACCTTTTTTTTTTTTTTTTTTTTGCTTGTCAGAGGATTTTGGAGGAAAACTGGACCCCAAAACTGATGACCTTTTTCCTTTTTTCTTTTTTTTTTGCTTGTCAGAAAATCTTATGAGATTTGTGCCCACCCTTTTCCCAAATCCTGGATCCACCCATTTGAGGGGTTTGCTGCAACATAGTGCTAACCTAAAGCATGCTAGTTTAAGATATGAAAATGCAAGTCGATAGAGGATTATAATATGCATAGAGACTGTCATTTTACCTACTTATTTGAATATGACTTTGAATATGAAATTTTTATGAGTTTCAGAGAAGTACATGCAGTTCTAGATCAATCGACATTAGGCACATAATTTCACCATTCCTTTTAATTTGTGAAAAATCTACCTTGAAGTTGGTTCAGCTTCACACAGTTCTACACAATTCTTCTCATTCTCGTCTCAACTCTTTTTTTTTTTTTCACTGTTTTTACTCATACTTTTCATACAAAGCCCCGTTTTTCTTTCTCTCTCTTTATCCAATTCATGGTGCTTTTCCCCCTGTATTTTCGTCCTTCATATTCTGTCCCATTGCTGTCTGTCTCTTTAACTTTTTTTTTTCTCTCCAAGCCCTCCTCTTGCACTCTCTGTCTGTCTCTGTCTATCTCTTTCTTTCTCTAACACTTTGTATCCCCCTCTCTTTATCTCAAGAGTGTTACATCTATGAAGACTAACACCATCCACATAGAACCTTTGTTTAATCATATTTCATTTAATACATGACTGAAAAATAAAAAACATTTTCTCTTCTCTTATTCTCATTTGGAGAGCTTCTGATCACTTCCTAGTACATGTATAAATGAATGCAGGTTTATCGTGAAGTCAAACCTCCTTATAACAAACTTCCTGGGACCTGGTACTTTTTTCTGGTTCATGAAAAAAATGTAGCTACCTGTACTTTTAATCAAAACACATTATACGCTATTGATTTGCCAGCCAATTCATGGAATGGGTTAAATGCAGGGTTGGAAAAAAATAAAATAAAAATCAGATTTATTTAATATTTTACTTCTTGCCCTAAATGTTCCTCCTATAGAAAAGAGACAAATTGAAGTATTTTTGTTGATTTGTAATCGTAAGTGGTCACAGAACAATTGCAGCTTTGTTGCAACCTGTGACGGAATGAACAGAGGATATACCAGGGCATTGTTCACAGGTTTCATTTGACAAGGTTTAAACAACACTGTGAGCGTTGGATCCAGCGTGCACATTTTGCATTAGTTGTCTTCTGCTGTATAACACACTGTCAATACATGTGGCCATTTGGATTTATGGAAATTATGCAAAATGCTCAAAGTTGCTTTTGGGGCAAAAAAGCTGAAATCATTCAGAGACAACATGGGATCACAAATAAAAAAAAAGCTTAAACGAAAAGAACTTTTCTAGGTTCGTAAGATGTTGAGTCGACTAACAGCAGTCTGTGACAGTCCCTGAAATGTCACATATATTTTGCTAAATTAATTAGCAATAACATCCATGTTTTTAATCAGAATGATTTGGCATATGCCATATATTTTATACACATTAATGTTTGTCTAACTTTCACCATCAGACTCCAATTTCCTGTCTTGACAGTTTATGACCATCTCAGTATTGATGGGCTTTCTCCTCCTGTAAATATAAAGTATAAGAAATAGACATGAAAGCATGAGTAAACATCCTGGACACTTTATTTTTTCAAATAATAATTATTATCGATTGGCATGAGACATTTGCCTAATTATGTGACCAGGCACCACAAAACCACCAAAAAGTCGCCAAGTATGAATTTTTGTTAAGGTCTGATTTTGAATGAGGAGACTTTTAGCTTTACTCATTGGCAGTGCATGATCCTAACCCACTGTACAAAGAGTAGAATGCCCAGAAATTAGGGTGTAAAATTTGCAGGCTGTTTGAGCACTCTGACTTGCGAGGCATTGTGCAATGGTGACAAAAGGAGGATTAGATCTCAATAGAAATTTCTGTAAAGGGATTATCAGATTGTCCTAAAACTTGGTACACTAATTAAGCATATCCAGCTTATCATAGTGGACAAGTATCAATACAATAACTTACTCTGTTTTAAAGTGATGGAAGATCAAAATGAGACTAGTATTTAGGGTCATAAAAAAGAAAACAAATGCAACAAAATCAAGAGAAGACAAACATAGCTCTACTAAAAACGCCACTTTTAGATTGTTTGATCCCTCCAGATTTTTAGATTACTTGGAGAAAAGTATACTCTTTCAGGAAATACCCGAAAATAAAATTTTACCATGCCAACCAAAAACACCTTTACTGAGCTCTAACTGAAAATCACACAGTGCGACTTTTGGGTGGCTTTGTGCTGCCTGGTCACATGTGTAATGAAATTAAAAATAATAAAACTAAAATATGAACACAACACAAATTGATCCCGAAGTCATCCATTTTTCCCCCTTTTTCAACCATGCAACATTCTGTATGAACAGATGCGCAGACAGCAGATGCACATTTCAAGAAAAATACATTTAAATCATTTAAGCCTTTCATGAAGGACAGGAATTATTTAAGGGCTACACTAATCACAATTTGCTCTTCAAATTGGCAACCTTAATATTTTTCTCTTAGTGCTTCATGGTTCTAATGAGGTGCAATATTTTTGAAAGCAATATACATGGTTGGCAATTTTGTCGAAAAGTTGCCAATTTTACCCCCCAAAAAAATGATTTGGAACCTCTCAATGTGTTGCCAATTTAAGGATTTTAAAGCTTATTCTCAATTTTTAAATTCCTGACGTCAAATGCAATATGGTCATGCAACAAAAATGGGCATAGTGTGTGCAGAAATTTTTGCACTTTCTCCTAGTTCATCTGGTATATTTTTTAGAGCTCTGAATCAAAAGTTATTGAGCCAAACCACAAAATGTGGTCAATTGTCTCGAAAGGGTTAATAGTACTGTCAAACCAGAAGCCATTTCAAAGCAAGAAACTTTCGCAATTGGCCAAAATTTAGTGTTATGTCGATTATGATTCAATGATTTCCCGCATGAAACTTTCTTGAACCTGAATCACTCGTGAAATTCGCGAGCATTAAATGCATGCAAAAGTTTCTGGTTTACATTATTGACCCTTCTTTGACAACTTTTACAAAACAGAATGTACATACCCTGAGTATTGAGGAGAGCTGTGCAAGGGCTTCTGTGTATGCTGGTGTTAGAGCTTCAAGCTGATTGGTCAATACGGTGTGACGCTGGATGCCTTCCTTCCCAGCATTCTTCAGCATGTGTTTGAACTCTGTGACCTGTGGGATAAGAGAGAACAAAACATTACTGGTTATTTTCTTTACTGACATCATCTGCAGTCTGTTGAAATAACTTTCACTTTTTTACAGTTGTTATTTACGGAAGCGTTAAAGTGTCATTCTACTTGACATGACGAGATATTTCATCTTGTCAAGTCGACTTAATATCCATATCATGTCGACATGTAAAGATATTTAACTTACCATGTTGACTTATCAACTTTTATTAGTCGACATGGTGAAATAAATTATCTTGCCAAGTTGACTTCACAAAAAGTTCATGTCGTCATGGTGACGTAAATTATCTTGCATGCCAAGTTGACTTCCCAAAAAGTACGACATGAACTTTTTGTGAAGACTTCACAAGATAATTTATTTCACCATGTCGACTAATAAAAGTTGATAAGTCGACATGGTAAGTTAAATATCTTTACATGTTGCCATGACATGGATACTAAAGTGGACTTGACAAGATGAAATATCTTGTTATGTTGTCAAGTAGAATGACACTTTAATGCTTCCATAGTTAACAAAGAGAAGGTCGAGTTCTGGGAAAGGTGAAAAATAGTTTTTGAGCTTTCCTCATTTCCTTTCAGTATCATGGTAGAGAGGATGTAAATCATAGAAACAATATGTAGAATGAATACCCTATCACTGGAGACCCTGTAACATCTACTAACTGAAAGAAACAGGTTAATAAGAAGCTGGTTTGCACATGTGCAGATAAAGGTCATTTGTACTGAGTACAATTGACCTTTATACGCTGTCATTTTGTATGCGCAACGATGCACGCACCAGTATGGTTTTAAATGTTAAACAGGTAGCGTGTCCACCAAAACAAATGCGCATGCGCGTACAAATTGGGGGTCATTTCAGGGTCATTTGTACCATGTTTAATTACGATCTGGCTTATTGTGAAGTATTTTGCATTCTTTATCATATTTGTCTAAAAAGGTCTTTCCATGTTGATATCTATCAATTACAAGCTTTATTAATTTCCAAGAATAGAACATAGCTAATAGTATTGCAGAATCTATTTGGACTGTTTTTTTAATGACATTTGACATTTTAAAAGTAGATAAGCAATGTGTATCTGTTTGCACCCTTCTGCCGGGCACACAACACAAATGTGCAGTCTTTCTTCATCATTCCTCATCTTTACATTTAAACTAACCTCTTTCTTGCGGATGAAGGAGAATGCTGTCCCTCCTCGTCCAGCTCTTGCTGTTCGTCCAATCCTGTGAATGTACGTCTTAAGATGTGGAGGTAGATCGTAAGATATGACACATCTTACATTCTCTATGTCCATACCTCTTGCCATCGCATCAGAACATATCAAGCTAAATGGGGAGAAAATTTAATTAATGTTTATTGAAAAGAGATTCAGAAAATTATATTTTGATCATACAAATCAAGAAAGTGATGTTGAAGCTGTGAGAAATACTCAAAAGTTATTTTAAGTGATGACAAGAATGATGATGATGATGGTGGTGATGATAATGATGATGAATGTGATGATAACGATGATGATTACGATGATGATGATGTGATGATTGTGATGATGATGATGATAATGATAAAGAGTCAAAGACGATGATGATGATTGTGATGATGATAACGATGATTATGATGATGATGATGTTGATGATTATGATGATGATGTTGATGATTGTGATGATGATGATGATGATGTTGATTATTGTAATGGTGATGATGATGTTGATTGTGATGATGATGATGATGATGATAATGATAAAGAGTCGAAGACAATGATAATGATGTTGATGATCATGATGATGATGAAAATGATGATGATGATTATAATGATGATGGCTTGGTCTTGCAATCCGTCAAATCTTGTGAAAGTACCGCATACTACAAATTTGACAAATTTGGTATCGAAAGATGCGTAAGAATCTAGGCCATTTATCCTCGAACATAACACAGTGGATGTACAGGTGGAAGAAAGCCACCCCCTGCCCTCTTTGTGCTCAACAAAGAGTACCACTGTGCTTGAATCTATATATAACTAAAGGGTAATAAAGGTGACTCACATCTGTATCTTGCCAGCTTTGAACTGCTTGAGGATGTTTTGTCGTTCAGATTGGCTCAGGTTAGATGAGAACTCTGCTACTTCTACGTCTCCCATCAGCTTGAGAAGAAGATACAACCTGAAATAAAAAGTAAATATCAAGATTTTTCCAGAACTGCCAACCCTGAAACCCAAGATACAGGAACAAATGACAAGGCAGAGGCTGAAAATTGGGACATTTCTGAGTTTCCTATACACTACTACAGACAGCTTTGCAAAAATAGGGACACAGTGGTAGAAGTGGCTCTTTCTTTTACCAAGAATTGGGATTGTCCCTGTTAAATAGGGACAGTTGGCAGGTATATGTTTTTCTTTCTTTCACTCTCGTACCCTTGCCTTCCCCCCTCTTCCCTTTATTTGTACTTTCATTTATTTCTCATCTCTCTCTCTCTCTCTCTCTCACTCTCTCACTCCCTTACTCTTCTCTTTCTCCTTCATCCCTCACTCACAAATACTCAACAATGGACCCCTCCCTCTTCTTCCATTCCCTCTCTCTTTTTATCCCCTTCCTTCTCTTTTCCTTTTCCCTTTCTTCCCCTCCCACACACACACTATCTTGCACTATACAATGGTCCCCTCTCCTACCCCCCCCTTTTCCCCCCTCCTTCCTTCTCTCCCCCCCCCCCCCCCCTCAAAGCTTACTTATGTGCTGCCTGGACACCGTTAAAGGGGGTACCCAATACTGAAACAATGTTAGTTCATTTAAAAGATCATGATTTTATTAGAAGAAAATCATCTGCCTTAAATTTTTTTTAAAATTCGTGTTGCCAGAAAATCCCCGAAATATGGTAAGATTTCAGGATATTTTGGCCCCTCAGCTGTGTCCCAATTTCAGCTAGGTAACCACAATGACGTCAAAGTGGTTACCTTGTCGCGCAATTATAGCAAAATGCGTGCAAGGTGTAATGCATTTTGTACAGTCTAGCGCGCAACACATCTGCAATACGCGAACCTGGGTAACCACTTTGACGTCATTGTGGTTACCTAGCTGAAATTGGGACACAGCTGAGGGGCCAAAATATCCTGAAGTCTTACCATATTTCGGGGATTTTTCTGGCAACACGAATTTTTAAAAAACTTAAGGCAGATGATTTTCTGCTAATAAAATCATGATCTTTCAAATGAACTAACATTGTTTCAGCATTGGGTACCCCCTTTAAAGAAAACAGAACTGGTGTGAGATAGATGCCGAGTAAATCTCTCTATTTATACTCTTCCACCCCCATCTCTCTCTCTCTCTCTCTCTCTCTCTCTCTCCCATATACAAACACACTATACACAAGACCTACCTCTGTGTTGTTTATACACTATTGGTGAAGCATAGAACCAGTTTGAAGAAGACCAAGTAAATCTCTCTCCCTCCCTAATCCCTCTCTCTCCCTCTCTTTATCTGTCTTATCCCCTTTCTCCTATATCTCTCATACATACATGTACCTATGAGTTGTCTGTACACTGTTAGTGAAACATAGAACTTGTTTGAAGTACATCATTGAATAAAGCTCCCCCACCCTCTACTTCCACTCTCACTCCCCCCCCCCTTCTCTCTCAGTCTCTCTCAGTCTCTGTCTGTCTCTCTGTCTCTTTTTCTCTCTTTCTTTCTCTTTCTCTATCCCATACACATACACAGTATACACAAGACTATGTGTTGTCATGCACTGCTAATGAAGCATAGAACCCATCTGAAATAGAGACTTGATTAAATCTCTCTCCCTCCCCCTCCCTCTCCCTCTCCCCTTTCATCTATCTTACCGCCCCCCCCCCCCCCCCGGCTCTTCCCCTCTATCTCTCTTGCATACACATTGCTTACCTATGTGTTGTCTGTACACTGTTCGTGAAGCATAGAACTTGTTTGAAGTACAGATTGAGTAGGAAGTGCTGCAACACAAGAGGTTTTTCACCTGCCGTACACTGAACATAGTATTCCTATAAAAAAAATTTTAAAAAATAAACACCATATTCACAGTCACACAGTTTTATTTATAGCTGACTCCCTTCTAGGCCACTATGTCTTTAGAAAATTGTATAAATTACCTTTCAAGAGTGACAGTTACCTCAAAATGCTTTGTTTCATTGATAAATTGGGCATAAAATATCTTCCATGAGTATAAACTTCTCAACAGAGGTAAATGTTTTTGTTTCTGGAAGAAATATGGAGACCTTCTTAGTCCCAAAACATTAACAGTCACGTTCTTTGGGCAGGGTTTGCTGCCCACAACATGGAAAGGGTTAGAGCCTGTATAAAACTGGCCTCCACTGGCATAGCAAATATTAACGTACAAAATAAATAGCATTAGAATAACATTATAAACATATATATCATATGAACATGAGTGCCTACCGATAAACCAAGAGGAGTAGTGTACTTTCCAACAAAGTCGGTCCTTCCTTCATCGTTCTCTTCTCCTTTCTCCTCCATCCCCTTCACTCTTTCTTTCCCTTCATCAATGCCATCTAGATTCCATCCTGAGATGGGAAGATCTCTGTTGCTTGTTGCTGTGGTGATGAGACAGGGTTGGAATAATCGTAGTTGGGTCAGCTTCTCTGGGTTCTGGGAGAGCGTTGCTGAGAAAAGCAATTTCTGAAGCTGTGGAGGATCACAAGAGTAAAAGAAGTTTTGAAATATTGTCATTCCAAAATAAATACATTCATCCCTATATATTGTTTGAATTTAAATCTGCCATTTTCACACATTTTACTTTGAGTTTGTTTTTTATTTTTCAGATTGTGTAACTAATTGACACAAATGTCTGAGTAATCATCACTGACAGATCCAATAACATTATCTTTCTAAAATTGCTTCTCTAGTCTACAGTACTTACCGGAAGTTGAAACGATGATGATCTGAAGAAAAAAAAAAAGATGATAAGAAAGTCACATGAAAGCTTACACATGTTAAGACAAACAATTTGGATAGCTAATCAAAGCTATAAATACAATGCATAAATAAAAATTACATATAATAAATGGACTATAAATGCTAAAGTACTAACAACTTGTAGAAAAATGTAGCACAATTGCATAGTGATTATAACCCCTATAAACATTGTTCACTCAAACTTGAAAGTAAAAATCTCTCTTGAAACCATTCAAAATCCAGAGTCAGAGTGATTCTATTTCAAAACTTTATTAAATGTATTACATAAAGACATGACAAAATCATTTATATCATTCTGTAAAGACATTGCATTTTTTTTCCCTGCACATTATTTTTCATTCTAGAGAGACATGTACTTTGGTTGCTAGCATGTTCAAGAAAGAATTTAAAAATCATTGGGAGTACATAAGGTAGGAAAAAAATATTACCTATTGATTGTTAATGGACCGGTCCTCTGTCTATTAGAAGTGAATGTTGGTAGGAGTGTTCCATTATCAGACTGAGGGGTGTAAGCTGACTTTTCTACCTGAGCAATCCAGTCTTGGGAGATATGTTCCATTAAACGATCAGCCTCATCAATGACCTGTACGTAAAAAGACAGGGTAAAATTCTGTCAAATTCCTTCTTTTCTCTTACCCTTTATGATGATGGTGGTGGTAGTGGTGATGATGATGATGATGATGATTATAATCAGAGGAGGAGTAGAGGAGGAGGAGGAGGAGGAGGAGGAAGAGGAAAATGTTGTCATTGACAATGATGACGGTGGCAGTGATTATGGTGATTGTGTTGATTACGATGATGATGATGATAATGCTAAGTAGGAGGATGGGGAAAATGATGATGAGGATGATTATGATGATGATGATGATGGTGATGATGGGGATGATGATGATGATGATGATGATGATGATGGTGATGGTGATGATGATGGTGATAATGGTAATGATGATGATGATGATGATGATGATGATGATGATAATGATAATGGTGGTGATGATGATGATAATGATGATGATGATAATGATAATGGTGGTGGTGGTGATGATAATTATCATGAGATGATGCAGTTTTTCATTTTACCGGTACCTGCTTTCTAAGAAAGCAAGTATATGCTTGTAGATAATCAACTTGAGCACCTTCAACTTATCCAAGCTACTTCGTGATTCGGGAATAATGCCTTAGCGGAGGGCACTAGCATATCGACTGGCTTCAAAGCGAAGACCTCCCAGTTATGAAAGCACTGGCCTACTACTCGGCAAACGCTAAGCCAAAATCTTAAACATTCAAAAATAACATTCAAATTAAATTTCAAAAATACCAATGGAACTTTGCTATGAACAAACTCTTGTTAGAACAAGGTAACTTTGCTGGTCCAACTTCTTTGTATGCTATTGTTTTTCTAGCCCTGATATAACACGGTAAATTTCCTTGCTTATCAGGAATTTGCTGTGAAGAGGTTACCTCTCACTCGCAACCCAAATCCTGCAGTGCTAATATTGAAATTTGTTTAAAGGGAAGGTTGAGTTCTGGGCAAGCTGAAAAATAATTTGTGTGATTTCTCATTCTTTTTATGTTAGTTTGGAAGCTTATCATAGTAGAAATGTCCCCTGAAAAGGATTGCTCTTCAAATGCCCTCACATTCAAAATATGATGTAAAATGGCTGAAATGTTCGGGCCGAACATCTGTGTGTAGTCCCATATACACATTTCTGTATGCAGTGCATGCGATTCTCAGCAGGATTGAGTCAATTTCTTATCATTTTGGTGATTCCATAACCTTACAGCATACACTTATTCTTATGTGCTATATAATCAACCTTTCCCAATTGTTTTGAGACAGTTTTTCTGACAATTCAATCTCATGACCAGAGCTCAACTTGATCTTTAATGTACCTACAATGTTGAACAGAAAAGAACAAGAAGAAGTTTACATACCAGGAAACGCAGATGCTGTAGATTGAAGCCTGCAGTCTGACTGATGTTGTCTACCAGTCTACCTGGCGTTGCCACGACGATATCAGCAAGAGAATGAAACTCTCCATCACTACAAAACCCAAATAGTCATGACAATAGACAGAAGGAAAATGAAAATGAGATTAATTTCTAACCATCAAATATATTTTCACAGACAATACAAAAAGCAAAGAGTATCTCTGAATCATTCAAAGTGAAGAAAGAAAAAATCCATGATAAGTAGGAAAGAATTATCACCATGTAAGTACAAGTATAGAATATGTATATAGTGTGTGGTGGGTATGTGCCACCCAGAAGACCCCCATTTTTACACTCAAATTCCCCTTCCAAAGCATACCATTTCTTTTTCTTGTTGAGAGAAAGAAGAGAGAAAACCGTTCCAAAGCACCGCTTTTTTTTTTCATTCCGTCGTTCCGGCAGTCATGTCCCACCCCGGCCCGTTTCGAAGAATATCAATTTTGGTGAAAAGTTGAAAAAAAGTTTCATTCCAGGTGCTTAATTCCTCCGGGCTTTCCCCATTGCTTCCAATCCGGTTCCAATCCACCCCAGGGAATTCAGTTTTCATTCATGCTGAACGCATGCATGCGATTTAACCCCGCTTATAATGTATACACACACCATAGACTTGCCATGACACACAGCGTATTTAGCTAATGGGAGATTGTGGGAAGCAGTTCCGTAGCATCATATAAGCCCCCTTTTTTTGTCTTGCCAGCGGCACACACCTACCACTTTTGGGGTCAAGTGCCCCCCCCCCCTCCCTAACAGATGCAAAAACATCTATTGTAAAGGTTGTTCCTATAGAAGATATTTTACACCCAAATCAATAAGAAAAAAAAGAAGAAAAATCTAACATGTCATGCATTCACATACATCTCTTTGACGAGTAAACTCTGTTCCTGTGCAAACTTCTTTGTTCCTCCGACCAGTACAGCTTTGAGCGGCGTGGTCTTACACAGTGAGCTGATGATCTTATAGACCTGGGTCGCAAGGTCGCGGGTCGGCAGGACGACCAGAGCTCGCACTCGGCACACCACTCGGTTCATCAAAGCCTTTGAGGGAGGCAAGAAAAGACGGCAGTTAGCTAATTATTTTAGATATGTTATTTGGCAAAGGCATTAGGATACATTTGCCACTCTCAACCCGGGTGTAGTTAATGGGTGGGTACCTGGTAAGAAGTTCTTCCTTGAAAGCTTTCAGCACCATAGTGTGACATGTCAGACTGGTATATATATATATATATATATATATATATATATGACTGGTGTATTTAAGACTGATGTGAATACATATAAATATGAAGATATGTCCCTTAGGTAGCTTAGCGAAACGTCGTGGCACGTAAGAACGCGGGAAAGACGCATAGAGGAAAACTGCAAGTTTTGTATGTGCTTATGAAATTAGAATCAGACATATCTGAATAAAAATGTTCACATTATTTTGCTTGAAACTGTTCAAATATATGAATACTAATTCTACATTGTAATATTTTGAGTCTGCCTTTATAGAATAAAATTATGATTTTGAGCATATTTGTCATATGCGTTTTTCCCGTGTTCTTATGCGCCACGACGTTTCGCTTAGCTACCTTACCTCATTTAGTTTTTCTCCAGCAGTTATTTTTTAAAGCAGGTTATAATATCTGAACGGGCAATAACTTGTTATCCTTTGATTCTCTAATCAAGCAATCAGCCTGCTGTACGCATTAATTTACATAATTGAATATTCAATGATGCATATGAAACTTTAACCCTTTGATTTCAGAATGCTCTCATTCTATGATGGCTACAATACAGGAACCAATGGGCCCTGTTTCATAAAAACTTGTTATCACTAACAACAGTACAACTGCCCCATTTCTATGACAAATTTGCTCTCAGCCAATCAGATTCAAGGATTTCAGTAGCTTATAACAATTATTGTGGCTTGTTATTGAAGTTTTATGAAACTGAAAATGTTTGGCCTTGACTCACCTGTATGAGAGGGATAGCATAGGCTAACGTCTTGCCGCTACCTGTTGGAGCTGAGATACAGAGGTCCCTAGGTCTGAAGCCAGCATGGCCTGTGTGTATACCATACTTCAAAGACTCTAGGAGAATGGGAATTACATGCTGCTGAACTGAGAGGGAAATACAAATAGATGATACATTGTCAAAATGAGAGTAAGATAAGGACAGAAAGGAGATAAGGATGAGACTTATGGGAGAAAGAGAGAGATTATGAAAAAAAAAAACAAAGGAAAAAAGTGAATATACCTATATATGTGTAGGTCTCTGACCATGAATACTTAAAGACAGAGAGTGAGAGATAGACAGAGAAAAAATTATGAGAGAGAGAGAGAGAGAGAGGGCAAGAGAGGGAGAGAGAGAGGAAGAGAGGGCAAGAGAGAGAGAGAGAGGAAGAGAGAGAGAGAGGGCAAGAGAGAGAGAGAGAAAGAGAACTTGGGAGATACAAGTGTAGGAATAGAATTTTTAGGTGACTTCATTCATTGATTTTAAAATCTAGAAACAGGTTTTGGACTCTGTAAAGTACTCTGACAAACGATACCAGTTTATATCTAATCTCAGGATGGTCTGGATCAATATGTATTCTTAATTCTTAATTGTTGTCGAGTGGTTTAATCACTTGACTGGGAATGCAAACATTGTGGGTTCGAACCCCAGCACGGCACTTACGTTCTTGAGCAAGGCATTTTATCTACATTGCTCCTCTCCACCAAGGTGTTAAATGGGTACCCGGTAAGATCTGAACGTCATTGTGGTTGGATTAGCATGTGTGAGCTTGGAAACAGGCGACTGGCTGGAATGCTCCCCAGAGGAGTGGAGAATGTGCAATGTAATGTGCAGAATCGCAACTGAATCCAGTGACCGGGGTAATAATGCTGTAAGCGCTTTGGTCGGTTACATTGTAACTGGTATTATTATCATAATTATTATCTGACCTGTAAAGAAGTTCTTCACTCCCACAGCCTCCAATGCTGCAATTAATCTCTTATCCAGACCCACGATGGAGTTGACTGGCTTCAAGTCATTTGTAAGGCTCTGTTTGATGATGGAGGGTCTGGCTAACCAATCTGGGAGGGCCTCTTGAACCTGTGAAAAGATAAGTAATGTTCATGTCAGATAACCCTTTCAGCTAAACTTGAGTACTGCCTCTGGGCCCTATTTCATAAAACTTGAATCAGTAACAACTGCCACCTTTCTATGACAAATTTGCTCTCAGCCAATCAGATGCAAGGATTTCAGTAGCTTGTAACAGTCATTGATTGTTATTGATAACAAGATTTATGAAACGGGGCTCTGGATCATAATTTCAACCTATAGATTTCCAGTTTTAAAGGTCTTTAAACTTCTTTGAAACGTCTTCTCATCATGGACACGAGACAAATATTTCATGAATACAAAGGAAAAGAAGAGCTTCTCTTTGTCCATAAATATTAGACATGATATGGGCAACTCCACAATTAGTGAGGCACGACAAACAAATTAAAAATCAGTATTGCGTCCATTTTTTCATCTACAAGATGGTTGAAAGTCAGATTATATGACTAGATTGATATTGGGGAATTATTTTCTAAGATTAATTTTGATCCTTGCCTGCCTCCTTCATGGAGATTCTGAAATTACATATGAATGGACATATGCAGGACTAAACAAAAATCAATGTTAAAAATCTTGGTTTTAGCATGCTTAAAAATTGTATTTTTGATGGAAATGCACTAAATCAATGAATTAAATTATAAACTGTATTTCTTAATGTTTTAAAAGAAGAGAAAATAATCAGTAAAAAATGTGTTACCCTATTATTTCATAATTTTCCAACGTGTTACTTTACTAACCTGCAGCGTTGCTATAACCACCATTTGTTAATATCACTTAAAAATACAACTTGGGTCAAATAATAAACTTTTCATACCAAAACAAAGATCAAAACCTGGAAAATAACTAGAAGTATCATTTCATCTAACTTTTCTCATTAGGCGTGTAATGTCCGACCAGGTGACCCATAATCTTATATTTTTGTAACGTTACTAACCAATATTTGAGTTGCCACTGTAGCTCCAAGCAAAGCCAAAATTATTTTACTTTCACACAAGTTTCAGGCCTACACGAGAATAACCCTTGGTGAAGTTACAGAGATTGAACATGCACAAGTTTTCTTTTTAGGAGACCCAAAAGGCAACATATCCCTAAAAAATGTAACGTCACTACCATGAAATTGCTCATGTAAAAATTTGTTCATGCAGTGAAAGGGTTAAGTGACTGATTACATTTTATCTTGACAAAACAATAGTTGCACACTGTTACCTTTTTCTTGTGTTTTCTCTCAAAGTCACCAAGTACTACAAAGTTGTGATGCTCCTCTTTATCTTCTTCACCATCTTCTTCTTCCATCTCTCCATCTTCCTCCATCTCTTCCTCCATTTGTTCTTCATCTCCACCCTCCACTTCATCATGTCTTTGTCCAGGTTCATCATCTTCACTTGATGGATCTTTGTCTGTTCTACCTTTCCTCTTCTGTTCCTTCTTTCTGTCTTTCTTTGGCAAAGACTTCACTTTCTCTTTCGTCCTTCCCGCAACAGATGGAGAATGTTCTAAAGATTCTCCATCCACCATTTCAAGTCTTGTTTTCTTTGTTGTTTCAATTTTAGCATATTCATCTTTCTCATTATCATCTTTCTCCTTCCCTTCATCATATTTCCTCTTTCCTTTCTTCTTTTTTGTCACAACGGAATCCTTTGCAACAAGTCCTTGCTCAATGACCCTCTGCTTCCGCTCCTTCGGTGTAAGCAATGCATCATCCTTAATCACCTTGGCAACATCCCTATCTCTGCTCTTATCTTTATCTTCCTTTTGCATCTCTCCAAACTGTGGCAACAGTGCTTCCCCATCTTTATCATGCAGCACAGCATCATTGCTTTCTTGTTGGACGGTTGGCTTCTTCTTTTTCTTTCGTTTAGCAGACTCTGTCCGAGGGGTATGCGAAGAGGGCGACCCATTACTGGCTGGTTTCCTTCGTACTGCATCTGTAACCTTCAACACTGAGGCAGGAGATGAGACTTTTAGAGGTGTCTGTTTCCGTTGTTCCTGTCTTTCCTTGGCCTTGGCATTGATCTTATCAAGGATGCTTTGTCCCTTGTTTCCTGGACTTGCCCCAGACTCTAAAGAGGATTCCCCTAGGTATCTAGATTTGTCAAATGAGAAGGGGAGGGAAAGCGAGAAAAGATCAAAAAACATGTCAAAATGTGCATTTTTCCAAATACATATATGTAGATTGTAGGCCTACATATATACATTGTACAACAGGGCTGTCAACTTTAGGGAACTGCTTGGAGGGAGACTCCTCCAAAAAGAAAAAAAAAGGGGGTCATCAGCGTTTTCGTCTGTCTTTTTACTCCAAAATTCTCTGACAAGCAAAAAGCTGGTGGGATAGCAGGAGAATTAGCGTGGTGACATGAGACTCCTGCCAAATGCGGGAGGGTTGACAGCCCTGTTGTACAGTCACCTATAAATCATATTTCAAAACAATTTCCATTTTATTTCATAAACAAATATAGTCTACAAGGCATATGATCTGGCAAAGCTAGGCCTACATGTAGGATAGCAGTAAAGTTCAAGTTGGGGGCATTGCTAAAAATGCTACAAGATGAAGATGTTGGTCAGACTCTGACCATATTTGCTGATATCTATAGCCACTCACACTATGCGAGGTTATAACCTCACACTCCCATTGGCCGGAATTCACAAAGGTGGTTTTAATTCAGACCATGGTTTATGCAGATTTCGTGGTATAAATACACTCGATTTAGCGCATACACTTAAAAAGATCCAATAATGAACGCGCGCGGATCGCGCGTGGTTGGCAAAAGCGCTAAATTCATGCTTGTTGCCATGGTTCAGACCATGGTTTATGTAAATTCAGAACATGGTTTATTTAAATTAATTTAAATAAACCATGGTCTGAACCATAGCACGTTCATTATTGGATCTTTTTAAGTGTACGCGCTAAATCAAGCGTATTTATACTACAAAATCTGCATAAACCATGGTCTGAATTGAAACCACCTTTGTGAATTCCGGCCATTGACTCCAAACCTTCATAGTATAAGTATCATACCACAGAGAATTGCCTCCCAATGCCCATATAGTCATAGAGAGTGTGCAATCTCTAACACATATCAACAACCAGTGCTGTAGTCAAGTCCATCCCATCCGAGTCTGAGTCTGAGTCCGAGTCCGAGTCCGAGTCCGAGTGCTTGGTGCTTAAAAAGATTAAGTTCAGTAAGATTTCCAGCTATTAACACTAAAATTCTGACAGAAGGTAAGAAAATTGAATTGGAAATGTTGAGATTAATGTCTATGGTTAGATTTTCGGTGATGGTTTGGTGTATTGGTGGAATTTCAGAAGTTTTAATGACCAAAATACTAAACAAGTGTGAACAAATGGCTTATATATGTGAACAAGCCTTATCAGGCCAAGTATTTTGCTTGTATCCACAGTAATTATGGAGAGTTGACTCTATATTGTTTCTGTGATACCTCCATGAAGAAAAGATAGATAAATTAATATTTGTTCATTTCAAAGGCCTATAATTTTATCTTTTATCAATTATAAGTCAACAAAATAAAAAGATATCAAGTTGAATGCCTTTAAAGCCAGATTATAGAAAAGAAAGTTTCCAACTGAAACGGAAAAAGTATTCTGTTTGAAACTGCCCAAGATATCCTAGGGGCTGGGGTCTATGGAGAAACACGTGTTATAGATTAATCCATCTCCAAATGCTTACATGTAATATCAATTTCAATACTTGTCTGTGTCATACGAGTAAAACGAGTGTATACGAGCATAAAACGACTAATCTTAACGTCTATCATCTATTTGGGCACATTCTCGTACCATTGCGGCGATCGATGTTTTAAAGTTCATGTTCAAAATACCGCTCAATCGAGTAAGGTGCGCAAAAATAGCAGGGTTTTTTTTTTTTGCGTGCCCTGGGGTAATTTTTTGAGCTAAAATTAAAAGCGGAAAACGTAAAAATTGCCGGTCTCGTTGCCGGTCTCGGCCCGATTTTCACCCGAGTCACGAGTCACTATTGGTCGAGTCCAAGTCCAAGACCGAGTCCTTGTGGCTCGAGTCCGAGTCCGAGTCCGAGTCCTGAGAAATAGGGACTCGAGACCGGTCTCGAGTCCGAGTCCGGACTCGAGTCCTACAGCACTGTCAACAACAATATAGCCCATAAAAGATATATATCTACATACTGTCCCTGATATCTCATCTTACATTTAAATTTATGTTTTTAAAGAAGCACACCATACAAAAGAAAGCATTCCATCCCTAATAGATTTCCTTTTACCTAGCGTTACTTAATTTGCAAATATTTTTGTTAAATGTTAAATGATTGGATTGTAGACCCTAGTTTCTAGTACATTATCAATTATTATGTTGAATTGAATTTTCAATTTCACTCAAGATAACTATACACAGCGCTGTCGTTGAAATAATTTGCCAACGTGATCTTGTTTGACAAACACAAGGCACGTTTTGTCATTCAAAAAACACCCATAGGCATATATTTTTTGATTTCTTTCGTGAAAAGTTGGGGGGGATGATTGTACAGGCCATCCCCCCCCCCCTCCTCGAAAAGTGGGGGGATATATCCCCCCACCCCCCCCCCCCCCCCCCCCGAGATTTACGCCAGTGGCTCAGAGACCTGACAATTGATAGAGAACGACTTATCAAGACAGATGCAAGAAATTCTCTGTATGGATGCTTGCTTGTGCATCTTCCCATCATCTGCAAACAAGAGTACCTAAACTTACATCCAGAACCTGGGTCAAACAGAGAAGGGGACCAAATAAAGACATGGTTGGCATTTCAACAATTGGGTATTCCATGTTTATCATTTCTTTACATGTAAATCTGTATAATTTCTGTCTTCATAATGCCTTTAGGTACGTTGATGCAACTCTATATAAACTATGAACCAGATCACACAATTTCACCTTGAAAACTAAAAAAGCTCCCCCACTCCCTCGCTTCGCTCGGTTGGGCTTGGTCGCTTCGCTCCCTCGCGCTTCGCTTCTCGCATAATCTCACTCTCAACTATTATCCAATGTTGGCAGCCCTGGGATAAAAGAAACAACACCAACAACAAGGCAGTTTATCCCAACCAAATTTTTGCCTGACTGAGGTCAGAAACCCATTTGTTTTGTGTGTGGGTCATAACAAAAAATGTTATGAAAACATGCATAGACGGTAAGTAGACGGTAAATCTTTGAAGCAGACAGTCAAAAGGGGTAATTTTTCATGAGGAATCTGGTTATCACAGTTTCATTTTGCGCCGAGGTAATCCCTTTGCCGCAAATGTAAACAAACAAAATCGATCTCCCAAATGGGAGACTGTCTCCCAAATCGGCTACCTAAAATATATATGAAAGTCTATGATAACAGTGACAATCTCCCAAGGCAGTGTATACAGCCACACGCGTGTGGCCGTAAGGTAGAGACACACGCGTGTGGCTGTATACACTCACCGGGCCTGAGGATACAGCCACACGCGTCTACTTAGACTCTACGCAGCGGCGCAGCACGTAGCAAGTGCATAGCACGAGCGATGTGTACCGTATATTTATGCAACGGTACATGTTGCAAAACTTCATCATGAAGGTTTTATCTCTTGAAATTCACTGACATACAAACAATATTTTTACTTCATTTGTCATCAGATGACAATGAAGTAAAAACATTGTATATTTTTCTATGTCAGTGAATTTCAAGAGATAAAACCTTCATGATGAAGTTTTGCAACATGTACTGTTGCATAAATATACGGTACACATCGCTCGTGCTATGCACTTGCTACGTGCCGCGCCGCTGCGTAGAGTCTAAGTAGACGTGTGTGGCTGTATCCTCAGGCCGGGCGAGTGTATACAGCCACACACGTGTGGCTGTATACACTGCCATCTCCCAAATGGGAGAGAGTCTCCGATATCAGCCGGGCGCCTCTACTGACTTAAGTATGGCCCTTGTCGAATTGTCTTCAACTTCAAGTTCAAGTTCAACAAATCCATCCAACTCCAAGCAATCGATCCCATGTGAGTGTAACATAAATTGTAAGTTTAACATACATTTTCAATTAATTTTGTACATTGTTTTTAGCAACATTGAAAGTCTATGGGTCCTTGTCAGCTACACTCAGGACTCGACGCGACAGGAGTAATATATTCTAGATTACACCAACCTGGATAGGTGGGACTGACTTGAAATGAACACGTGGTAAAACTACATTTAATAATAAGGCAATCGAATAAAAATTGAACCAAATTGAAGATTGATCCTTTAATCGTTGATATCCTCTTACCTATTAACAGTAAATAAAGACATTATGTATCAGATAAGTATATAAATCTCTTCATGAAATCTCATGTCTGTTTAAAGATGGTCGTGGCTAATTGTACACCAGTCCGGAACCTGAAGTTAGCCCAAGCGCTCCTCGAGTCAATCTAGACACGTTGCCAATTTGAGGAAGCCGATAAAACTAAATAGTGCAGTTGCACGTGGGCGCGGCGCTAGTTGGATCATTCAAGAGGACGAAGGAGGATACCGGATACAGCGTACAAGCATGTTTAGGGGGAAATGCTTTGGCTTTGGAGACGGGCCCTGATGGGTAATAAAAATAAAATCTTTCTTTACAAGTTAAATCAAATTAAATCAAATTATACAAGTACAAATTATTGTGGGTCCAGCCTATGGTCCTGCCATTTAGAGAGCTAGCTCTTGCATCGGGGGGGGGGGGGGGGGGGGGGGGGGGGGGGTGTAAATGATTAAGGAGGCCGCATAATTAACCAATACTATTTGTTCAATCGTGTAAATGAATGGCAAACGCCAGCAAGCGAGGTCCTACGCGTATTTGAAAGAGAAGTAAGAGGTGGGAGAGGTCCTATCATAATTATTCTCTTTCACTACTCCCCCCCCCCCCCCCCCTCTTTCTCTCTCTCTCTTTCCGTCCTTTTCTTTCCCTTTTTTTTCTCTCATGATCGCCTAACTATTGGAGAGGGGCATTCCTCTGGAGCGGCTACGCCACTTGATAGGCTTCTACACACAAAACTAGTCCCTAGACCCATGCCATAATGGAAACAGAAGAGCAGTTTGATAATAAGAAAAGGGCAAAGTAAATATGAACACATCGCAGTATTGGATGTATGACTGATACAATATAACAAGAAAAAAAAAGGGGGGAAATAAATCTAGTAAATACAGATGGAACTATATGAATACAACATTTCTTTTTATTTAAATAGATATTCCTTCAGTTCCTATATAGGTAAATACTTAAATGTACATTAATCTTGTTTAGATTAAGTAATACAGAATAAGAATATCAGCACATGATAGGCTTTATTCTATACACGAAATTAAGTTCTTAAAAATGTAAAGAGAATCGGTATTTTGACTGTGTTAGAGCGAAAATTCCCCTTTTATAACAAAGTCAAATTTCATGGTATTAAGAAATATGAAAATAGAAAAAAAAGGAGTAGTATTTAAGGACCAGATACTATCTCTTATTTATCCAGATTCACTTCTAATTAGGAATAAAGGGAAGAGAAGGTTAATTTAAAATTTGGTATGATTTGAAATGTAAATGAAACAAATTAACTTGTAATGATTACATTCCATGGAAAACATGAATCATCACTCAGGCACAAGATGCACATCCGTCGGGTATAGCACTGTCCCGGAGCACGGTATAACACATATGAGTTTTTATCCCGATTTCTGTATTCTAATCAGTAGAATACCAACAGAATATCTTGTCAACATTTTGAATAATTATTTGAAAGCAAATGACACAGGTTAGAATGTCATCAATTCATTATATTTATAATAAACGGAAATTATTACGATGTACATCAGTCAGGTACATGCTGTACACCAGTCCAGTGCATAGCACGGTATAACACATGCCAGCTCCAATATATCCCGATCGGAGTATTCTAATCAGAAGAATACCATGAGAATATTTTGTCATCATTTTGAATAATCATTTGAAAGTAACTGACATAGGTTAGAATGATATAACTTCATTATTTTTCACGAAAAACAGAAATTATTAAGATGTACATCAGTCAGGTACATGTTGTACATCAGTCCAGTACATAGCACGGTATAACACATACCAGCTCCAATATATCCCGATTTGGGTATTCTAATCAGTAGAATTCCTACAGAATATCTTGTCAACATTTTGAATAATCATTTGAAAGCACATGACACAGGTTAGAATGTCACAAATTCATTATATTCTATAATACACGGAAATTACGAAGATGTACATCAGTCCAGTACATATCAGGGTCTAACACATACCAGCTCCAATATATCCCGATTTGGGGTATTCTTATCCGAAAAATACCAATAGAATATCTTGTCAACATTTTTGGATAATCATTTGAAAGTAAATAACACAGGTTAGAATGTCATTACTTCATTATTCTATGATAAACAGAAATTATTAAGATGTACATCAGTCAGGTACATGTTGTACACCAGTCCAGTACATAGCACATATAACACATATACCAGCTCCAATATATCCCGATTTGGGTATTCTAATCAGAAGAATACCATGAGAATATTTTGTCAACATTTTGAATAATCATTTGAAAGTAACTGACATAGGTTACAATGTTATAACTTCATTATTTTTCACGAAAAACAGAAATTATTAAGATGTACATCAGTCAGGTACATGTTGTACATCAGTCCAGTACATAGCACGGTATAACACATACTAGCTCCAATATATCCCGATTTCTGTATTCTAATCAGTAGAATACCAACAGAATATCTTGTCAACATTTTGAATAATTATTTGAAAGCAAATGACACAGGTAAGAATGTCATAAATTCATTATATTTTATAATAAACGGAAATTATTAAGATGTACATCAGTCAGGTACATGTTGTACACCAGTCCAGTACATACGGTAGCACGGCACAACACACACCAGCTCAAATATATCCCGATGTTGGTATTCTAATCAGAAAAATACCAATAGAATATCTTGTCAACATTTTGAATAATAATTTGAAAGCACATGACACAGGCTAGAATCTCATCAATTCATTATATTCTATAAACATAAATTATTACGATGTACATCAGTCAGGTACATGTTGTACACCAGTCCAGTACATAGCTCGGTATAACACATACCAGCTCCAATATATCCCGATTTGGGTATTCTAATCTGTAGAATACCAACAGAATATCTTGTCAACATTTTGAATAATCAATTGAAAGTAAATTACATAGGTTAGAATGTTATAACTTCATTATTTTTCACGAAAAACAGAAATTACTAAGATGTACATCAGTCCAGTATACATATCAGTGTCTAACACATACCAGCTCCAATATATATCCCGATTTTGGATATTCTAATCAGAAAAATACCCATAGAATATCTTGTTAACATTTTGAATAATCATTTGAAACTAAATAACACAGGTTAGAATGTCATAACTTCATTATATTCTATGATAAACAGAAATTATTAAGATGTACATCAGTCAGGTACATGTTGCACACCTGTCCAGTCCAGTATACTGTCGCACGGTTTAACACCACGTCTTTTGGACTTCTGTGTATAACACATACTAGCTCGATGATTTGGGTTATTCTAATAAGGAAAATGCAGATAAAAAGACAATCATCACTTTGAATAATCATTTTGAATTAAAGGGCACAGGTTAGCTGCATTATATTTGATAAACAGAAATTATTAAGATGTATACACCAGTCACGTACATGTTGTACACCAGTCCAGTACATCGCATGGTATTATAACACATACCAGCTCTGATATATCCCGATTTCTGTATTTTAATCAGTAGAATACCACTATAATATCTTTTCAAAATTTTACTTAACTATTTGAAAGTAAATCACACAGGTTAGAATGCCATAACTTCATAAGGTTTCATTAAAAACCGAAATGTTTAAATTGTACATCAGTCAGGCAGGCCCGTAACTGGGGGGGGGGGGGGGGGGGGTTAGGGGGCCGAACGACCCCCCTTCCCCCCCCCCTCCCCCGCTGGCGAGCAGTGGTCCGCTTGAAAGAAAGAATAAGATTAATTTTAAAAGAAAAGGTGAAGCGAGGAGAGACATGAAGGAAAGGGAAAAATCATGTGATAAATCTTTCCGTCTATTGTAATACTTTTTATTTCGATTTTGTCCTGTAACTTCCTAATCTGGCAAATTTGAGTCAATTTAATCTTTCACCCCCCTAGTTACGGGCCTGCCTGACTGATGTACAATTTAAACATTTCTGTTTTTAATGAAACCTTATGAAGTTATGACATTATGCCATATTGCAATCGATTTTGTCAAAGCGTCATTCAAAGAATTATTCAAATTTGTTCGTAGTAGGTCAATGGCAGGCCTGTAACGGGAGGGGGGTTCAATGGGTTCTAACACCCCCCCCCCCCCTAGCTGGGGAGCAGAAATCTGCATGAACAACAACCAAAAAAAAAAAGAAAAAAAAAAAGAAGAATCATAGGACGAACAATTCCTCCAAAGGGGCACCGAAAGCACCAGAATAGTGATTTTTTAGGTGGGGTCAAGTGAAAGGGGAGAGAGAAAGGAAAGGGTAAATAATGTGAGATAATAGGGTTTTCAGTCGAATTGAACACTTTTTTATTTGCTTTTGTCCCGCAACTTCATAAAATTACACAGTCATTTATAAGGATTAGTCAATTTACGTCTTTGGCCCTTCATTTTCGGAATTTATTTTTCATTTTGCTATCAATTTCTGTCAAAGACTGATAGAGTTCAAAGAGTCATTCAAAATCGTCACCCGCTTGTTATAAGGTCTTGTCTGTGAGACGAATTTCAATGATAATTTCTTGAAATCAACTTCGCAAAGATGGATTTGATGATAACATTTTGCAGCGGATCGCCTGCAGGTAGGACGAATTCGAATGACATTTGACGAAAATGAATGGAGAATACCTGCTGAATGATATTTTAATTATTAAACTATCTTTGACATTTGGACGAACATTGTTGATTCTGATCAGCCTATAGGACGAAAATGAAGTGCTCTGTGATGCATTTTGATTTTTCAACAGTGTTAGATTGGACTGGAAATCCTGACAATACAAGGAGATAGATTGCTTAAAAACACCATACAAAGATAACGTGGAACGATAAGCAGCAGTTATAAGCATGATAATACGCTCAAATGAAATCTGTTGTAATTAACAGTGAAATACAGAAAACATACTTGAAAAGAGAGGGTGTATTTAATGTGTCTGTTCACTTCAAAATGGAAAATTTTCTCGCTCTCAAGTTGCATGGAGTGCATTGTCTCCTGCCGGACATGGTCTAGTCAGTCAGGCCCTTAAATATTTTATTATGGTATTGGAAACTATAATAAAAATAACAAGATGCCCCATATAACACTTGGGGTATTTAGGAAATAACATTTGGGAGATAATAAAGTGCGTTTTCCCTCGTTCGCCTTTCTCACTCGCAAACCTTAGAAATTAGATAGTTTCAGGCAGTGAGATCCATGAATATTTCCATAGGATTTGTTTATTGCAGGGTTGTGTATTTGAATAAAGGCCTCGTTCACGGGGTATAAGGCCTCTAAAATAATTTCCATGAGGGAAACAATGGAGAACATTTAAGAGAAAAATTCCATGATTATCTATTTCATATAGTCAGGATCCTCAAAGCATGCTGTGTACAAGCCACGGTGTTGTGCATGATCATGACAAATATGTGTTTGAGTTCAATCGTGATAATATACCTGAGTGATGTGCAGTCATATACACATTTTGTTCTTATCATAATGGGAAAGTTATGACGTATAACTTTTTCTATTTAATTCGAAGTAAAACCCCCGAAATATAGAAATGAACGTACATCGTTCGGACTCTCAAAAAATAACGGGGTATTATTCTGACAAGTATTAACATGTTTACCAGACCAATATAAAACATGTTATTAACATGTCACTTAATAAGTGACAGTGTATCCTGAGTGGTGTATAATAAGGTATTTCAGCTTTTAATGAGACATATCGGAATTGTGACATTTGAAAGGTAATCAACTTAAAGTTTTGGCTCCTACTCAACCAATATATTTCAGGCTAAAAACTTTAAACATATTTGATATTCATACCTGCCAAATTGCTATATACTAATGTTTAAAAATCAAAGTGCAAAATTACCTCATAATTCCCTCCAAAAGTTCGGTATATACACCTGTAATAAGAACTGATTTCTCACAATCACCCACAGTTTATTTATCATCAGATATGTTGTACTGCAACAATTTGGTATCAAACTAAAGAGTAGACATCACCCTTTAAGTTGACATCAGTTTAACGTATAGTTAAAGCGTTTCAGGGTCAGTCATGCGTTAAAAGGGCAACCTATCCCCCATTTTTTTTTTTTAAACATCACTTTATTGATCAAACTTGCACAACAAAGGAGACATAATATAGCCCGGGTCAAAACCAAATTACTGGTAAATGCAGGGCGTAAAAAAGAAGATAGCTTAAACAAAAGCACAGTCTATAGTAAATGTTAATATCAACAACAACAAACAAAATCCTATGGAAACCAATTGGAAAAATTGATTCCCAAATAGAAAAGTCTAATACTATCATTTATATCTCTCTCTCTAAAAAAAAAAAAAAAAAAAAAATCTAGGGAAAGTAACATGAATGTATACACTGAGCTACCCCTTCCTCCACATTATTATTTTTGTATCTTAGCTTATAAGTCATATATAAAGAAAAAAGAAAGCCAATTAAATGACGTTTTCTTTCAGTATAGATGAAATAAAGATGTTTGCTATAGCAAGCAGACTAACGCCACTGTAAATTAAATAACAATTCCATCATCTTAATTCTAAAAGGTATTTTATAGCATTATGCTGAAGAATATCAAATATTCCTAACTATGTGGGAAAAGTGAATGAGTCATTTGATGACGTAAATACAAACATCAAAGAAACTCAGAATGCTTAGAAGGAACATATTTTGTAATAAAATTATTTAGCTGAGAAATGAATTTTGTTTCACATTCTCTAGTGAGCATAATCAGGCAATGAAACGAGGCTAACAAAAGAAGGAACAAATTCTAGAATGGTCCATAGAGTAATTTAGTTCTCCCTTACATGTTAGTAACACGAAGGGGGATTTTGGTTTCCCATTTATTGACATTCTTAGAATAGTAGATGACGAACGAGGATACAACAGAAAGTTTCGAAAGATTGTGTTGGAGTTGTGACAGGTTTGAATTTCCAGCAAAATATGAGATCATTGGTTTGGTCAGTTGTGCCAGCATTTATGCCCTTTCGGCATTCTACAAAATCTGACCCTCGTTTGTACTGATTAATATTACAAATTTGTTGACTGATATACAATAAGCATTCCTATACTCATGCAGAAAACTAGTATTTTCATCTACCAGGGGCGGGTTCTCTGATGAGAAGTCTTTATTATTCGAAACGTGATTAAATAAACCTTTGAAAAATTATTAAATGTGCATCTCATGCAAGATATTATTAATTTAGGCATTATTCTCCTTGAAGAAGTAACACAAACGCAAAGAATAGACAATAAAGTATGATTTTCCACAAGAAAAAGAGAAAACAAAAAGCATTGTGGTGATCCAAAAATATTGATATGTTTATTAGATGAAAATAATAGTTTTCTGCATGAGTAAAGGATTGATTAATGTATATTATAGTCAATAAATTTTTAATGTTCATCAGTACAAACAAGGGTCAGATTTTATAGAAAGCCGAAAAGGCAAAAATGCTTGCACAACTGACCAAACCAATGACCTCATATTTTCTACTAAAAATGATATTTTGGGGGATGTAGGTTGCCTTTTTAACGCATGACTGCCTCCTGAAACGCTTTGCTTATGTCAAGTGGTATCAACTTGAAGGCTGATGTCTATATACCATTAAGTTTGATACCAATTGTGACAATGCCAAAAGTCTGATGATAAATGAAATATGGGCGATTATGAATAATTGCTCACAGCCGCCCCCTAAAATGAAATCCTGGCTACGTGGTTGATTTGAAATCCAGCTTGATAGCTTGATATAATAATTAATCAATTGCCGTTTTGCGATGTTACCTCTCTAACCCCCCCCCCCCCCCCCCTTCCCCGTGTGATTGTATGTGGAAAATGATGTGTTTGATTTGTAGTGTAAGACTGCAGGGTGTAACATCTATATTTAATCCTTTTTGTACATTATGTCCGTACATATTCAAGTTAGGGAGCTTCATCAATTACAAGCTCTACTTTTAGTTAGCTTCCTTTTCTCATCGTTATATTATTGTACATGAAAGATATATTTTATTTTGATTGTGATTTTTAATGATTGATAAATAAATCGAATTGAACTGAACTTAAAGTTTGCAATGTAGCTGACTGATGTAAACATGTACCTGAGAGATATACGTGTTATTCATTTCTGTTTATCATGAAATATAGTCAAGTTATGACATTTTAACCTGCGTCATTGACTTTCAAAATGATCATTCAAAATGTAAAATGACCTTTTATTCGACTTTTTGTCTAATTAGAATAACCAAATCGGCATAAACAGTTACTTATGATTGTGTTATACCATGTATACCGTGCGATGTACCTGACTGATGTACAACATACCTTCGTGAGGTACATCTAAATAATTTCTTCTTTTTTCCAATGAAATCTAATCAAGTCATGACATTCCAACCTGTTTGATTTACTTTCAGATAATAACTTTCAAATAATGAAGTTATGACATTTTAATATCACTTACTATCAAATGAGTATTAAAAATGATAAAGTGTCTTTTCTATTTGCATTTCTTCTATTTAGAAAAGCCTAATCGGGATATATTGGAGCTAGTATGTGTTATACCGTGCTATGTACTGGATTGATGTACAACATGTATACCTGACTGATGTACATCGTAATAATTTATGTTTCTTTTAGAATATAATGAATTGATAACAATAAAACCTGTGTCATTTGCTTTCAAATGATTATTCAAAATGTTGACAAGATATTCTGTTGGTATTCTACTGTCTACTGATTAGAATACAGAAATCAGGATATATTGGAGCTGGTATGTATATGGACTGGTGTACAACATGTACCTGACTGATGTATATCGTAATGATTTATTTTTATTATAGCACATAATGAATTGATGACATTCTAACCTGTGTCATTTGCTTTCAAATGATTATTCAAAATGTTGACAAGATATTCTGTTGGTATTCTACTGTCTACTGATTAGAATACAGAAATCAGGATATATTGGAGCTGGTATGTATATGGACTGGTGTACAACATGTACCTGACTGATGTATATCGTAATGATTTATTTTTATTATAGCACATAATGAACTGATGACATTCTAACCTGTGTATTTGCTTTCAAATGATTATTCAAAATGTTGACAAGATATTCTGTTGGTATTCTACTGATCAGAATACCCAAATCGGGATATATTGGAGCTGGTATGTGTTATACCGTGCTATGATACTGGACTGGTGTACAACATGTACCTGACTGATGTACATCTTAATAATTTCCGTTTATTATAGAATATAATGAATTGATGACATTCTAACCTGTGTCGTGTGCTTTCAAATGATTATTCGAAATGTTGACAAGATATTCTGTTGGTATTCTACTGATTAGAATACAGAAATCGGGATATATTGGAGCTGGTATGTGTTGTACCTTGCTATGTACTGGACTGGTGTACAACATGTACCTGACTGATGTATATCGTAATGATTTATGTTTATTATAGAACATAATGAATTGATGACATTCTAACCTGTGTCATTTGCTTTCAAATGATTATTCAAAATGTTGACAAGATATTCTGTTGGTATTCTACTGATTAGAATACCCAAATCGGGATATATTGGAGCTGGTATGTGTTATACCGTGCTATGTACTGGACTGATGTACAACATGTACCTGACTGATGTACATCGTAATAATTTCTGTTTTTCGTGAAAAATAATGAAGTTATAACATTATAACCCATGTCAGTTACTATCAAATGATTATTCAAAATGATGACAAAATATTATCATGGTATTCTTCTGATTAGAATACCCCGATCGGGATATATTGGAGCTGGTATGTGTTGTACCGTGCTATATGTACTGGACTGGTGTACAACATGTACCTGACTGATGTACATCGTAATAATTTCTGTTTTTCGTGAAAAATAATGAAGTTATAACATTCTAACCTATGTCAGTTACTTTCAAATGATTATTCAAAATGATGACAAAATATTCTCATGGTATTCTTCTGATTAGAATACAGAAATCGGGATATATTGGAGCTAGTATGTGTTATACCGTGCTATGTACTGGACTGATGTACAACATGTACCTGACTGATGTACATCTTAATAATTTCCGTTTATTATAGAATATAATGAATTGATGACATTCTAACCTGTGTCATGTGCTTTCAAATGATTACTCAAAATGTTGCCAAAATATTCTCATGGTATTCTTCTGATTAGAATAACCAATCGGGATATATTGGAGCTGGTATATGTGTTATACCGTGCTATGTACTGGACTGGTGTACAACATGTACCTGACTGATGTACATCTTAATAATTTCTGTTTATTATAGAATATAATGAATTGATGACATTCTAACCTGTGTCATGTGCTTTCAAATGATTATTCAAAATGTTGACAAGATATTCTGTTGGTATTCTACTGATTAGAATACCCAAATCGGGATATATTGGAGCTGGTATGTGTTATGTACTGGACTGGTGTACAACATGTACCTGACTGATGTACATCTTAATAATTTCTGTTTTTCGTGAAAAATAATGAAGTTATAACATTCTAACCTATGTCATTTACTTTCAAATGATTATTCAAAATGATGACAAAATATTCTAATGGTATTCTTCTGATTAGAATACCCCGATCGGGATATATTGGAGCTGGTACGTGTTATACCATGCTTTGTACTGGACTGGTGTACAACATGTACCTGACTGATGTACATCGTAATAATTTCCGTTTATTATAAATATAATGAATTGATGACATTCTAACCTGTGTCATTTGCTTTCAAATAATTATTCAAAATGTTGACAAGATTTTCTGTTGGTATTCTACTGATTAGAATACAGAAATCGGGATAAAAACTCATATGTGTTATACCGTGCTCCGGGACAGTGCTATACCCGACTGATATGCATCTTGTGCCTGAGTGATGATTCATGTTTTCCATGAAATCTAATCATTACAATTTAATTTGTTTCATTTACATTTCAAATGATCATACCAAATTTTAAATTAACCTTCTCTTCGTTTATTGTTCCCTTTATTCCTAATTAGATGTGAATCTGGATAAATAAGAGATAGTATCTGGTCCTTAAATACTACTCCTTTTTTTTCTATTTTCATATTTCTTAATACCATGAAATTTGACTTTGTTAAAGGGGAATTTTCGCTCTAACACAGTCAAAATACCGATTCTCTTTACATTTTTAAGAACTTAATTTTGTGTAGAATAAAGCCTATCATGTGCTGATATTCTTATTCTGTATTACCTAATCTAAACAAGATTAATGTACATTTAAGTATTTACCTATATAGGAACTGAAGGAATATCTATTTAAATAAAAAGAAATGTTGTATTCATATAGTTCCATCTGTATTTACTAGATTTATTTCCCCCCTTTTTTTTCTTGTTATATTGTATCAGTCATACATCCAATACTGCGATGTGTTCATATTTACTTTGCCCTTTTCTTATTATCAAACTGCTCTTCTGTTTCCATTATGGCATGGGTCTAGGGACTAGTTTTGTGTGTAGAACCCTATCAGGTGGCGTAGCCGCTCCAGAGGAATGCCCCTCTCCAATAGTCAGGCGATCATGATAGAAAAAAAAGGAAAGAAAAGGACGGAAAGAGAGAGAGAAAGAGGGGGGGGGGGAGTAGTGAAAGAGAATAATTATGATAGGACCCCTCCCATCTCTTACTTCTCTTTCAAATATGACTCGGTAAACTGCAGATTATTATCAATAGTTTTGTTTTTCAATTTTAAATTCATTATCTTTTTATGCCGTCAGACGTAAGAAGATTCACATTTCTCACACAGAGATAAAATACGCGTAGGACTTCGCTTGCTGGCGTTTGCCATTCATTTACAAGATTGAACAAAATAGTATTGGTTAATTATGCGGCCTCCTTAGTCATTTTACCCCCCCCCCCCCCCCCCCCCCCCCCCGATGCAAGAGCTAGCACTCTAAATGGCAGGACCATAGGCTGGACCCATACTAATTTGTACTTGTATAATTTGATTTAATTTGATTTAACTTGTAAAGAAAGATTTTGTTTTAATTACCCATCTCCAAAGCATTTCCCCCTAAACATGCTTGTACGCTGTATCCGGTATCCTCCTGCGTCCTCTTGAATGATCCAACTGCGCCGCGCCCACGTACAACTGCACCATTTAGTTTTATCGGCTTCCTCAAATTGGCAACGTGTCTAGATTGACTCGAGGAGCGCTTGGGCTAACTTCAGGTTCCGGACTGGTGTACAATTAGCCACGACTGTTTAAAGATCCATGGGCGCAGCCATTTTGTTTCTGACGTCAAATACTTTTATCCAATCAGAAAATGCCAAATCTATTTTCGCTAGCTGAGCATTGCCGGTTGCATCATCATCAACATGAAAATCTTACTTAGCTTAGTGGACCAAAATCATGGAAAGCGGAGATAACAGATCGCAAAAAGACACAATTCTGACGATCAACATTTCATCTAGCGTATTTAGTGGCATATTATTTTTGTTAGGTGGAATAGTAAGCGCAATTGTGGTCTCAAATATTGGACCATTTTTACCAACACGAAAATACATTAGTGGGACAACAGACTTGTCAACACTCCCAAATACTGAAGTGCAAAAATTTGATTATGGCTTGCGGAATTGGCCCGTGCCATCATCACATAAACCATCTGTTTCACCAGGTATGAAATTTCCAGTCTGATACAGTACTGTACTACTCGTTAATCTGTTTGATGAATGTAATGTCAATGATCTAAGTCTCTTGTCTCCCTTGAGTGGTCTTTATAGACAGGTTTCACTAAACTTAATAAAATAGTAAATTATACAAAACTCAAGTTAACATTCATTTGTAAATTGAAGACAAAACCATTTACGATTGATTTAATTGGACTATGCAAATTCAAATATTGTATAAGACTTGCCTTAAAAAAAATAACATAATTATCAATTAATTACCATTTAAAATATTAATCTGACATTGCAGCTGTTTTTGTTGGGCAGTATTTTCATTCTGACACACTGCCAATTTTCACAATTTTGAAGAGGAACATCTAACGCATTCAGCCATTGAGAATTAAAAATACACGTATTTTTCTTTGTATCTGTATAGCTAAATATCTTGTAAATTGTTTTCTCTTTCTGGTCCAGATGTTAGCGGAGAAGTGTTGCCTCCATCTTCCTCCCAAACTTAGAGGGGGAAAAAAAACCCTGTTAGCCATCAGGAGAGTGATATTGATCAGTTTTGTTTGTTTTGTTTGTTTTTTTCAAATTGTTAACATCAGTACTTTTCTTTACCTTTGATGAACTATAATATTTCTCCTTTTTAAATTCTTTTCTCCGTAATGCCCTCTTGTGGTCCAGATGTCACCGGCGAAGTCATTGCAGCTGTCAACCAGGCCTTGGATGCGCAAACCCTGGGTAAGAAGGAGAAGGCTCACAAACTCTTCCAACATGCTTTAGCTCTTGACCCTAACCATGCAGACACCCTTAATGCCTATGGGGAGTTTGTTGAGGTCGAGGATATCATAAGAGCTAACCATCTTTACTCCTGTGCTCTCATCGTGAATAACTCACATTCTAAAGCTCTCACTAACAGGTAAGTAGTTTCTAAAAAATAAAATGAGAGAGAGAAAAAAGAATTAGCGCTGAATGGGATTTTTTGCCTTGAGAATTTAAAAAAAAAAAAAAAAAAACCCAGTTAGACCTCTCGTAACTATAACTTGATCTGCTTTTCATCCGTAAATTCATTGTATTCTTGTATATTTCTTTCATTTCTTGGTCATTCCATGGGGTTTGGGCAATTTTTGTATATCAGAAGTGAGGGACTACATTTATATGTATGTGTTGGACTATCAACCATAACAATGTTTGCTAAAATTGGGTTCGGCGTAAAAACAAGCATATCCACTTATGTTGAGAAGTAATAAGTTAGCTTCATGGTGAATCCTTATCACAGACCAAAATTGTATTCATGTAATGTTATATGTGATGTGATGTCCATGCAATGGTGGTAAAAAGAGAAATGCATTTGAAAGAGTTTTGAAAGAGTACCTACTGAAACAGGAATGATTCTGGCTGGGCACTGCTAACATTCATTGTGTAAAATTCTTCAACAGATGATTTCATCTTCCATACATGTGTAATAGAAGATCTCATACCAGCATTACATGGACATCGTCATCATTTTTTGCTCCAACCTCATGGAATGACCCTTCTACATTTTCTATTAGAAAGTCAATCATCTGACATTGAGAGAAACTATGTTAGAAAGTTGAAGATTGCTAATTTGGCTTATATCATTTGCAATGTGATAAAATATTTGATTTTGGTATATGTATTTAGTAACAGTTTGATATCGGATGAAAAAGTGATTTATGTCGACACAGCCCTTCCCCTGTGGAAGTGCTGGAAAACAACTGTCATCCCCCAAACAAATGGTCCATGTCCTTAACTAGTGCTTTCGTTCATCTTTAATTCCTTCTTTTGTGCAGAGAGAGGACATCTGCAGCAGTCGCTGAGATCGACAAGCGAATGTTTGCAAAGGTGGATGACAAGCGAGAACAACTGGGGCTGCAGATCCCAGAGAACAATCGTGCTCTACAGCGAGCCCAAGAAGAGTTCTACTACCTCCAGATCTATCACACCACTGCCATCGAAGGCAACACCCTCACGCTGGAACAGATGCGAGCCATCATGGAGACGGGGTTGGCCATCGGCGGGAAGAGCGTCTTGGAGCACAACGAGGTCCTGGGCCTCAACCTTGCCTTGCAGTTCATCAATAACACCCTCATGCATCGCTTCGGGAAGATCACAGTCAACGACATCCTGCAGATTCACAAGCGTGTCCTCGGCCATGTCGACCCTCTAGAGGCGGGGAACCTGCGCACCACGCAGGTCTTTGTAGGCGGATATGTCCCGCCCCCGTCTGTTGAGATCATGGACCTCATGGATGATTTTGTTGACTGGATGAACTCTGAGGAAGCACTCTCTCTTCATCCAGTGGAATTTGCTGCGCTGGCGCACTATAAATTCATTTACATCCATCCCTTTATGGATGGTAATGGAAGGACGTCTCGTCTGTTAATGAATCTTATCCTCCTCCGAGCAGGCTACCCACCCGTTATTATCAAGCTCTCTCAAAGACAGCAATATTATGAGACCATCAAACAGGCCAATGCAGGGGATATTAGACCATTTATCAGGTTTATCTGCAATTGCCTAGATGATATGCTTGATGCGTATCTATGGTTGACCACAGATTCACCAAATAGCCTTCCAGAGATTGAAGAGGGTAAACGTTTGGTTACAGAGATGTGAGTGCATTATACATTGGTATACAAGGTTTCATGGTGCAGTACTCTCTCACCCTTTATTCTCTCTGCCCCCCCCCCCTCTCTCTCTCTCTCTCTCCCCCCACAATCTCTCTCTTTATCTCTATCTCTTGGAGATATTTAGACTCTCCTAGCGTCCTAGTAGCCTTTCAGAGATTGAGGAGGGTTATACAATAGGTTACAAGAGAAGAGTAGGTTGGAGAGTTTATGCTTTGGTATTCAAATTTTCATCTTGCAGTACTTTTCACCTCTCTCATGCATTCTCCCTCTTTCTCTATCTCCTTCTCTCTCTCTCCCTCTCTATCTCTTTGTAATTTCTTTCTCTCTTATCTTCCCCTTCTCTTATCTTTCTATCGTTCTCTCTCTCTCCCTCTCTATCTCTTTGCAATTTCTTTCTCTCTTAGCTTCCCCTTCTCTCATCTCTCTATCGTTCTCTTGCTCTCTCTCTCCATTATTCTGACGAGGTGTGTATTTTTTGTCAGTTTTCCTAGTAGATTAATCTATTAATTTTTTCCCTCCCGTTCTTATGTTTCGTCTTAATTTTCTATCCTTTTTTTTTCAATAATATCTCTGTTACATAATATGTTTTGTTTCTTGTAACATTTTCATTGGTAATTGGAATATGCTATAACAGTGCATCATCTTGCCGTTTTTCTCCAGGATGGGGAATATACAAAGTAAGGAATAAGACTTACTGATTCGAAAAAAAATGAAAGAACATTGAAAATAGAAATGTCACTTTTTATCACTACTTGTATTGAGGCTGATTTAGCCCAATAGTCCCTTAACCAAAGCTTGTTAGTGGATGTACATTGTGCATTGTTGGGTCCAAGACCATAGGGTCCGAGATCAAGATCAAGATCCGCAACTCAAGATCGAGATTAGAACATCTGAGATCAAGATCAGATATGTCCGAGATCAAGATCAAGATTGAGGTTACTGATGCCGATCTCGAGGTACCCAACACTGAGTTGTGTTTTCGCCAATTGGTGAACGATTTTAAAAGCTTTTTCGTTTGATAATTTACGTAATAACAATGTTGATCTCAAGCGATCTCTAGCGAAAATTCTGAGAACAGAAGCTCCAAGATCAAGATCAAGATCAAGACCAACACCTTCGAGATCAAGAACAAGATCGAGGTTACTGATGCCGATCTCGAAACTGGTCTCGAGATCAAGATCGATCTCAACGTACCCAACACTGACATTGTGTTTTCCTCATGTTCCTCAGACATAATACAGTTTAGCTATTCTCTTTCCAGGAAGAAAAAAAAGATTAATATTTTATTTTTGTCATCTCAGGAATCCTGACAGAACATGTGAGCACATCTGAAGTGAAAGAAAAGTTTCTTAAGAATATTGATACATGTACCGGTATATATCAGTTCAAGTTGTTATATTTCATTTTTTTTATGGTACTGCGGTGGTGTTATAATTGCAAATTAAAGAGTAGATATAACTTTCTTACTTATTTCCTTTTAGTGATTGTTGGAATCTGCACTCAAGATTCATTAGGGCCATGTTGCTTTTACCCAGACAACAGGCAAATTAAAAGGCTAATAGCGGTAACATACATGTACATGTAAACTCCATTATTTAATGCTCTATTTACTCGTTTACCACTGTACCACTTACAGTATGTTTGTTCTTATCTTTCGGCCTCTCCGAAGGCGAACAATGATGATATCAATGATTGTAGTGATTACCAGTTAAAGATAAAGTTGAGTTCTGGTCAAGCAATTTTATTGTGAAAGAAACTGTCTCAAAGCGGTTGGGAAAGATTGATCATCTACATTATAAATGGTGTATATTGTAATTGATTGGAATCATCAAAATGATAAGAAATTGACCCAACCTCACTTAAAGCACAAGCACTGCACATAGCAATAGATATATGGGACTGCACACACATGTGGCATGAAAGTTTGGCCCAAACACTTAGAATGTTATTTCTTGTCATATTTCCAATATGAGGGCATAAGAGCAATCCTTTTCAGGGGATGTTTCTACAATGATGTTCTTCCAAACTGACATAAAAAGAATGAGAAAGCTCACATATAATATTTCATCCTTCCCAGAGCTCATCCTTCTCTTTAATAGTAGAAAGTGAATGCATTAACCCTTTCAAGACAATTGACCACATTTTGTGGTTTTACCCAATAACTTTTGATTCAGAGCTCTAAAAAATATACCAGATGCATGAGTAGAAAGAGCAATAATTTCTGCACACACTATGTCCATTTTTATTGCATGACCATACTGCGTTTGATGCCAGGAATTTAAAAAATGAGAATAATCTTTAAAATCCCTAAATTGGCAACACATTGACAGGTTCAAAATCATTGTTTTTCATCAAAATTGGCAATTTTTTCAACTAATCAACAAAATATCTAACCATGTATATTGTTTTCAAAGACATTACACCTTATTAGAACCCTGCAGCACTAAAAGAAAAATATTATTGTTGCCAATTTGAAGAACAAAATCTGATCAATTTAGCCCTTACATAATTCTTGTCCTGAAAGGGTTAATGGTTAGAAGAGTGTTATAAAAAAACAGTTCCTACTACAGCGCTAACTGTCTTGCTCTGGCAGTAAATGTATAAGATACAGAAATTTTGCTGTGGTGTTTTGTAATTTTTCCTTTTTTAGGTGGTTAACTACATGTACATTATACAGTGGAAATTCACTATAAGAAGGAACTCGGGACTATGAAAATTACCTTGTTATATCTGGAATCTCCTTATATCTGAGGGTAAAAGAAACAAAAGAATCCAAAGACCTGTGACCAGCAAAATTGCCTTGTTATATCAGGAATCACATTTTATCGGAGCTCTTTAGAACGAGTTTCCTCTTTCTACTGTATGTGAATGAGGCATTGTTTTGTTTGTTTGATGAGTATAGCTGCACCTGTACATGAAAATACTAGAATTCTATAAATTATTATCCTATTTTTTTATATAAAGGTACATTGTACAAGTATTTATTACTCACTTTGTTTGCAAATGTCTATATATGGAAAATAAAGTATGCTTCCTCAAGCAAAGCAAGTTATCAATGTTGCATTTTTTTTTCCCTTGATGAGATCAGTGAATGTAGAACATGACATGAGCACATAGAATCACAAGGCTGGAGAACTTCGGTGGCTGAAGCCCCCCCCCCCCCCCCCCAAAAAAAAAAAAACCTGCTTCTATGTCTTTTGCAGTTTTTAATAATGATGAAATTTCTCCATGATGAAATTCAGTGAAATGTAATAATGGATGTTATGAAAAATGATACAACCTAAAATTTGTTTTGCCTGCTTTCAAAACTTTTGGAAACTAAAAACTGAGCAAAGGGCAAGAGATGACAGCCCCCCACTCCTGAAAATTTTTTGCCTGTATTCATATGCTTGATCATTTTGCATACTTGACATTGTTCTATAAATAACCAAATTATCTGTGAGTAGAGAGAGAAAGAGAAGTGGAATCTTGTTATAAAGAACACTGATGTAACAAACTCTCATTATAACAAGGTAATTGTGCCGGTCCTAATGAAGAAAAAAAAAGGATGATGAAAAAGTGATAAAAACTAGCAGAATGAGAAAAGGAGAATACCAGAAGAGATGAGCTGATTAATTTCAGGAAAGAGAAAGTAAGTATTAATACATGTATAACATACATAATGTTAATGATAACAGCAAGTTATTGAACCTACATAATTCTGTTTCTTTAATCTCAGTAATGTATTTTAAAACCCACTTTCTGCCATCATCCAATCTTTGACTTGTACCCATTATCCTACCTTTGGATACCCCTCTATATACTGTAAAAGTGGAAATTTTCATGTGATTGATAATTTTTGAGTTGCGATTGAACACAACTTTTTATGCAAGAGGGCCCTGGAGACATAAAAAGAGAACAACTTTGGTTGCGTTCCAGAAACAAATAATTCATGTTTGTGGCTCGAGCATTAGTGATATGCACTGCACTCAGTTAAGTCACAATGAGATGGATAATGAACTCGACAAGTCTGGTTCATTATGCCATTGTGACTTAACATTCGTGCAGTGCATATTCACTAATGCCCTCGCAAACATGAATTATTTGTATACTATTTCTATCTCATACCCTGTTCTCTTTTTATGTCACCAGGGCCCTCTTGCATAAAAAGTTGTGTTCAATCGCAACTCAAAAAATTAAACGCAAGTCCCAAATACGCGATCCCGATTGGCTGAAAATCAATTTGTGTTTAATTCTATGAGTTGTGATTAAATGCAACTTTTTTTGCCAGAGGGCATAGTCCTAAATGCATTTGCTATTGCTCTCTTTCTCTCTCTCATACTACTCATCTTTCTTTCTTTATATCTTCCGGTCCTAAAAATTAGGACCAGCATAATTACAGTTTATTTACTACACTGTAATTATGCTATTTCTCTTTTTCTTTCCCCCTCTCTCTCTCTCTCTCTCTTTCTCTCCCCCAATTCCCCTTGCTTTTTATATTTCTCCCTCCCTCCCCCTCTCTCTCTTTCTCTCCCCCACTCCCCTTTGCTCTTTATATTTCTCCCTCCCTCTCTCTCTCTCTCTCTTTCTCTCCCCCACTCCCCTTTGCTCTTTATATTTCTCCCTCCCTCTCTCTCTCTCTCTCTCTTTCTCTCCCCCACTTCCCCATGCTCTTTATATTTCTCCCTCCCTCCCTCTCTCTCTCTCTTTCTCTCTCTTTCTCTCCCCCACTTCCCCATGCTCTTTATATTTCTCCCTCCCTCCCTCTCTCTCTCTCTTTCTCTCTCTTTCTCTCCCCCACTTCCCCATGCTCTTTATATTTCTCCCTCCCTCCCTCTCTCTCTCTCTTTCTCTCTCTTTCTCTCCCCCACTTCCCCATGCTCTTTATATTTCTCCCTCCCTCCCTCTCTCTCTCTCTCTCTCTTTCTCTCCCCCACTTCCCTTTGCTTTTTATATTTCTCCTTCTCTCTATCCTCTACCCTCTATTCTCTCTTTTGGTCTTCCTCTTCTACATTTCCTCTGTCTCACTGAGGCACAGAATTCACATTTTTCGACAATATCTTTCTCACAACTTTCTCTTGCATACATACCTCTCTGACCCCTCTTACACAAACCAGCCTAAAACCTCCCCCAGTCCAAAATGCAGACCCTTTCTTTAACCTTTTAGTCACCAAACCGCCCAGTACCGCCCTTCTTATTACTCATTATAAAACGGGTTCTAGGATGTAGGCAGTCTCATTGGTCAAATTACACCATGTGACCGTGCATTTTTCTTTCCTACCGTCATGACCGTGCAAAAAAGTTCCCATCAAGAAGTGATAACCCACGGCAAAAAGTGATAATGCACGGGCAGAGCTGCGCGTACGAGTACCTCTAGGGCGTACAAACTTAAGACGCAATGAAATGTGCGTAGATTCATATAGGAAGGCCATGGCAAGGACTTTGATGCGCACACTGACACGCGTATTATACTTTTTGACTGCGCTTAATGTGACGTCATAAAGGAAAGCAAATGGCTGCCTCCTTGACTGCGATTCTTTGCATTTTGATGGGGTTTATAACCCATTTTTTTTACTTTATATTCATCTTGTTGACCCGTTTTATAAAACAAATAATTCATGTTATGTGGCTCGAGCATTAGCGATATGCACTGCACTCCGTTAAGTCACAATGAGACGGATAATGAACTCGACAAGTCTCGTTCATTATCCCATTGTGACTTAACATTCATGCAGTGCATATTCACTAATGCACTCGCAAACATGCATTATTTGCATACTGAACTGCCCAGGACTGTCCGTGGACTTTGACCTGTGTAACGTACACTACAGCAAATGTATTGTAGGGGATATTGGGCGCTGAAACTTTGTGCGTGCTATCTTTACACATTAACCATTTAGAATCTGCATTGAAGCGATGCGTTACTGCGTAAAGATTTTGCGTACAGTAGAGAGTCTATGCCAAAAGATGGTTTACTGAGACTGAGTTCAGTGAGTAAATGACTACAATATTCCCTGCTAACCTATCAAGCCTACATGTATGTCAACGTGAGAATTCAGTAGTCATTCGGTATAACACAAACAAAGTGAAAGAGGCATTAAACGACAAGTTTCAGGGATCAGCTTCTTTTTTCTTTTAGTAAGATATCGTACCACTGCATATTAACATTGTTCCAAAGTAGCTCTGGCAACGTTTAAAAGAGTTCACGGGAGCTAACATCTCGTCCTTCAGTTCCTTGGGTATTACAGTTCATCTAGACTGTCCTCTAACAAACACTTCTTTTTCTTGTATTATGACCGTGTCTCAGCCGCCTTTCAAAATTTGATAGTTCCAGTCCTCTTCCTTCTATACCTCGGCTATAAAAAAATTCATCTCAATTGTCCTATCACTGATTGTATCATTTCATTTTCTTGCTTTGTGGACATTCTGGCTGCGTTTCAAAAAGTTCAGTATCTGTCCTCCTTCGTCTATTCCTTGGGTATAGTATATACATTTAAACATTGTTCATCTAAATTGTCCTCTCAAAATTTACATCACTTCTTTTTCTTGTACCGCGGACGTTTCGGTTGACGTAGGAACGGATTGTCGATGATCTCTGGATCATGCCGTCTCTTCAGCGGAGTTGATCCGCTCTGTGCCCCATCGTCTTCCGGACCCTTCGGTTTCCCATCTGCATCTGCCGAATCTCGCTTCTCCTCGCTCTCGTCTGCCGATTTCACGTCGCCCTCTGGAGTTTGGTTATCTCCATTCTCCTCCTCCTCTTCTAAGACATCATGTTCAGGAGGTATGAGTGCATCCAGGTAGGGTACTGGTGAAGGGGTGCAGGCTATTACTGAAGGGGCAAAGATACAAGTACAAAATAATTACACAACTCACCCACCAGGGGGGCCTTTCATCAAGTGTCTTGTCAGTGATTTTTACCGACTAATTTGTTCTCAGCCAATCAGATGCAAGGATTTCAGTAGCTTATAACATTTATTGCAACTTGTCATTGATGACAAGTTTTATGAAACAGGGCCCAGGTGTATAATTATGAAATAACCCTCTCAATTTAATTAACATTGTACTGTCCATTTACTATCTTTGACTAGACAGGTCCTTCACCCTATTACCCAAATTCACGGTACATTGTATCTTTAATAATTTGTGAATTTAACCCCATCTTTTCCCATTTCTGTTTGGCTTCTAGAAGACACTATAATCTCCCTAATTGGTCACCTGACTCGAGCCTTGCTCTAGGCTGTATTTCTTCAAAGATAAAGGGTTAAAGATAAAGTTGAGTTCTGGGGAGCGTTTCATCAAGCGTTTTGTCAGTGATTTTTACTGACAAATTTGCTCTCAGCCAATCAGATGCAAGGATTTCAGTAGCTTATAACAGTTGTCGGTAAAAATCACTGACAAAACCTTTCATGAAACGCCCCCCTGGTCATGAAATGACATTTTGAAAGAAAAATTCTCAAAACAATTGGGAAAGGTGGATCATGTCTACATAAGAAATGGTGTACACTGTGAGGTTTTGGAATCATCGAAATGATAAGAAATTGACCCGATCTCACTGAAAATCACATGCACTGCCCACAGAAATGGGTATATGTGGCATGAATGTTAGGCCCGAACACTTCGGCTATTTCTCGTCATATTTCGAATATGAGGGCATTTGAGGAGCAATCCTTCTCAGGGGACATTTCTAGTATGATGTTCTTCCAAACTGATAATTATAAGGAATGAGAAAGCTCACAAATTATTTTTCACCTTTCCCAGAACTCAACCTTCTCCTTAAGACTAGATTTGCAAATGGGTTTTAGGGTTAGGGTTAGTGGAATAGTCAATGGTTGAAGTTTAGAATCTGGTTGGTGTATGATAGTGATCGCAAAGCAACTGCCACCGGAGCATGCATCATACAAGCGAATCCAAACAAGCAAATGCCTCTAACATGAAAAGAAGTAATATGTCCAGAGAAATGTACCTGGTTAACTTGTATCTCAGAGACAATGTACAATTTTTTCCATTTCAGTTTGTCTCTTTGAAGACACTATAGCATCCCTAAATGGCTGCCAGGTTCAATCAAGCAAAGGCCTTGAAGAGGTTGTAGGATACATGGTCATGCAACAATCGGTCAACAATCAATTTCTTACATCAACCAAATTTCAAACATCTACCATGGATCAAAATTTTTGTTTTAACTCTTACTGTGCCAAGGGTTTAGCTCTCTTCAAAATGTTACCCAAATGTGATCAATGCCTACTTTTCAAATGTCTGCACTTCATTAACGATCTATCAATTCACAAAATATTGTGTACAAAACTTGTAGGAAATTTATTATCATTTCTTATGATACCAAACATTATTACTTTACCCAACTTTATGCATAAGAATTATTGAAAATTACATGTACATTTGAGTTTCTTTTTTTGCATTATTTTTTGGTTTCTCATTTGTCTACTATTGTTTAATGTTGAAATAAGGTAATATTTTTTTTAAAAGCTGCAATTTTCTCTGAAAATTTCTATGGTAGCATATAATTATAATCATATATTTAGAATGCTTGATTTATGCTCAAAATTTTGATATACATTGACCATCATATACCTTTCCTGTGGTCGAGCAATTGGAGAATGAAAATGACAGATCTATCCGTCACATATATGTGACATCGGCACTGAAAGAGTTAAATGAGAATGAAACCCTGGGGAAATATCCATTTTAATGAAAAGAGAAGATAGAGAGAAGCAATCTAAAAAAAAAAGTTCCATCAAAATCGGTTACAAAATGAAAAAGTTTTGTGGAATTTTAAAAAGTCTCAATTTACTTTCTATGGTGATCCTCAAACTGGCAATGTTGCTTCAAAATGGCAGGTTTAGTAGTACAACTCTCAATATATTTTGTACACAAAATTTCATATTTTCTCCAGTATCTCTGAAGATGCTGCTTGTCTTTTTGTGAACTCAACATATGTTGTGTCAAATACATTTTCCCATGAAATACCTTGAGCTAAGAAGGAGACAAGTTGCACCTTGGGAGATAATGGGGAAAATATGAAATTTTGTGTATAAAACATATGGAGAGTTGTACTACTAAACCTGTCACTTTGAAGCCACATTGCCAATTTGAGGATCGCCATAGAAAGTAAATTGAGACTTTTCAAGCTGTCATAACTTTCTCATTTCGTAACCGATTTTGATGGAACTTTTTTTTTTCAATTGCTTCTCTCTATCCTCTCTTTTCATTAAAATTGATTTTTCCCAGGGTATCATTCTCCTTTAAGCAAATTTTTTCAATTTCATATACAAATATATTTTGGGAGTGTACAAATTTTCATTATGAAATATATTTTCGCAGAAATCATGAGTTATTGAATCAATAACCCGATTGCTTTTATTGGACATTTGAATAATACACTGGATACATTGACAATTGCCAATATGCAGTTTTGTGTTGTATTATGATTTAGTTATAATATTAAGTATCGATTTTACTATCTATGTATTTGTTTTGTAAAACAAACAGTATCAGCCTTCGATCCAATCAATTTCAAAATCAAATACTGTACCTAATCCTAATAACCCCAACCCTAAACCCACTAGCATAGCTTGGGGGGGGGGGGGGGGGCAGGGGGGCAGAGTGCCCCCCCTGACAACTTTTCCTCCCTTTTTTTTCCCTCCAATTTTGTTGTCGTTGTTGTTGCTTGTCAGAGAATTATGGAGGAAATCATCTGATAACCCCCCCTACTGAGCGAGTTTTGGAGGGCTGGCAAGGAGAAAAAAATATGGGTCTCCCTTCAAGCAGAATTTGCCCCCTTGTAAAAAATCCTTGCTACGCCACTGCTTAAACCGACCTTAAAACCCAACTGCAATCCTAACCCTAACCCTAACCCTATATCTTTTAAATAATAAGAAATAAAGCCCAGAGCAAAAGTAGCAGGAAAAATGTCACAGGAGCTGAGGCAGCTCATAAAGGAAAAGTTGAGTTCTGGGAAAGGTAAAAAAAAAATGTAAGCTTTCTCATTTCTTTCATGTCAGTTTGGAAGGACATCATAGTAGAAATGTCCCCTGAAAAGGATTGCTCTTCGAAATATGACGAGGAACAGCTGAAACGTTCAGGCCGAACATTTGTATGTAGTCCCATATACACATTTCTGTGTGCAGTGCATGCGACTCTAAGCAGGATTGAGTCAATTTCTTCTTGTTATGGTGATTCAAAAACCTTACAGCTTACACCAATTCTTATGTACTACATGTATATAATCAACCTTTCCCAATTGCTTCATTTGAGACAGTTTCTTTCACAATACTAACGCATGACCAGAACTCAACTCAACTACATAATGAACCTTCAATGTCAATGTATCATTTTTCTTTTGTATGTTTGTTTGTTTGTTTTTTAGGTTTGTTGGTTTTATTCAATAAAAAGTTTAGATCTTTTTAAACATGACAGGAGGAAATGTCTGATCAGCCCTTACATGGAAAGAGGTTGCTGTCTCCAGGGAAGAGTGTCTGGTTATCTCCCGTCTTAGCAATGAATCTAGTCAGCGCTCTCTCCACATCTCGACGCTGTGAGGCAGCCTTCTCACGCACCGTCTTGTAGTCATTGTCTTGAGGTTTGAAGGTCTAATGGCAAATATACAAAACATAGATTATTATTACATGTATATACCTCATACATAGATCCTTATTCACTGATTAGTCAAAACTATATCACATGACACGAGGCATATCGATCTATCATTGTGTCCTGGGGTTTTGGCATTCTATCAATTGACCTAAGGTAAAATGATAGAATGCCAAAACCCTGTGATAGAACATGCAAACCCTCGCGACTTTTGCACACACATACATACACAAAATTTGATTCAGTTTTTAAGAGCACTTTCGCGAGTTGCTTGGCTACGACTGCATTAATCAATATACGTGCAGCGCGTAAGAATTCAACATGGCGAGTGACTTAGCGAAAATCTTAGCTTGATGTTTGAATGTCATGTGCTCTATCATACTAATCAAAAATCACAAGACATAGCTAGTCTTCAATTTTAATTTCGATAAAATTTTACTTTGAATCTGTCTTACAAAATTTCACCATTCTATCGTTCTGTCCCGTCGCACTAACAAAAAATGTTGTTACCATAGAAACGTAATTACGATCAGTCTTGTGTTTGTAGTGGAATTGTTCTTCAATGTAAACTTATTATATAAGTAAAGGTATGCAGCAAGTAGCATTTCTTATTTTCTTGTCAGGAGCATAAATCCTATCGAATTCCATCCTGTCGCGTTGACAGGACTTTTGGCTCAGACCCTCATATGCTTTAAGACAGAGTTAGCGCCCTTCTTGCTCTCAACATACGATATACAAAGCAGGGATGTTTCTATCCACTCTCTCTCTCTCTCTCTCTCTCTCTCTCTCTCTCTCTCTCATTCTCTTTCCCTTTTCATCCCTTTCATTGACATAAGAGTAAGTAGGCGGTTTGAGGCGGTTTACAGCATCCTGTAAGTAGTCCTTACCATAGCATATTGAGAGAGACAGTTGTGACACGCACATGCCTACTGATTCATGGAGCTCCAAAAAGTTCCCTCTCATAGAGATTGTACACGGGCCGGATCTAATGGGAGCTCCATAACTTGATCTTTGAGCTCGCTATGGTGCATGGGTCAGAACCATCTTTCAGAGAATGGCATTGAAAAAAAAGCATACTAAAGCTTACAGTCTTGCACTCATCAGAGCATACCGCAAGAATGAACAGAAAGCCGAAATGAAACAATAAAACCGGAAACTAAAGGAAAAAAACATGCGAAAAATAACAGGCTCTGCTCGGCTGTCTAAACAAAGAGGGGAATTAGACTTATTGCCAGTCGGTTTATGTATACTGGGATAATAGTTAAAATAATATGAGCATCCATACAAACTTTTTCTGTCTGCACAGAATAAGGTCGGTGAGCTGAGTGTATGTGGCTTACAGCATGCGCAGACAAGCAAAGATTCTTGCTCAGCTGAGAACTTTGAACAAGATCTCTCAATACGCTCTGGTTCTTATTAAGGTTTGGATGTCATTTGTAAGTAGTTCTTACTGTAGAGGGTTCCCAGAAGCAGCCATGTTGAAGGACATAACAACAAAAACCTGTGCACTAGACCATGACAACAATGGCTTTTCACAGGTTCCACGACATTCGCTCCTGTGACAATTGCTCTAACAATTGTCTAACTTTGCCATGTTAATCCTAAACCTAACCCTAACCCTAACCCTAACTCTAATCCTAATCCTCACATTGTACTTAACAAAAAAACAAATCATGACCTTGACCTTAACCTTTGACCTTTCGAGATATGGACGGAGGAGCAAATGTCGCAGGAGCAAATGTCGTGTCACCCTTTTCACAGTCTGATGCACAGGTTTTTATTGTTATGTCCTCCAACATGGCTGCCATGAGAACCCTCTATAGTTGTGACACGCACATGCGCGCTCATGCATGGGTCACCTTCGTGGGGCTCCAAAAAGTTCCCTCATAGAGATTGTACATGGGAGGGAACTAATTGGGGCTCCATGACTTGATCTTTGTGCTCGCAGTGGTGCAACTATCTCTCAATATATGCTCTGGTTCTTACCGGTGTTTGAATGTAGGTGTGAGCATCTGGGAATGCTGGTAGGTGATCATAGATGTAGGAGGGAAGCTTGTTCCTCTGTCCTACCTGTAGGCTTGCCTGATCAGATGTCGGCCGAAGTCTGTCCTCTGCAAAATAAGAAAGAGACTTTGACCTTTGACCTTAAAGGGATTCGGTAACTTTGTGGAGGCTTGATTTAATAAATTGTTGAATTTTGATATTTGTCTTGTACAATGATATTCAGAAGGATAAATAAATAGCTAGGCATAAAAAGGTTTTCAAATATATAATGCTATTATTAAGATATCTATGACTGAATACTCCCATTTACGAAAGTGTATGGCCATACGCTTTAGTCTAACACTGAGTCTATGGGGGAAAATGAGTCTGGCATTTCCGGTCACTTGCATATGGTCACTTTTGTGAAGCACATGATGATTTTGAAGTCAAGTGCTTTTTTTTTCCTGGGCTTCATTTTTACACCATATTACATACACTGATAGCATGTAAGGCCAGGCAGCTCATATTTTATCAAGCCTCTACAAAGTTACCAAATCACTTTAATCTATATCATCTGGGCCCTCTTGCATAAAAAGTTGCAACTAAATGCAACTCAAAAAATTAAACGCAAGTCCCAAATACTCAATCCTGATTGGTTGAAAATCAAGTTGCATTTAATATTTTGAGTTGCGTTTAATCGCAACTTTTTATGCAAGAGGGCCCAATTCTGTGTATAACAAGAAAGAAAATTAGTTCATGGGGCAGCACTCGGACATCGAAAGTCTCGGGCATCTCTCTCCCTCTTTCTCTCTTTCCTTTTTTCTCTCTTTCTGATGCACACTCTCTTACTAAATTTCTTTTTTCCCTTTCTTGTTGTCTCTCTCTCTATCTCTTCCTTCCTTTTTTCTTTCTCCTCTCTTTTTTCCTCTTCCTCCTCTCCATTCCTTTCTTCATTTTCTTTTCTCTCTCTTACTCCAATTCTCTGTCCCTTTCTATTCTCTCCCTCTCCTTCTGTGTTTCTACCTCTCTTAGTCCATTTCTAATTTTCTATTGCTCCCTTTCCCTTTCTCTCCCATTCGTTTTTTTTTTTTTCTCTCTCTCTCTCTCTCTCTCTCTCTCTTTCTTCCCCTTATATACATGAAAATTGGCCTTACGTTTAGGAATGATTATCTTGTGTTTCCTGCGAGCAAATTGCTTGAGTTCTGAAGCACAGACACCCATTTGAGACATCGCCATGGCGATGTCAGTCACCATGGGCAACGAGCGACATGCCAACTCACAGTAGGCTCGACTGCTCTGTCCTAACTCTGTAATATCTGAAGGAAAAAAGATCAGGGCCCTGTTTCATAAAACTTGTTATCAATAACAAGTTACAATAGTTGTTATAAGCTACTAAAATCCTTGAACCTGATTGGCTGACAGCAAATTTATCATAGAAACAGGACAGTTGTTGTTTGATAACAAGTTTTACAATAGTTGTTATAAGCTACTGAAATCCTTTGAATCTGATTGGCTGAGAGCAGATTTGCCATAGAAATGAGGCAATTGTTATTGATAACAAGTTTTATGAAACGGGGCCCAATTGGGAAAAGAAACACTACCATTAATTTCAAAACAAAGCAGAAAATTTCATATGACCTAACCTTTAAAAAATTATTCAAAAAATAAAAAAATGAATAAATAACAAGATGAAAATCCCTTTATCGTGGGACAGCCATTTTCACATTAGAAGATTTAACATTAAATGTATTTCAGTGTGTTCCAAAATTAAAAAGAATCGAAAAAGGAAGATGTTGGGAAATTTAGTACAAGATAGTCCATAAAGAATTACAGATCATATGATCATGAGTGACTTGCAGTCAGACCACAGGTCGTATGCAAATGAGCAAAACGGGCTGATTTTATTTCCAGTGCCTGAAATGGCACACTCTCCTTGAAACCAGGGGCTGTTTTGCATGGTCATATTCAATGTTAATTAACTCAAGAAATTAATGCTATGCTCATCAAATTTTCTGGAAAGACAAATGGATAGTTTATCAACACAGACATACCTTGCTTAAGTTATAATTCAAAAAAATAAGTAGTTGAAAAAAAGTGAAACAAAACACTTTTCTTCATAAGATTTCAAGTCGATAAAAGACATATAAAAAGTATATGAGCCTCTATTAAAACGCATATGTATGGAAATGTTGAACTTTCAGCTTTTACATTATCATAAATTCAAACCATCCATACACTTATAACAGGGTCAGGATCCAGCACTATTCAACCCAAGTACATAATACATGTATATCCTTGAAATTGTGAAGACCATAGAGGTCTGTGATTGGCTGGCAAGGCCATCCTGCAAGATTAGGGCACGCTAATTGAAACCACATATCACCTGTTAGGTGAACTCTTGACCTCTTGTGCAAACATGTTAATCTATTTTGCAGAAAGGGCTTGTGAAGTAACAAAGTGCTGGAATCAACTGAAGGACACAATGTGTACTTTGGTTACATTTTGCTGGATCCTGACCCTATATTATCTCAATATCTCTAAAGTATAGATATTGCCCTTCACACTCATGTCAAATTCAACATGGCTCATAATAAAACTATGTGAGTTTTTTACAGGTTTACTTTTTGTTTCATTTCCATTTTTTGGTCATAAAATAACATTATTTTTCACCAATTTTTCTATGAAAACTAGAGTATGTCATGAATCTCTTATTCCTCCTCTTTTATTTGATGTGTAAATCATGAGAATCAGTAAATGGGGTTCCTGCTCATTATGTATTCAGTGAGTGACCCAGTCAAGCAAACCTGGAAATAAAATAGAGCACTTTTAGGAGACCTGCGGTTTGACTGATTGGTATCTATTTCACTAGAAAATAAGTATTATAATGAATTAATATTGGTTAACTGGTATTTTGAAGGGATCTATTTGCAGGCTTGCAATGTGCCTTTGGCACTTGTGGCAAATGAATGGTTAAAAATAGCCCCTAAAGAAATCCCTGGTGACTGACTCACAGCTTTGCATGATTTCTGCCAGCGTCTCCAGACAGTCCCTGTCTCCTGTTGAGAAGCCCGCTTCACTGCAGGTCGCTGCCACGCCAACCAAGAGCGCCCTCCTGTGAGAGGCTGCAAGCTGTGAGTTGTCTGTGGACGTCATGATGTCTCTTCTCCGTGAATCCTACCCCACCTGAATACGAGAAAGTAATTTTTGTGGCATGATCAGACATTTTGTATGAAAGTTATCACACATCTTTCAAAACATTACATAGAATAGATGCAGTTAGACTGACACTCACAATGCGAGGATATTTATGTAAATAACCTTCATTCCGTACTTCCATACCGATGGGATTACCACCCATAGGTGAGTGTGCAATCTTAAGCTCATGAGAGAGCTCCAAAGGAGCAAGATCACCGGCCAAAAACAGACTGAAAATATCACTTGATCAGGGTGACAGTGATCCAATTGTAGGAAGTTATTATCTTATCATCCCACAATGTAAAAAGCAAGTACTTTCTATGAATACTACCGATTATTCTTCTTCTTCTAGTAATCGTCAAAGGGCTGTGCAGCCTACCACGACGATCTGTACAAAGACAGAATACCTGATCATTCAGGAACACTAAACACCGGGTTTACACCCTACTCTTTGTGAGAAGTGTAGCGTATTAACGTGCATAGGGTGTGACTCTCCTACACACGGGGCATCCAGTTATTGTTCTGTCCGAGGAATGGAGTATTTTCCCCCAAACCTGAGCCTGGATCGAGAACAGAGGGGAGGGACATGCTCACATGCAACGCAGCGACAATCATTTTTGTCAGGTCAGGTCAGGCGCGGGACTCGAAGACGAACCCACACATGCTTATGACGAAAGTCATATGCAGAGCCTGACGACGTATATTTGTACCTGGAGCCCCCTAGAGTTAGGCCCTTAGTCACTTACATGTACATGTACCAGCTTATCTGAAGATAAGCTCGTACTCCAACATAGCTTTAACATGTGCATAGGCTTTAATAGGTTTTGTGTGTATTAGCGGGGATTGGTCAATCTAGATCATTCATACATACATGTAAGTGGAAAATAATTACGTGTACATTTAAAATTTTACTTTCAACTCTGAAAACCCAAATTTGTAGCATAGACTGTCACAGTAAAACATTATTCTATGCCCAGGATTATACTTCAACCGAAAGAAGAGGAAGCAAGGGTTGAAGAGTCCGTAAAAATAAGGTAATTTGACAAAGTCAAATGAATTAAATCTTGCTTAGAGCAATTTTCTTTTTTTAAACTAGTGCAGCAGTGAATTCGTGACACAGTCTCAGACAAGTTTGGTGATTTGGTCCCATGAGTTGCCCTTAGTCTACATGCCCGATAACAAATTTTTTTGTGTACAAAAATTTTATTTGCTGAGTTCAGTCTAAAACATCGGCGGAATGAAAACAACATGGGATGGCAAAAGAAATCGGCAGGGATTTCTTCAGTTTTGGACATGACTTTGACTTTAGATTTTGCTGAAAAGTTCTTCCTAACGGCAATGTAAGGTAAGAGTGAGATTTTTAAGAGCTGAACTTGAAAGTACAAGTATTTAAAATATTTATCTTATTTTTCCCCCATATATTTAGTACATGTGAAAGAAAATGAGTAGTATTTTTGGCATTCGTCGCACTTAGTCGAAACTATATGATGTGGTGCAGTGGTGGAGATGTCTGACGCAATTTCCATGAATGCTATTAAACAAAAAGTCAACATAGATGGCACTAAGCCAGTTGAGACCTCAACATTTAGCATTCATGGAAATTGCGTCAGACATTTCCACCACTGCACCAAATCATATAGTTTCCATTATGGTTGTATCGCTGACAGTGCGCGCGCCATCGCATGCAGCCGCCATCTTGAATCTGCATTACAAGAGGATCCATGGATACACAAACACTGGTGAGTTCTCGAAAAAATTTCCTGCTTATTTTGTTCCTTGGGGGGCTGAATTTTCGTAACAAATTTCCACAAAGTTGCCAAAAATTTCCCTAGGAGGAGACGCTATGGTGGAGAACCTGTCGAATGCAGGAGTTAACGGAAAAGGGATTTTCCAGGGCATTTTTCATAACCTACCATACCCGCTCAATTAGAATGGCGGATTAAAAAACCTGGCTTCCTATAGTGTAAATGGCGTATAGCCCTTTTTTTTTTTTTTTTTACACTCAGGAAGCCATTCTGGGTAACAACTCCCTCATTTGCTCTTACACACAAAATGACTAAAATGTCTTCTTTTTTTTTCAAAATGCATTACTCAGCAGGATCTTTTCATTCATGAGGACCTATAACAATATGCTATCTCCAATATATTTTGAGTACTGCCCTGAGGGTAAAAGCGGCAAGTGCCTCAAAGAAAACGGCAAATTAATGATATTTTTGTGTATGCCAAATGGGAGGGTGGTCCACAAAAATGTCACAATTGACTCATCAAATTGCCAATTTGCGATTCACATAGATGTAGTGATCTCATTTTTCAAACATCCATAACTTTCTTAGTCCTTGTCCGATTTCTTTCAAACTTTCACCATCCTGTTTTTCTTATTTTTCTGCTTTCACAAAAATCATCTTATTACCAAGGTTGGATTGCCCTTCAAAATCTCACTCCTACCTTAAATGGCCATTAGGAAGAACTGATATTTCCAGCAAAATCCAAAGTCAAAATCATGTCCAAAATCTAAGAAATCCCTGCCAATTTTTTTTGCGATTGCATGTTGTTTTTATGCCGCCAATGTTTTAAACTAAACTCGGCCAATAAAATTTTGTCCACAAAGAAACTCGGTATCGCACGCGCACATCGATCTCTACAATTGCGCACACGGAAAATCAAGACTTTTACATGTGCGCAATAGGGATCGAATTTTTAATGAGTGAATGTTTTTTTTGGGGGGAGGGGGAGATGTCAGCGCTCGTGGCGATCAGAAAATGTACACAGTGACTTGCGATACCCCGTCTCGCCAGAAGTGACAGTAAATTACGGTTTCATTTTTTGGAATTATCTTTTCCAACATCGGTGAGTTGAATTTATTGTATTTCATGGATATGTTGGTGTCGGTCTTTGTTAATTAAATGTTGATTTTGAGTGAATGTTGGTGACTTTTGGGCAGTGGTGTTTGAAAGTGTTGAGGTGTATGACTGCCTAGAGTCTACACATGAAGTATAGTCTAGTATTAACGTCGCTATGATGACAGATGAGTGATCGCCATACTCTAGCTTACCAAGCTCTCTTTACCTCCCTTCTCTATTGTACAATGAGCTGAACACAACTACTACTCACTCGTGTGTCTGAACCACTCAGCCCCACTTGAAACTATCATGACTATGCAGCTGTAACCTGCTGTAATATATGCAGCCAAAATATCAGATCAAAATAGTGAAACTCAAAATATTACTTACCAGCAAGTTGTCTGTGAAAGTCCCTCATGTTTGGTGACCAGCTAAACCAATGATTCAGGGAATGTGGAATTTTAAGCATCAAATTTTGTGTTCATTCTATTTTTCTGTTGAGACTGATTGATCCTTCTGTACTGCTGCCCTCTCTCTGTGGAGAGAGGAAATCTGCATTTGTTTACTGTGGCTGGCAGTAGTACAGCAGTAGAGGGCTGCCCTTATGTGTTTTCACCATTACCATATTGGTTTGGGAGGACAAGGTTATATTATAACCTTGTTCATTGGATAAGTGCTACTAGAGGTCTACTCTTTATCTACAAAGTACAATTCATATACATGTAAACTGTATCTCGTCTCTTTCCTCTCACTGAATATAATGATTAGTTGACCTGCTGAATTACATGTACACGCAATACTCTGTTGCTGATCTCCGACAAAAGCGGAGGGAGAACAAGAAGAAGAAGAAGATCTGTGTGTAAGAGTTCGAGTTGAAGAGTCCTTGATTCTTGAATCAGGTAATCTAGCAAATTTAAGAAAATTAAATCTTGCTTAGAGCAATTTTGTTGTCTGTTTTTGACTGTTGCAACAGTGAATGTTGGACACAGTCCCACATAGGCAAGGGTCTATAAGTGCTTTAAGTTAGACCTAGGCTAGGTTCTAGTAAGTTAAAATAAAGGAACATAACAAACCAAAATAAAACAAGTATTTAAACGAGTGGGACTGTAATCATTTTTTTTTTCCACGAGCATTCTGTAACTGTAACTTTACGCAAAAAAATGGCAGAAAAATGATATTTCTATACGATCGAAAAGAAACTCGATGAAATTTCGAGGAGAACTTCTTACCTCATAAGGAACTTTTGCAGGATTTGCGAGTTAGTCGGTCAATAGACTTCGCTAATAGACTTTGGTAACCTTGAAAAAAAGGCTGAACATAGCTGAACAAAATATATGCATCTATCTGATACAAGAGGACGCCGGCCATAGTGGTGGCGCTACCACTGACAGGTCAGAGCTATCAACGCGCTCTGTGACAGGTCAGTGGGCGCTACTGATTATGGGCGCACACCCTGTAGGCTATAAAAGAACGTCAAGCAGAGATTAGGCCCAAATATTCTTACTGAATGAGAAGCGCCTTAAAACACAACCAAACAAACAAACAATTAGCAGATCAGTTTATTCAATCTTGGTCCAGCACTGTTGAATCAAGTAATACGCGTGTTAATTATAGAATTTTTTTTAAATGAGTTTAATTTGGAATTTTTTTTTTTGATTCTTCCGATCAAGCAGGCTATTAATCTTACTAAATTTAGGCTAGCAAATACCCAACTTCCAGCTGTATAACAGGAAGATATGATAATATTACGATGAAAGATTATACATTGTGTAATCAAAATCAGATTGGTGACGAATTTCATACCCTGTTTGAATGTAGCTTCTTCAGTACTTAGAGGCAGGACTTGTTATCCAAATATTATTTTAGATATCCAAATATTTTTAAAATGGAAAAGCTGTTTAATTGAAAAAAGTAAAAGAAAACTGCTTAAAAGTTTATTGGTGCTATTCAATGCAATTAATGCAAAGTTTAGATCCGGCTCAAAGCCACCCGAGGTCTCCATCCCCCCCCCCCCCCAGCCAAATATAATCTCATCCCCACTCACACAATATTATATCCCTCCCCCAACTTTAAATTTAAAAATCCCATACACCCTGTACATAGCTATGAGTTCATCAGGTCAGCACATTTGAAGGACTGTATGAGTAACCCCGGCTATTGTCTCTCATGCATATATATACTATGCATTTCTTGCTTACATGCTGTAGTCCTATTGTGTTCGATTTTATGTACAGTGTTGTATTTTATGATTGTATATTACAGTTTATATCTTTAACTGTTTACATGTATGCTAAATTGTTTCTAGTACACAGGTTTTATTACTTATGTTCAAATCCAATATTCCCCCTTTTGGGGGACCAAAGATATTTAAAAGTATATCTGAACTACAGTATTTGATAGCATGTACATGTACTTGCGATTCTTGCCCAGATGCAGATTATTTAAACTAATGTACTGTAATTTCACTCGTTGCTTTGTTGATGATTATTGAAATTTTAATACGTTCTTTTGTACATACGTTATATTGTTTATGTTAAGCCTTTATATGCCCCCCTAGGGCCAAAAGGTGTTTTCTTTCAGTAAAGTTCAAAGTTCAAAGTTCAAGTGTTATTTCCACCATATATAGGCTCATGTGTTGAAAAATGAGGGGGAAAAACATGAAAAATAAGTGCTAGCAATGGCACCATTCAAACTTGTGTCTTTGTCTAGTGGCAATTTCCTTGACTTCCAGAAAATAGGAAGGGGTCCTTTTCAGCATTTTTTTCTCTCTCTATACAGTGGCTGCAACTTCGACATTTCTTTTAACCATGTATATTGTTTTCAAAGACATTACCCCTTATTACAATCTTGTAGCACTAGAAGAAAAATATTATTGTTGCCAATTTGAAGGACGAAATGTGATCAATTTAGCCTAAATAATTCCTGTCCTGAAAGGGTTAAAAAGTCCACATAATATCCCACTGGGACCTGAACTCCTGCTCTCTCATGGGACTGATCTGAACCAGTAATTATCCCTCTTTATGCACATAATGGGGAAAAAAGTGTTGATACATTATCATCGATTTTATATGATTTTTTTTCCAACGATTACACCATCGGGTCGACTGGGGATTACCCTAAATCCAGGGGGACAGGGGGACATGCCCCCCCCCCCCACCTTTTTGAAGATAGGCGAATGTCCCCACTCCCACCTTTTTGAATAACCTTTTTTTTTTTTGCTTGTCAGAGAATTTTGGAGACGAATGTCCCCCCCCCCCCCCCGAATTTCAAAATGGATTGGCGCCATTGCGTACCACTGGCGTACTGGTGGGGGGGGGGGGCTTGGGGGCTGCAGCCCCCCTCCCCCCAAAAAAGTTCCACGACCATAAAAAGAAAAAAAAGGGGGGAAGAAAAGAAATGAGAAGGAAAGAAAGAAAAGGAAAGAGGAAAAAGAAAGAAAGAAAGATGAAAGAAAGATAAAAAGAAAGACGTCCACTTTATATACCTGGCAAGAAAAAATGTATGTTTTTGATTACAGTAGTACGTCTTTTAGAAGATATAAATGGCTGAATTTTCTTAGTATCTCACCTTACATCTTTTGCATGCAAGATATATTTGTTTATCCCAATTTTCTCATTACATTAGGGGAACTTTCCTCTTATAGCCAAACTAGCCCCTTTACAATAGGCTCACACACTCTCGTGAAATTTCTTTCGAAATTGAAGGAAGTAATTACTAAGTTAATGGTACAGCACACTACTCTATTTCTCTACTTTCTCTGCTGCCGTAAAAGAAAAAAAGAATAAGCTCAGACTTTGATCATTGCGGTACTTGTAAAAGTGGTCTAAAATGCAATGTTTCAAACTACAAAACATAAAATTTTACAATGAAAATCTATTAAATAAGCTATACTTTTAATACGACCGATCGTAGCGAGCGAGTATTTGGGAATATTGGCTCTAAGTCACTTTGGATTAGGGGCACATGTTATGGAAAAAGGAAACGTGGTACTTATCATTGGGGAAAAGGACACTTATTAGAAAAATAAATGAATGTGTAGAAAAGGTAGAAAAGGCAATTATCAGAGGTGAAAAGGGGCATTTATAAGAACGGAAAATGTTCTTATAAAGTAGAAAAATTAAATCAGTGCCTATATATTACAAGGGGGGGGGGAGGCTTGTTACATTAAAAGGGTTAAAGGGACTAAAAGGGATAGATGCTCTTGTTGAAATAGGAGCATTTATCAAAGGTAAGTTGAGGGATGAGGTGTAATTATCAAAATGGGCGCTTATAAGAATATGGAACGGGATCTGCTCATTTTGTTCTTCATGACTGGATTTATTTTGTTCTTATTTTGTTCATTTTGTTACAGAATTACAGTAAATGGGGGTACTTATCTGAAGTTGAAAGGAAAAGTAGGGGCACTGTGCCCACATGCAACCACCGGAGAGGTGCTTCTGACCGGGTCTACATGTAATGATTGTCATTACACCATTCTTCTATATATAGTTGGGTGATGATGACACAGGTCATCATCCTTGATAATTGGGGGTGATGTATTCCCTCTTTTCCCACCACATTCGATTCCTGTGGCTATATTTTCATTTCAATTTTGAAAATTGTTAGTATTACTAATAACATGAGAGTGGCAAAATTGCATTATAAAGGAAAGTTATAGACTGAATCCTCTAAATCGACTCAATAATTACATGTACTTTTAATCTAAATAATTTTTCTGCATGATGTCTGAAAAAAAAATCATAGGGGGATGGTAACACAGGCCACTCCCCCCCCCCCCTCCCACTTCATTAAAAAAAAATATATACCTCCATATCCCTCCGAGAACGACACCCATGTGGTATAATTTGAAGTAGATGGTTTTCACTTTCTAGTAGTGTAAAGATATATCGGGAAAAATCAGAAGCAATGACAGAATTGTAGATTAATATTAACAAGTGAATGAGTAAATTACGCAATGCGTAATAAATGTCCCCGCCGGAAGTGCAGATCTGTGGAAATTAACTAGCCTGAACCTTAAAACTTCAGTGAAAAACTTTAGTGAATAAAATAATAATATTACTGCATGCAAAAGAAGAGAATACCAACAATGCATGTATACAACTGAAATATAAAACATGAAAACATTATGAACCTTCAGCCATTTTGAATAAATTTGCATAAATTTGCATGAATAATGAATTTCAAAATTCTGTGTAGAAGTTTGGAAGCCCCCACCCAGCCCTATCAGATAAAACAATCGGAATCAAAATCCGATGTGAAATAGAGGAGAAGTAGCATTTTTTGTCAATTTTGAATAAATTTGCATAAATTTGCATAATTAATGAATTTCAAAATTCTGTGTAGAAGTTTGGAAGCCCTCACCCAGCCCTATCAGATAAAACAATCGGAATCAAAATCCGATGTGAAATAGAGGAGAAGTAGCATTTTTCGTCAATTTTGAATAAATTTGCATAAATTTGCATAATTAATGAATTTCAAAATTCTGTGTAGAAGTTTGGAAGCCCCCACCCAGCCCTATCAGATAAATCAATCAGAATAAAAATCGGCCGAGAAATGACGGAGAAGTAGCATTTTCTAACATTTGAGCACACACGGACAGACGGACGGACGGACACACACACACACACACACACACGCACACACGAACGGAGCCCGTTTCATAGTCCCCTCGCGAACTTCGTTCGGCGGGGACAATAAATTCATATACAGCTACAATATTGTACATAAATAAATAACATCCATATTGCAATAAAGAATACATAAATTTGAATAATATTAATAAACATAATATTTCAAATTATATTCATCTACAATATATATAAATGTATATTTTCCACTTTTTTTCCTTTTTTTTTTTTTTTTTTTTTTGGGGGGGGGGTGAAACCTGGGGGATGTTTGTACACGCCACCCCCACCTGAAAAGTTGGGGAATCATACCCCCCCCCATGCCCCCGCTATCTACGCCCCTGACATCTACTGCCATCCTACCTCTACTGCCATCCTATCTCTACTCTTATCCTACCTCTACTACCATCCTATCTCTACTACCATCCTACCTCTACTACCATCCTACCTCATATCATCCTACCTCTATATTACCATATACCTCTACTATATACTCCTACTAGTACTCGTACTATACTTCTACTACTAATAATGATATAATAATGATGATGATGGTGATGATCGATGATGGATGATGATGGTGATGATGGATGATGGATGATGATGATGATGATGATGATGATGATGATGATGATGATGATGATAATGATGATATTAGGAGTACTCTTAGGAACAATAATAATAATAATAATAATAATTGTTTTCTCTATAACACCTTTCTATATACCATTGGGTCACAAAATGAGAATCACACAAACAAAATTATATGTTGTGTTAAGTTTGTCACATGTTAAAGGGCAATCCAACCTTGATAATAAGATGATTTGTGTGAAAGAAGAAAAAATAAGAAAAACAGGATGGTGACAGTTTGAAAGAAATCGGACAAGGGATAAGAAAGTTTTTGATGTGTGGAAGATGAGATCACTAATTCAAAATTCTCATATAGGCATAGTGATTACAACTTTCCAAAACTCTTATATATTGCTTGTCCGATTTCGTTCACCAGTCTGCTTTTCTGATTTTCCCCCTTTCTTCCAGAACAACTTGTCATTAAGGTTGGATTTCCCTTTAAATCTGAGTAGTCCTATTATGATTTTATGTTTATTATTTATATCAATATGACATTCAGTTTGATGTACAGTGTTGCTTTAAAAAGGAAACCCAAATTTCTCCAGCAATATTTCGCTAAATAAACAAAACTTGATTTATTGTAATGCATAATAAAAAGAGGGATTTCATTCCCTTTCATATGCTACCACATTTGTGGTGATAGAGCCTGGGATCATTGAACGAAAACAATTTTAAACCAGCAATGTAAAAATTGATTTGCACTTGAGATCCATTTAACTACACAATGAATGGCCATTCATTGAATCTCACTCTGTTTTCTCGAGCACAAACTGGACAAACTAGGCGGTAATTTGAAAGGACATTGGGACTAATTTTGGACTCGTATCTCATTCAAGGTTGCACATGTTGAAAGATGAATAAGGAAATATCATGAAATATCCCCCCCCCCCCCATGTGCCTTTATCACTTGTTTTTATCTCCTTGCATTGTACTTAATGGAAATACACTTTGCATTACTCCTGTGTGCAAACTACTTTTGACATTACTCAATTAAACTCTTCCACATTCATCCGTGCATGACAATATCATTACATATTTGGTATCATATGAAAGAGGATGAACTCAACTTTGACATGGGTGATAAGAATTAATCCGGACATAATCATTATTCTAGAAATTGATAGGAAAAGTTGGGTTTCCTTTTAAAGAAAAAAACTGTATTATGTTATATGATTTGTCACATGTTAAATCTGAGCAGTCCTATTATGATTTGAAATATTCTTCAACTGTTTTTTTTTTCATTTCATTTTCAAGTGATTAAAGGTGTTTCATCCCTTTTGCAGCCCTAAATGTTGAAGTTGTGTGAGTATGCGATAAATTACAAAAGAATTATAAATGGAAAACTAGTGCGGATGTGAAAAGGATTGTAATTTGCTTTCAAGTAAGTAAGAACAACAATTTGGTAACATTTTATTTTTTTCGACTCCAAAAAAAAAAAATCCTCATTTTTATTATTTTTTTTTTTTACTGTTACTTGTACATGCACATGTACTTGCGTTGATTTCTGAATAGCTCCCTCTGCGACAAAAACAAGATTTTAATTTCTTTAATACAAAGGAGTTGTAGAACTTTTGAACATGAAATTCCATAGACATAGTGATAAAGTACCTTTAATGTACTTTATACTTTAAACGTATCAATGTCAAGAAGTTAAAAAAAAAAAAACTAAAAACAAAAATACAAAAAAATACAAAAAATACCCCAAAGAAAGAGAAATAACAATACACATGTACCATAAAATTCTTGTAGCTCAAGATTTATTTAATCTCATGATAGGAAAATCAAAAGAACATGAATCTTGAAACTTTATTTTGATATTCTCTTCTGTCATGGCGACGATGACATAAAATCCTTTTCAGTCTTTACATAGTGATACCAAGGCCCTGTTTCATAAAAAAAACTTGTTACCAGTATCAAGTTGAAATAACTGTTATAAGCTACTGAAATCATTACATCTGATTGACTGAGAGCAAAGTTACTTGGTCTAATATCCACATGGTAAAAGGACACCAGGGGAGCGTTTCATCAAGTGTTTTGTCAGTGATTTTTACCACAACTGTTATAAGCTACTGCAATCCTTGCATCTGATTGGCTGAGAGCAAATTTGTCGGTAAAAATCACTGACAAAACACTTGATGAAACACAGAGAGAAAGTGGTTACAAGCCCTACTAGTCATTAGACTAACCATACGACACTGTCGACTGTCAAGTATTATGCATTATGTACATAGAACCCCCAAGAACAACAGTGGAATTATGTAAATACCACTGAAATTGGCTATTCACCGCACTTACACCATATTTAAGATTTTTAACTGTTTTGTATTTATTTTTTGACCTGTTGACATTTGATTTGATTTGATTTGATTTGATTTGATTTGATTTGATTTACTTTCTTCTGCATTCATATAAGTACAACATTTTTCAGTAACATTATAAAATTCCATTGTTATGGAAACAACAAAAACTGTGTGAAAATTGGACAAAATTCTGATTACTCCACATGGATACACTGACTGTATTATTAGTCAAACTGGATGTAGGCAAATTTCCAGGTGGACATTACACAGACTAGTAGTGGGTGTACATGAACTTGTATTAATAATAATATTCTAGATTTATATAGCGCCTAATGCATCTAAGATGTCTCTAAGTGCTTACAGATGTATTATTACCCCATTATTGGATTCAGGCTTGCCAGCATACAATGTATGCACCTTCTGCACTCCCTGGGGAGCATTCGAGCCAGGAGCCTTTTAAACAGATGCTCACGATGATTAATAAACCACAATGACTTTCGCATTCTATCAGGTACCCATTCAACACCTGGGTGGACACCAGCAATGTAGATAAAATGCCTTGCTAAAGGAAATAAGTGCCGTGCAGGGGATCGAACCCACACCCTTCGCATCTCCAGTCAAATATTTAAACCACTCGACTACGACACCTCTACACCTCTACTTGTAAATCAACTTGGATTAGATGAGCTTGATACCTGGGGGTGTTTCATCAAGTCAAGTTGTTAGTGATTTTTTACTGACAAATTTACTCTCAGCCAATCAGATGCAAGGATTTCAGTAGCTTATAACAGTTATTGTAAAATTGTCAGTGAAAGCAAGTTTCATGAAACAGGGCCCAGATGATTTTGTCATTGGACTAAATGGGAACCAATTCTCGTCGAACCCTGCTACAGGACTTGATGTAAAACAATCATATTGTGATACTCTTTATACATCCTTTTAAAGGCAGATGTGTATAAAACTTTTGAAGTCTACTCTAAAGCATAATACTTTCCTATTTGTAATATATTCAAACATCAGGGCTCATTAACACAAAGGTTTGCAATCAATTGCAAATTTGAAACAACGATTCTGATTGGTTAATGGTCAACCTTTTGAACAATATGTGCATGCAACAATATTCTTGATTGGCCATTCCCATTCTGCTACAGACTGCACAACCTTGTGTTAGTGGGTCCAGGGCAATACATCAACAATCAAGAAACAGCATTTATATTCTGTAATAAATACACACTAACTCACTTACGATAGCTCAATACTAACATGTCATTTGCTATGACAGCTTTTCAACCATGGAATAGCAAAAATAGAAAAATAGAAAAAAAAAAAGAATTACAAAATAAGTTTAATAATCAGGGCACAAATAAATTAAGAGAAGAGCAAGAAGAAGAAGACGAAGAAGAAGAAGTAGTAGTAGAAGCAGAAGAACAAGAAGAAGGAGAAGAGGAAGAAGAAGAAGAAGAAGAAGAAGAAGAAGAAGGAGGAGGAGGAGGAGGAGAAGGAGAAGAAGAAAAAGAAAAAGAAGAAACAAATACCAATATGATCATTTCTATCAATAATACATTCTAATACACGTTGTACGGGTTTGTTGTTACATAACAACTACGTCTAGTAAAAAAATTTGAATTCTGGCACATATATTTTAAAACACAAAATGATTTGGGACTTATTACCCATAGGAAGCACAGCATTCAAAAGAAAAACAAAAAGGGATTTGTCTAGCGAGAAATAGGCACGTACATTTGACTGAAAATAAGTTGTCATATCATTAAACACATAAAAGTGTACTATAGTCCAGGGCCAGTATTCAATTCAAGACTTCTGTATGAAATATGAGTATTTTACTAAGTTTTCAGCTGAGAATGGTATTCAATTGAATCATTTGGCTCAGTATTTTACCCTAAGACTAAGACAGCTCCCTAGTAGACTTAAGCCAATTACTTGATTGATTGGTATGTGGCTTTCATACAAAGTCACGGAGGAGATAAGTTGCGCACAAGCAAATTAAAAGCGTGCATTAGATGAGACACATCTATCATGGACTGGATATGTGACGTCACAATGGCTATCAGTAAGCATTTTGCCTTAAAGTCCTCTGGGCAGAGTAGAGTACTTAGATGGGGTCTGAATACAAGTTAAGCCATTTAACTTAGCCAAGCAAAATGCTAAGTAAAATGCTTACCTAATGCGCATTTTGAACTGAATACCAGCCCAGGTCTAAAACCACTTCTTAGTGGGGAAAGTTTAACTGATTTAGGGAGTGCTAAGTTGTTAACATCTTCATTCTGTAAAAAGTCCACATTCCTGAAACTAAATGTACAAATAAAAATCATGTCATCATGAAATCCATTTCTCATTTTCATTTCATGACTGGATTCATTTAATTTATTCATTTTTAGTTAGGTTCAATAAACACTTACATTTTTTTGTATGTATTATCTTAGATCTTGTATTATTGTATTTCATATTTTGTATTTTCTAACTGTAATTGTAATTGTATAGATTCCTTATGTTAAAGGATCCCTTTCACGACACGCTTCGCTTTTTAAAGGGGTCCCCAATCACTGATTATGCGTATTTATGTTGTATTATCATTATTATATTCTTGTGAATTTTATATAATGGATGACTGAAATTGAATAAATTGAATTGAATTGAATTTTGTCAAAGAATCACAGTAATTTGTACAGCATATTCACTTGGAATGACACTTCGTGCCCTGTAAATCAGGGGAGCGTTTCATCAAGCATTTTGTCAGTGATTTTTACCGACAAATTTGCTCTCAGCCAATCAGATGCAAGGATTTCAGTAGCTTATAACACTTGTCGGAAAAAATATCCGACACATCCTTTCATGAAACGCTCCCCAGTGGACCTCATTAACCTTTTGACTACAGCAAAGCCAGAAACTTTCGTGACATAAAACTTTCACGAATTGTTAATGACGGCCAATTTTGCAGCAAGAAACTTTTGCGAACTACCCAAATTTCATGTCATTTCCATTGGGATTTTATTATTATGCGGCATGAAACTTTCGCCAATCTCGACCCCTCACTAAATTTGCAAGAGTTTCAAGCACGGAAAAATTTTTTGTTCTACAGTTCTACTTTCCTAAAATCCAGTAGGCCATGGCTTAACTTAATCCACCTTTTTATGAATACAAGACTACATGTTTACAACTACTCTAAACACAAAACAAAAAATGATGAAAAATGTATCAGCACAATATTTCCTGATAGTACCTGTACAAAAAAATACAACATAGTAATTATTTATAAACTTATAAGGCACAGATTGGTCATATATGAAAACAAAGAATATAACATTTCTTTTCTAGTGACTGATTCAATAAAAATAATGAAAAGTTAATCAAATAGTCACAATGCAATATACATGTAGAGACAAACAATGAGATAGAGAGGATCAATCACCAAGGTTTAGTTCGCTCTCTCTCTCTCTCTCTCGGTATGTTTAGGGTCCTTTCCATACAGCACTGTCATCAGGACATTTGTTTTCCCTTGGACAAAACTGCGTGAAATGTGGACTTGCAGCATGTCAGGTGAGTGATCAGGGAGAATTAAAACAATTCTGCAAGTCGAAAGCATGCACTGATACATTTCTCACCCTTGTCAGTACCCCTGTCAGGGAAAGGTTTCACGTGGTATGTTTTTCTGAAATTATGGACTTACATGTATGAAATGAATTTTCACTGTTCTAAAGAAGAAACAGACAAGGAGACTGCCCCCTTCATCTTTCACCCGGCATAGCCTATACTTGTATTTTGATAAACAGTATTATAGTGGAAACTCGTTATAAAGAGCTCCAATGTAACAAAATCCCTGAAATAACAAAAAAAGTTTGCTGTTCCCAGGTCTTCATGTTCTTTTGGTTTTTTCAAGGACCATCCATGTTTTTTTTTACCCTGATATAAGGAGATTCCTGAAATAATGGTAATTTCCATGGTCCCAAGGTCCTCGTTATAGTGGGTTTCCCCTGTACTTTTATATCAAATATTGCTGGACCCATTTCTTTCTATACTATAGTATTTTCTCATATATGTTATGACAAGGTTTCAACAGAACAAGGTAATTTCTTATTAAAGCCCTAGGCCTTAGGAGGTTTTTGTCATAACAAGTTCCACTATATCAAAGTCAAGAGAAATTCACGCAGAATCTATCGCTAATAAACTTATTGTTGAAAATCAGAAGAAAAAAAAAACAACCAGAATTTTAGCTATCTACATGTACAATGTAATACCCTCTAAAATGTACTAAACTGCATTACACAGATGCTATTTCCTGCACAGAAAACAATTCTGTGTTTTTAAACCATAGATTTGATTATGGAGACAATACTGGCTGGGCAATTCCACGGTTACTCATGTTACATAATTATGGAGAAGTTTTGAATCAAATCTTAAGCTCCTGTTCTTTTACTACAGGTGCTGGGTAAATAAGCTTTAGTTACAACAATGCACACATATTAGAGTACCTAAATACAGTATCAAAACATGCTTTCTGCCAAACCTCCAAATGTTCGGTCACTCGTGTTACATTTTTGTTTATTAATAATGTAACCAAATATTTGCAGGCTTGGCAGAAAGTGAGTTCCTTCTTCTGAAGATTTGATACTGTATTTAGGAACTCTAATATGTGTGCATTGTTGCAACTAATACTCATTTACCCAACACCTGTAGTAAGAGAACGGGAGCTTAAGATGTAACTCAAAACTGTGGAATTGCCTGTCTGTACATTCAACCCATAGTGGTAAGTTCAGAGTTAATTCGTACAGGTATAAAACGTCTTTTAAGAGCCAGAAGGGCATTTATTCATAAAATTTTACACAGAGTTAAAGTCCTTCTGGCTCTCAACAGATGATGTGATCTTCCATTAAGGAAAAACTAAAATAAATCCCATGTAAACAATACAAAAATAGCTCATATTGCTTATAACATATGGCCTGTTTGGAGCCAGGAAGGCATCAACTCCTATACTTTAACACATAGTTAAAACGCCCTTCTGGCTCCAAACACACAATATACAATGCTTGAACAAGGCCATACTCTACACTAGATTGAACTCACTGCCATCCAGTTATGTTCACACATGCACCAAGCAATTCAAACTCGACAGATGGCATCATGGCAACTCCACGGTGTGGAAAGACGAGAATGATTCTTGGGGACGTATTATGAAAACTATGTCATCTTTTATGTGGGGGAAAATGATGTTAATTTTCATTAAAAATGAACCTGCATGGAATACACATTTATCATTAGTGCTTGCACATGTCTCTTTAAAAAGGCATCAATCAATGACTTGTCCTAAGGCGGTTAACATCCTTTTACCAACACAAAATATAACATAGTTTTCAGAATATTTCTCCATGTAAATAAAAATCTAATAATAATCCTTACTAATTGCTTAATAAACAGCCATGTGAACAGGGCCTATATTTTCTACATGGTTTGATTGTACGACAACAATCATGTTCGCACTTTTGTTGTACCACCAAACAAGCTTCTGATCATGATGACCTGTATGAATAATGTGACAAGCATTACGATGGTGTTGACGGTAGACCAGAAATTGACGCGCTCAAAGTTGCGCTCCGAGAGATAGCGGTCGCGGAACTCTATGTTGCGCCACTGTCGCTGATGTGTCTGTGATTTACGGAGATTGTCGCTGACAATATCTAGGGAGGTCTGCACAACAGGAAAGAAACATAGGAGAACGGATGAGAATGACAAAATTAAGGTAAAGTATTATGAAAGTTTGATTTTAAGAAACAGGATTTCATCTAGTATACCATGCTTGATGATCATATTAATTATGAGAACTTCAGAAAGAGAAAAGGATAATTTTCTTTAAAAATTCATTTAGAAATGAAAAAACTACTCATATGAAGAAATAAAACACATACAAACTTACACAAATTTCCATAATTTTGTGTTTACAATAGAAAATGTATTTCACATCAATGTTGGCATACATGTATATCGTCTGTCTGGAAGCAAGAAGGGCGTTACCTCTGTGTTAAAGTATATGGCCTGAATTCACAAAGGAGGTTTAAACCATGGGTAAGGTTTAAACCTCCGTAAGCATACTAAAATAAGCGTAAATAAGCGCACATTACCCTTGCTCGCCCTCAAAGAAAACATATGATCGGATTCAGTGCGCACGTACACTTAAAAACCCCCAGAAGGGGGTTTAAAGTGATTTGGTAACTTTGTAGATGCTTGATAAAATGTGAGCTGCCTGGCCTTACATGCTATCAGTGTTATGTGCATGTAATATGGTGTAAAAATGAGGCACAGGAAAAAAAAAAGCACTTCAAAATCATCATGTGCTTCACAAAAGTAAACATATGCAAGTGACCGGAAATGCCACACTCATTTTTCCCCATAGACTCAGTGTTAGACTAAAGCGTATGGCCATATGCTTTCGTAAATGGGAGTATTCAGTCATAGATATCTTAATATAATAGCATTATATATTTGAAAATCTTTCTATGCCTGGCTATTTATTTATCCTTCTGAACATCATTACACAAGACAGACATCAAAATTCAACAATTTATTAAATCGAGCCTCCACAAAGTTACCGAATCACTTTAAACCGAAGTTTAAACCAAACCTCTTTTGTGAATTTGGGCCTATGAGTTTACACCCTTCTGGGCTCCAAACAGACTGTGCAATATAACTTGGGCAAGGTTGCAGGGGAAATCAGTTTCTTGGTGAAAAAATTGGAAAGTTACATGTAGGATTCCAAAAATGTGTCAAACAATTATTGAAAAGAGGGGCTATGACATCTTAGTCTCAAGACAAGGTTTTTCAATTGAGTGTACAAGACAAAGTTCCTCATGTCACCTCTTCTTTGGGACTTGAGCCAGAGTTAGATTTTCAGTAGATAAATAGCAGATGTTCTCAGAATAAACACACAATGTATATGAAAGATGGATGTATGACATTTGCTCCTGCGACAACTGCTCCGGTCTAACTTTACCATGCTAATCCTAAACCTAAACCTAAACCTATCCCTACCCTAACCCTAACCCTAATCTTCACATTGTCCTGAACAAAAAAACAAATCATGACCTTGACCTCAACCTTTGACCTTTCGAGATATGGACTGTGGAGCACATGTCACAGGAGCAAATGTCGGCGCCCCATGCAAAATAGCTTACTTGTATTTCCTCCATGGTTATTTCAACTTCCTCATTTCTACTGGCAACTGCATCCATCCACTTTGGTACGTCTGTTTCTCCATCATCTTCGTAGTCTAAGGCTAAGTCAAAATAAACAATCTGAAATTGAAGAAGAAACATAATAATAATAGTGATGATGATAACGATGGTGATACTACTAAACTACTACTACTACTTCTACTAAGTAAATTTAAAAATAATAATAATAATTATAATAATAATAATAATAATAAATAATAATAATAATAATAATAATAATAATAATAATAATAATAATAATAATAATAATAATAATAATAATAATAATGATAAATAATAATAATGATAATACCAATAATAACATTAAGAATAATAATACCATTAACTTTAGCACTATCTTAAAGGGAAGCCTGATTTCTGGGAAAGGTAAAACATAATTTGTGAGCATTCTCATTTTTTTAATGTTAGTCTGGAAGATATGTCCCCTGTAAAGGATTGCTCTTCAAATGCTCTCACATTCAAAATATGACAAGAAAATGCTGAAATGTTCGGGCCGAACATTTGTGTGTAGTCCCATATACACATTTCTGTGTGCAGGACTCTCAGCAGGACTGAGTCAATTTCTTATCATTTTGGTGATTCCAAAACCTTACAGCATACACCAATTCTCATGTGCTATATAATCAATCTTTCCCAATTGCTTTGAGACAGTTTCTTTCACAATTCAATCTCATGACCAGAACTTAACCTTATCTTTAAGGTACATGCTCAAGGTACCCCCCCCCCCTCCCTTTATATGTAGCTCCCAAATCCTTTAGCAAATACCATGTGTTTGTAATGTACATGCAATGACTCCGTAAGAATTCATTTTCCATCATTACTGGCACCTGGGGAGCGTTTCATCAAGCGTTTGGTCAGTGATTTTTACTGACAGATGTTATAAGCTACTGAAATCCTTGCATCTGATTGGCTGAGAGCAACTTTGTCAGTAAAAATCACTGACAAGACGATGAAACGCTCCCCAGAAGTCAAGATGACCTTTATCTTATCCCTGTGCTACATTCTATTTCTAAAGGGGTGTCCTAATAACAGTCATATAGCCAATTGAAATCGGAAATGGATTATTACCAAAAGCTTTTGTAATGCACAATTCAATCCTTTTCTTAGTTGATACCTATTGTTTGTGCTGATTAGCATTCGTGGCACACCAGCGAATGTGCCCATCAGGACTTGTGGCAAATAAAATATTATGAAGTTGAGTCCTGATCAAACGATTTAAACTGTGAAAGAAACCGTCTAGAAGCATATTGGGAAAGGTTGATTGTGTAATACATAAGAAATGGTGAATCTGGTAAACTGCAATCTCGCAGAAAGTCACATGCACTGCACAAAGAAATTATTACATGGGACTACACACACATCTGGCATAAAAGTTTGGTCCTAACATTTCAGGTATTTGAATTATTTCTAATATATGTAAGGACAATCCTTTTCAGGGGTCATTTCTTCAGAGATATTGTTTTTCCAAATTAACATGAAATGAATGAGAAAGCTAACAAATGATTTTTCAGTTTTACCAGAACTCAATCTTCTCTTTCACCCTTTCGAGACAAATGACCACAATTTGTGGTTTGCCTTAATAATTTTTGATTCAGAGCTCTAAAAAATATACCAGATGCATGAGCAGAAAGAGCAAAAGTTTCTGCACACACCATGTCCATTTTTGTTGCATGACCATATTGCATTTGATACCAGGAATTTTATAAACGTGAATAAGCTTTTTAATCCTTAAATTGGCAACAAAGTGAGAGGTTCAAAATCATTGTTTTTATCCAAATTGGCAATTTTTCAACTTTTTGACAAAATTTCCTATCATGTATATATACATGTATGTTGTTTTCAAAAATATTACACCTTATTAGATCCATGTAGCACTACAAGAAAAATATTATTGTCGCCAATTTAAAGAACAAAATGTGATCAATTTAGCCCTTAAAGAATTCCTGTCATGAAAGGGTTAACAGCCACGTTCATGCTTATTCTCTATGCCACGTGTGTGAAACAGACAGCTGATGACTGATATCAGTCTAATCAGTGTACTCTTTGTTTAAAGCCATAAGGTAGACAAGCTACAGTATGCACAGATTTGTCAATATTTGCACAGCAGCCACCATACAGCATGTACAAAAAACTGTATGTAGAATAGCTTATTCTTGAAGCTATATCATATGCTGGAATTACATGGTGTAAAAAAAAATGAGGTCATGGGGATTCTTTCTGGACTTGCTATTAATTTAGGAAAAGTGAGATTTTTAATATATTTTATTGTTTTGCCCTGCTTTTTGACACAGTTTTTTTTGGAGAAGTACAAAATTTGGTGTAGTATCATAGGAAAAAGTTTTCCTTTTTTGTTGGAAATTGCATTTTTGTTTTGTCTTGGTTAAAAAAAAATCACAAAATAAGTAAAGAACAAGATCGATGATCAATATTTTCATGATTGTTGCCTTTCCATCATTGCAAATTATAGTCATAAATAGAATTCAGAAATTAAATTCTTATGGGAAGGAGCTTTATATGTACAATATTCCTAATGTTAATGAACTGACAAAAAATCTTTCAATTTCATTTCAATTCTTATGTCTTTCATATTTTCAAGGATTCCCTATGCATTCTATATTGTTATGTATTTTATAATTTTATGAGCATTGCTTTTCAAGGCTTTCATTTCAATTAATATTCAGATAGAGCATCTAAACTGCACAGTTTGCACATATATCCATCCCCGGGAATACTCAAGGTACCGAACAAAGTAAATGCAAATTACTAACTGGAGAGACAAATCTGACAAAATAACTAAACTACAATGAATGCGTAACATGTGAAACTAAAAATCAATTATACCCCAGTCAAACCAACAAGGCCAACACCAGACCGACACCAGACTGACACCAGACTGACACCAGACCGACACCAGACCGACACCAGACTGACACCAGACTGACACCAGACCAAAGAGACATTCACAATACTGCCATTGGCAGGGTTGTCACCAGGGACTTTTTAGTGGTGGAAATTTTATCGCTCGACACCTTGCCACGGGGGTTTAGGGGGGCAAAAACTAGTCGGTTTCGATTTCCAGGGCTTGTAAGTTATATAGTTAAACAGTAAAAATATCATGTATCTACATACATGTAGTACACACTGTACTGTAGCTGCAGCATTAAGCATTATAAATACTAGTATTTGGTTTACTTTGTACATATACCTGCTGTGAGTGCTGTCAGTTTACTGGCTTAAACCACAATTGCATGTTCGTAGGTCAAATCGTAGTACCTTTTCTTTGTCAGCACTGGGGAAATTAGTGCCGGGCGGGTGGGTGTGATTTTGCATTGAGTGCCGGTCAGAAATTTCAAGTGGTGGAAGGTTCCGACCGGCGCCAACCACCGTAGTGACAACGCTGGCCATTGGCCAAAACTTGGACGTATTGGAATCTGTGTTGAGATGGTTTTGCAGTATGACTTAACTTTTTAAGTAACATTTTTAATTAAACTCACAAGTGATAAAAACATACCTTTTCTGAGATTCTGCTAAAGGAGTTATCAAAGCACATGAGGTAGTCCCCCGTTTCTTGTAAATTGAAACTGGAAGAAAATAAGAAGCAATAAAAAAAAAATAGACGAAAACAAAATTTGGTAAGCCCAGTAAAACCAGAAATGTTCAGGGCCCCATTGCATAAAACTTACCATTAATGGTAACTCTGCTATCAATGGTAATTACGATGGTAACATCACTCAACAGCCAATCAAAATCAAGGTTTCCATGGGAGTTACCATTGATGGCAAAGTTACCGTTAATGGTAAGTTTTATGCAACGGGGCCCAGGACATGAAACTTTCACAAATTTAGTGTTATGTCAATTATGATTCAATGATTTCGCAGCGTGACACTTTCGCGAATCTGAGCAGCTCGTGAAATTCATGAACATTAAAACCAGCCAAAGTTCCTGGTTTCACAGTACTTGGTACATGTACATGTAGGTTGAAGAACACATACTCCAGTGACAATTGCTCTGTGCTAATTTCTCACACTAACTGAAATCTAAAGTTCAACCCAGGATCAAACAATATACCTAAGGTTCCCTAACCCTAACCCTTAAACCAATTGCAACTCTAACCCTACAGTGTATATCTTTGATGATATAAGGTAATAGTTTCTAGAGAATATGTCAGAGAACCATTGGTACTTTGGTATGCAACTACAGGCAGAAAATATGTACTGTAACTTAAATCAAATCAAATCAAATCAATTTATTGAACTAAAAACCACAATTTTGGATTATCATCATCATACAGATACAAAGGAATATTCGAAATAGGTTACAAATGATCAAAACGGAATATCAATCATTGAAAAATAACGATGCAACAAACAACAACAACACAAGAAGAGGCAAGTACAATGTTATAATTAGGAAAATACAATATGTCTCCTGCCAAACTCTTCCTACTTTATATAACCTTTCTTACAAGAGACGCGATGGCTCAGTGGTAGAGCAGTGGTCTTATAACTGGGGGACCCGGGTTCGAAACCAAGTGGATGCGCTAGTGTTCTTTGGTGAGGCATTAATCCTCAACACCAAGTCCCTTTGGAGAGGACTTAAAACCTTTGGTCCCTTGGTTGCTTACTTACAAGCATGTGCTTTCTTAGCAGTCAGGTAAAATAAACCATCAAACCATATATGAACATGATGGACAAAATAAAACTCCTCATTCTACCTTTCACAATGGTTCTGGTAGACAAAAGAACATCCCTTCACTGCTATTATGTAAAAATATTTAGAACATGTGTCACATGCATTACCTGTTCTACATACCGATAGGTCTACTTTTACATAATACTAATAACAGTGAAGTGATGTCTACCAGAACCATTGTGAAGGGTAGAATGAGGAGTTATTTATTTTGTCCACTCTCTTTCTCTGTCATGTTTATAGTGAAAGTACAAATTGAGCTCCTTGGTCACTCCTATCTTTCGTCTCTAGTTCAAAGAATACTTACGAATAGATGCCATCTTGTTTTCTTGCCTCTGTTGCTAAGGCTTTATTGGTTGGAGAGCGAAGAATAAAGTTGATATCTAGATCCCCTCCTTCCAATACCTGAAAATAAAAAATTCCCAAAGAATTTAGTTAGTCTGAGCAATGGGTAAATATTTTAAAGGGCAATCTAACCTTTGTAAAAAAGCTGATTTGTGTGAAAGGAGAAAAATAAGAGAAACAGGATGGAGAAATGTTTGAAAGAAATCGGACAAAGAATAACTCAATAAGAGTTATGAATGTTTGAAAAATGTGAATCTCAAATTTGCAATTAACAGATTAGATCTAAGTGAATCGATTGTGACGTATTAACGGCCAACTCTCCCATTCGCCGTACACCAAAATATCATTAAATTCCGGTTTTCTCCTGACCTGAGCGCCTTTTGTCTTGAGTTTTTTCCCTCGGCAGTAGACCTAGGCCCCCTACTAGCTACTCAATTTCAAAAGTTTGCAAAATTTCATCTTTACAAATAGGCCTACAATCACTCAGTGACCAGCATGACCAAAGACTGAAAATATCATTTCCATCACACACACACACAAACACAAGAAGAAAACAAAAACATTCCTACAAGTGTAAGTCAAGTGGTCGGAGAACAAAAAACAAGCAAGCAGGGCAGCGCGCATTCAAAATCATGTGTAACAAACCAACAATCCAACAAACAAAATCTACATCAGATGGGACTGAGGATTAAGGGACTTGCCTGAAACTCGAATTCCAAGTTGGAGCCGGACTTCATCGTTTGATGAAAACACTCCCTCCTTCCCGGTGGAACGATAACAGTCAGATCATGCATGATACCTGATGATATTTCTACCACGATCAAAAATAGAAAATATCCCAAAATTGACCGTAAATTCTCCATTTTGGGTGGATTTTGAGGCAGGAAACTGTTGGCCAATAGTCGATTTCCACGATTTACCTTTAGTCTTGGTTTCAGCCGGATCGATAGCGCCTGCCTTTCTTTTGTGGAAACAAATTAAGCTCGTTTGGTATCATCTTTTACACTGTATTCAAAATTTGTAGGCCTTATGTTGAAGAAAAACAGAGGCTTATGATTTCAAGCTTCCTTGCTAATTCGAAGAAAGTGATTCTCCAGGGTTTTCAATCCTTCTTATTGCAGAAATTTCATTTGATTCATTGCATTGCTGCTTGCTGAAACATAAAAAAGAATTACGATTGAGCCTTGAGTATCTTCTATAAATAGAGCAGCTCCTTATTGGTAAAAAGTTTTAAAAATATGCATAATACATGTATCTCAAATATAATAAAATGTTGTAACTATTTGCTTTATCCGCCTTTAAACTTTAAACAATAATTTTATCTAGAGCAAATAGTTCTATAAGACTGAATTGCAATAGGGAATAAAATGTTTTCCTGTAGATATTTTTTAAAGACAAAATGAAGACATTACGATCAGAAAAAAAAAAGGGGGGGGGGGGGCTATATGCATAGCTCTTACCAGGGGAGCGTTTCAGCAAGCGTTTTGTCCGTGATTTTTAATGACAAATTTGCTCTCAGCCAATTTGATGCAAGGATTTCAGGAGCTTATAACAATTGTCGGTAAAAATCACTGACAAAATGCTTGATGAAAAGGCTCCCAAGATCGGCCTCTGGAGCAGGCCTCGCTAAAGTGAGGTAGGTGCATCCTAATGGTGGGGGGGGGGGGGGGGGGGGGGGTCAAATCCCAACTCAATTTCTCGTGGTAAATTTATGATATAGGCCTAATCGGCAAAAAAATTTCTTTCTTTTTGTATGAAAATTGTAGATTTTATGCCCTCACTTTTATTTCTGGGACAGTGTTCCTATTAAGTCTGCACTGATAACAATTCTATCTATTATTCAGTTTTATAAAGAACATGATATTGCTTCGCCTCTAGATTTCTAGTGGTCATGCTCGGTAGCGTACCCAAGGGGGGGGGGCAGGGGGCAGAGTACCCCTCTCGATTTTTTTTTTGGGGGGGGTGTTTGTTAGTTTGTTTTTGTTGTTGTTTTATTTTGGTAACTTGATATTTCTGTTCTGAAATCGAATAAATCTGAGAACATCTAGACAATGAGGAAACAAACATCATTAATGTAATGCAGTTCCACCTTAATTGTTTTTAACCTCTGAAGTGCCTGAACGAATAACAATAGGTTGAAAAAAAATTTTGGTGAAATTTGACCTTATAGCATTTTCATATAGGCCTACAGGAGAAATATTAGATATCAAATAACATGAAACCCCGTCCTCACTCCTCCTCATTTTCAAACAAATCCACGAGCTTGAAACTAGGAATCCATTTTACTTGGCCCTTTCTGCAAATCAATCCCACAGGCCCTCTAGAGACGCTCCTGTGCATAGTTTTCAATATTATGAAGAGTCTGTTGAATATTATGGCATTGTATGTTGGCCTATAATCGACCTAGATAAATCTTGCTCTATTCGCAAGAGTCCATTTTCCATTCACGTCATCATCTAAATGTAGAAAACAACACACCACAGAGGAAGAAAAAAAAAACTAATTAATTTCTCAACTTTTCAGACGGATTCGAAGAGTGACACTGACTAGCGACAATAATAATGATAATTTTGTTGCGACCTTTCGATGATATCTTATCTCTTTGGGGGGGGGGGGGGGGGGGGTTGCGGTTTTCTAGTTTCCAGTGATAATAGAAACTAAATTCCGATCTAATGAAACAATTCAATTATGATGTGAACTTTTTTTTCGAAGTGGTGAGAACCATTTTGTGTTGAGCATATTGTGAAATAGAGGGAAAGGAAGCAATGGAGAGTATTGAGAAAGAGTGGAGGGAGAGAGAGAGAGAGAGAGAGAGAGGGGGGGGGTTGGGAGATAGCAAGTGAGAGTTTAGAAAGTCAATATATAATAGATTATGATATATCCGGCCACGTCTTTCAGTGTCGTAATGATTGGTTATGCGGTTGATAAAAGGTACTTTTAAGTCATAATTTACCGGAGGAAAATCGAAACAATATAAGAATGGAGAGAAACTTTATATTCAGAACACATCCAATACTGTTGAGCAAATGATCATCATGTTGATATAATTGAAAAATTGGTATTGAGCAGAAATAACACGAGAAAGCAGAAATACTTTACTAAATTTGATATGCATCCATAAGGAATCTAATAAAATTCTGATTGTTTAAAATGCAGAAGAGTGCCCCTATAGATTTCTGGTCTGCCGTGCATTTACAAACATTGAAGTAGTGAAGGGAGGGGGGGGGGGGGGAAGAGACATGATAATGTAATTCTTAGTAACACAGTATGAGGTCTGTTATGATAGGCATCAGAATATCATGTTTCAATATTACAAAATGCACATGTCACTCAGTCGCTATGCTCGCTCGCAAAACAAGCGTCTAATGTAATGATGTATTGCAATTATAGTATGATTGCAGGTCCTCAGTGAGAAAGAAATCTTAATTAATATTATGAGGCTATTCTGCATGGTAAATACGAAATACTATTATTAATCAATATCATTATCCTCTATTATAGGCCTATGTATTAGAAAAATCTTCTGTTAAATGCATTTTTATTCATACTTATTTTTCCCTATTCCTTTTCAAGATTGGAATATCGCAGTCATATTTTCCTGCGTTGGGCTTAATTCAAATCAGCATAAATATTCAACTCAAATAAGTGTCGCAAAACAGCTCCAAAACCATAACTTCCAAAGTTGTGCTTTAATCATTCCTTCTTAGAATATTGTGGACACCATAATAGCTGAATAGTTTGTTATGACATCATAATGATCACCGCCTCTCTCATGTGTGTGTTTCTCTGAAATAATTAAAATGCCATTAAAAGCATCTCCTATTGCTAATTACTGAACGGATTAAAACTATCGACCTTTTCCCAACCACAGACAATACTCCTTGACCAAAAATAGAAATCGTTCGAGTGAAGTACGTCGGGCACATTTAACAGCATAACGATCTATACAATAAATGCATCTGAAACAAACTGAATTGCATCAAATATTTCGCCATATGTGTGAAAGTATGGAATGTATGGGGAATCATATAGCGAGATGATAGTACATGCTTTGGCGGCGTATAACCGGTGAGAGGGGATTGTGACAACCCCCTCCATTTACTTTTTTAAATTAATTAATTAATCTATTTATTTATTGATTTATTTATTTATTTATTCATTTATTTATTTATTTATTTATATATATTTATACGTATTTATTTATCCATTTATCCATTTATTTATTCAATAATTTACTCATTGTTTATTTTATTCATTCGACATTCATTCCTTCCTTCATTCATTCATTCCTTCATTTACTTTTTATTTATGCTTTTATTCATTCATTTCTTTACTAATCCAGCAATTTTTTTCTGTTCAAAATCAAGAAATGTGTTCCATGTGCGATCGAAAAGAGCGCTCCCTCCCACTTCAAAAGAAATTATAAAACGGGTTCAAGAATGTAGCCATCCTGATTGGTCAAATAATACCACGTGACCGTGCAAAAAAAAAGTGATAACGCACGGCGAGGGGACTAACGCACGGCTAATCCGGATCAAACACTAAGATTGTAAGAAAACACTAAGATTGTAGACCCGTTTTATAAAACTTTTAATACATGGTTGTGAGGTCGTGCATTAGTGCGATCCAGCAACACGCAGGTTTTTATTGTGGTGTCTAACACACTCGGCTACGCCTCGTGTGTTAGTACACCACGATAAAAACCTTTGTGTTGCCAGATCGCACTAACGCACTCCCAACCATGTATTAATAGTATACTCTCACACTGTGAGAAGCAATATCGATCTTTCTGAACAATGAAAAAACTTGCCACGTGATTATCTAGTCTTTGTCTCATTAAAAATATTCATGCCCAAAATTCGGTTCAAATTTCCAAGAAATTCAACTTGAAAACAAAGTCAAGCACAAGTCATTTTTACAACTGGAGGACTTGCAAAGGGTTCAGATCAATCGCAGCAACACTAATCGGATGGCTGCCCCTTCCTATCTGGTATTTAATTCACTTTCTGTTATTCATGTAAATAACAGGTGTCCGTCCATTATGTATTTTCTTGATACGTACTGATTATTTTTTCTCAAGAAAGTGTGGAGAAACAACATCCAGGGTAAATGCATTTAAAACGGTATGACATAGAAAACAAATAATAAAATGCGGATTCAAAAAAAAATGGAGCTGGTTTATTGATTAAAACACATTCAAAATAACAGCCATGAGGCTGAAACAATTTGAATTCACACACACACACACACACACACACACACACAAAAAAATAAACACGTCCATTAAAATATGTTAAAATTTGATTCGATAAAATACATTAATATACAGATTAGAAAATAACACTGAACTATAAAATTAACATTTGAAATGATAAGGACAGACTGGATAAAAGTAGATAATAAAGGAAAAGAAGAATAGCACGGTGAAGAAAATGAGAAACAAATGTACATGGATATTTATAAAAGCTTTATATAAAATCAAGATTAAATTTGCAGTCAGGTATACAGAAGTTGGTCAGCATTAAATATTTTGAGATTAACAAAGCTAAAGATATCCGACATCTGGCTGTATATATATATATATATATATATATATATATATATATATACAAGAAAAAAAAAATAATGATAAACAAAAATAGGAGGACATTCTTTATTGTTCAACAGTTTCATGTAAATCGTCAATAAAATATAATAAAATATATATCAAATCAAAGAAAAGTTAATACTCTACCATCATCAATTAAGTTGAAGTTTTGAATTTTTAAGGTTGGATGGACACATTCACTTAACCGTTAGAAGGTTTGATTAAGAAAATTGCAAAAATAGAGCAAGCAGCCATTTAAACGTTAACCCTTTCGAGACATTTGACCACATTTTGTGGTTTGGCTTGATTCAGAGCTCTAAAAAATATACCAGATGCATGAGTAGAAAGAGCAAAATTTTCTGCGCACACTATGTCGATTTTTGTTGCATGACCATATTGTGTTTGATGCCAGGAATTTAAAAAACAGGAGTAAGCCTTGAAATCCTTAAATTGGCAACACATTGAGATGTTCAAAATCATTGTTTTTTCATCAAAATTGGCAATTTTTTCAACGTTTCGACATAATGTTAACCATGTACATTGTTTTAAAAGATATTACATCTTATTAAAACCATGAAGCGCTAAAGGAAAATTTTTTATTGTTGCCAATTTGAAGAATGAAATGTAATCAATTTAGCCCTCAAATAATTCCTGTCCTGAAAGGGTTAATGAACATGTGCATAAGACATTCTTGTTCAAAAATGGAGACAAAGAATGAGAAAACAATGAGGAGGATTGAGCTCTGGACGTCAACTGCAGTCTCAGGACTGTGTGGTTTTGACAAGCAAATTCAATTGTTTCTCGAGATTAATTTTTTCCATTGTTTTAATTTGCCCCTACAAGATGGAAATGCTCATAAACATATGAATGGCCAGATGCCCCATTTTTGAAAAAAAAAAAAGATTAAAAAATCAGAGACTCATTTATTGTTAAAATGGTTATGCTCACTCACGCGTGAATTGTATTTATTCCAATTCTATAATATAAATTATGAAAGATAGTGTCCGCTTTCCTTTCTGCTGAGTTGAATATAGAATGATTGTAAATCCAGTCAGAAAAAAAGGGATCGTTTGCGTGACTGCAAATTGTTTTAAATATCTGGAAGTGAAAGCGAAAGCTTGCAATGAAAGCCTCCCCTTTCCAATGTGAGAAACATTCAGCGGCAAGAAGCTCGAAGTTTTAAAGCAGATATTGTATTGCACCAACAAGCTGTAATCAAAACTCCTGTATGGGCGAGTAGTTTTGCTGTCACAAAACATAAACGCAAGTGATGAATATAAAAGTGCACATGAGACGGGTGGGGGGGGGGGGGGAGGGGGGGGGAACGCAATGGCGTAATGAGCCAAACAATTTGTTGAAATATATTTTTTTTAACGACAAGAACGTAATAATATTATACTCAGATATCAATCCTTTAAACGGGGGCCAGGAGAGGGGGGAGTGGGAATCCCAACCCTTCCCAAAAATAAGAAGACTCTGCATTTTGCTGTAACAAAAAAAGTCTCACTTTAATATTAACGCCCTTGGTAAATTGAATAGTCTGTTTTGCGAGGTCGTGTAGCAAAGGAAAATAGAAATAATTTAACTTTTTGTAATTTGAAACTTTGCATTTAAGACCACTTTTATTCACACAGGTTAATAAAAGTCCCTATTCTCTAATGGAGATAGGCAGCTTCAAGTTTTAAATTAAGACAATTTTTTTGCGACTTTCAATTTTGGGGGACAACTCCTCTCTGCTTATGTACTGCTTGTTTATAGATTTTCCTTAAAAATTTAAGTTGAAGTGTATTAAACAAACCGGGGGAGCGACGGAGCGAGAAGGTTTTTCATTAATTTTTGAATAGTGAAAATTTGAATTCCAGAGCACTTCAGAGCTTGAATAGTGTACTGTAGTCTCAACTCATTATTTACTTTAGAATATTCATGTTTTCCAAATTTCTGGGCTACTCGTCACTCAGTCCACCCGAATCGCGCCCCCTGTTTGCAGTAATATTTCACATTATATTTTTCATATCTTCCCTCAGTTTCGAAAGAATGTCATGATAGTGTATAACCTACTATAAGGGGGGGGGGGGGGTAATATAAGAGGAAAGTTTCCCTTCTGCAATAAAAAATTGTAATAAAACAAATATATCTTGGATACAAATGTATATGGAAGGGGGAGATAAAAGATAATTCAGCCATTTATAGGATCTATAACACTACCAATGTAAGAATAAAAATGCTTTTTTTTTCTAGCCAGAGGTAAATAAATAGCACGACTTTTCCTTTTATCTTTAAGTTCTTCTCTTCTTCTTTCTTTCTTTCTTTCTTTCTTTCTTTCTTTCTTTCCTTTTAATTCTTTCCTTCTTTCTCCTTTTTCTTTTCTTTACTTTTGCTTTCCTTTTTTTCGTGATGAAACTTTTTTTTTTTGGGGGGGGGGGTGGGGGTGGGCTCGGGTACACGTGCATATTTTCTCTCCGTTATTCAGGACCGTATCATTTTATTTCCCTCCCCCCCCCTCTCGTTTTGTCTCAGTTTCTCTCTCTCTCTCTCTCTCTCTCTCTCTCTCTCTCTCACTCTCCCCCTCTCCCTCTCTCTTTAATTCTCTCTCTCTATTTCTTACTCTCTATTTCGTCGTATGATGAGAAGACGGACATGCCACCACCCTTCCTTTTATATCAGGGAAATAAATTCTATGGTGAAAGATAAAGTTGTCGAGTTTTGTAAGGGAGAAAAACTTGATAAGAAAATTTCGAATTTCTGTAGTGATCTTTCAAACTTATCAATTTACATCTTTATTATTCTTTATTCTTTATCCAATGCGTGACCAAAATTTACACCGACTGGTTTCTTTCCCACTTCTGCTTCTATCTGTTGAAATGATTTTAAGGGGAAACTTCCCCTTAGAAAAAAAAATCAACCCCATTGGCCCTCCCCAGGTTTTTTTTTTTAATGGGGGGGGGGGGGGGGTGTTAACTATGTGTAATCCCACAAACAATCAATTTATAAGCATGTGTTTCTAAAAAAAAATTTCCGATGTCCTCAAAAGTTTGGGGTGGGGAGGAAGTTACCTATCTTTAATCCGTAATCACAAAAAAAAAACTTTTAAGGAATATGTGGTTCTATATTACTTTCAAAATATCAAATGTATATACAGGATGCAGCGCCCGTGTTATGTCTACATCTGCTATACTATGTAGGTTGTAATTATACAAAGTCCTCCTCAATTGGTTCTAAAGAAATCGGGTCAATGATAAATTGCCTTCGAAAGGGACCAGACTTTTAATTTTGTCGATGATAGCTATTTTTATATTAATCGTCAGTGTTACTTTTTATCATTTTGTTAATTCAGGTCCAAAGATTTTAACATTATTTTAAGATTATCATATTCCCACTTTTTGTAATCTCAGTGCAAAATCCATTTGTACCATGACACAAAATTCACAAACAGTGAAGAGAATACTCAAATCAAACAAACAAATAAACAAACAAACAAACAAACAAAAAGCTTCAAATAATATCCATGGCTATGAGATTAGTATTTGAGGACATTTTGTTGGTTTTCAAATTGCATCAATTGTGCCTTTAAAAAAAGGGGAAAAGGTTCATAGTTTTATTTTTTATCTAGAAAAATTAATGCATGACAATTTATGAAATTCCAATAATTATTACCATCAAGTATTTGGCATCAGCTGTGCCTGGGAGGGGAAAAGCGAACTGAATCACTGTAACCCTTAAGTCTCTCCTCCCGATATAACTGATTGGGATGCCTATAATCACAAGTGCATCTGAAAATAAGGCAAGTGATATTGTTGGGTACCATCGTAGACATGTGGCCCCTCCCCTCAAAACAAAACAAAACAAAACAAAGAAAAGAAATTTGATTGCCCCCCCCCCCCGCACGAAAGGAAATCCTTGAGGTAAGTGTCCTTACCTTAAAAAAAAAATGAATGGACAATTCAAAGCAATGCCCCACTTACTTCCCTAATTGAAAATTATGGTAATTTTGTTTTTCTTTCTTTTCTTTCGTCCTTGTTTGTCACATAAAAATCGTATTTAGATACATCAAAAGATAAACTTTAGACTTCAGTGGGTGTGTATTTGTTACCTTCCGTTTTCCTCCCCTGCCCACGTTCTTTCAGTCTTTCATGGCTTCTTCCATATGGATTATCGGCCGACCAATGGCGTAGCCACATGGCCACAGGGGTCACCTGCCCTCCCCTATTGAGCGAACAGAAAGGGAAAGGGAATAAAAGAGAGATAGACAGATATCTATAGATACCGATAGAGACATATATATAGAGAGAGAGAGAGAGAGAGAGAGAGAGGGGGAGGGGGGTAAAGGGTGAGGAAAAGGATATATGAAAAGATGATAATGGTATAAGATCTCTTCCACAGCCTTCCATCTCTTGATTGTTCCCTTTCGCATTTTCATTTCTAACATATCAGTAAGACCATGCCCCCATGATCTCTGAGTATATCCTCAAACGATCACACCCATACCAAATAACTTTAATTGTACATTAAAGTATCCCCTCAGTTTCGGTTCGTCCAGCTTCCCATAGGAAATGAGTTCAGAAAATAATAATGCGCTCTATCCTCTCTTCCGTTTGGTTTCAGGTCATCTACATGCAAATGTAAGTGGACAACGAAACCTATTCTGAATGAAAACAAATCTATAATAGAAAGTATTTCTAAAACAGGCACAATCATTTTCTATGGTAAGGGTGAAAGTTGTATCCTCATTTCAAAACTGAACCAGTGAAAACGGATACAAAGGTCATTTTAGAAATCAAACTTTCTGAATCCGCATTCGTACCCGTCTATTTTTAGATCGCAAAAGGAAAAATGGGGCAGAAAAATTTTACAAGTCCATTCCCCAGTAAGTTTATAATTGGGGGAATTCAGTGATCTTCTTTTTCCATTGCAGGAACTTTATGATAATTAATGGAACCCCAAAAAATTAATCACTTGGGTAATTTTAGTATAAATAGATAAACTACAGCCGGCTTTTCAGAATTCAAATCAACATTGATTGATGACATTGTGAGACTAAAAACCTGGGCATTCTTGGAATATTTTCTGGAAGAATTCATAGTATAATTCCATATAAGGACATTTACTATTCAATTTACTGTGACTTACACCAAAAGAAAACATGATTTCGTTTACGACGCTGGTGAGTCTTTTTGATTCGTCTTTAATAATTTCAAAACATTATTTTGCTTTATGAAGTATTCGATCCTTACTGTTTTTATGTTATTCGATTTCTTTTAAGCTGCGAGATAAGCTCCCTTCAAGACACTTCGCCTTTTTTCGTACAATTTAAAATCTAAATAAACTATCATTTTTAAATGTTATGTATAGGCCTATTTGGAGAATGACGCATTTAAGAACCTAAAGATTCGGAGTTATTTTTTGTTATTTTTTTATTTTTTAAAAATATACTCGGAGCATTAAAAAGTATTATCATTTGACTTGGATTGATTGATACAACCATATACTATTGTAATAATAACTATATGTAGACACAGATATGCTGTGAAATACAAGGGCATAAATTGCAAAACATTGTATTCAAAGGGGAATTGGTCTCTCACATCACTTTGAATAGAGAAATGAAGGACAGTTTGAGGTGTAAATCGGACAAATTTGATTAAGTAAGTCTTCAATTTTGGAAGGTTCCGCCGTAGATAAATATAAGTCGGAATGTATGATGTTTTATATGGAATATTTCTCCAGTTTTTGAAACCTGTGCAAATGATACTCAAATATCTTTGCTCTAGAAGAAAAAGAAGAAAAAGAAAGAATTTACTCAGAAATTTTGATGTATAGGCAACAATTCATTTTTTGTAATAATCTCATTTTCATTGAGAAGGAGAATAAATAAAAACATTTCAAATGAGTTTGAAAATATAGTTTAACCCAGTTTACCCCACCTGCAGAAAAAGACAGGAAGTGTTAATAACATAGTTTTCTTTTCCATTTCTAAATTGAAGAACGCCATCACATTAGCGCTGCTTGTGCTTCTCTCATCACTGATGACGTCAAACCCATCAGGACATGTGATTGGGCGGAATGTACAACTTAAAGATAGCAGGAATGTGCTGAAGAGATTGAGAAACGGTGAGAATTTTAATGAATGTTTTCATCGAAATATGTGTGTGTGTGTGTGTGTGCGCGTGTGCGTGTGTGTGGGTGCGCGCGCGCGTGTGTGTAAAGTTATAGTTATCATTTCGGCAGCAGGTGCGTGTGTTGGCGGCTTCTTCTTGGTGACCTTCTTGGTGGAGGTGCCGTGGTCCAGTGGTTTAAGGCGCTTGACTGGAGATGCGAGGATCGGGCGTTCGATCTCCGGCACGGCACTTATGCCCTTGAGCAAGCCATTTTATCTACATTGCTCTTTTATCGTACATCAAATAAATGAAGTGCTATAGGCATATTGATACCAGCGTGTGTATGACTGTGTGCTATTTAAAAAAAAAAAAAAGTAAAGGCCACCGCATACCTTACGATCGGTTTGCGATCCGATTTCAGAAGAAAATGTAATATCATTTGACAAATCATTTAAAAACGAACAATATTTTTGATTGAGGGTCTGAATAGTCATACAGATAGTAAAATCGATAATACACCCTTTGCCGAGTTTTCTAGTCGGTGGAATGGCCAAATCGGCTCCGAGTCACAGTGACGTCACAGAAATCGTACGACTCCCTACGATTTGAAACTAATTTTGCCCTTACTCCCTGTAGAAAGCTGACAGCTCACCAAAACCCAATGTTTAGTATTCATATTACTTTTCAGAACCTGAATAGGGTAGATTTCATTTGTTAAAATGCCATTATTTAATGCCATAGCGATTTATTTCACAAATCGGATCGCAGACCGATCGTAAGGTGTGCGGTGGCCTTCAGAGTGAGTGTGAGAGAGAGAGAGAGAGAGAGAGAGAGAGAGAAAGAAAGAAAGAAAGAAAGAAAAGGAATTTTATCTTCTATATAGGGTCGTTTTTTCTTCCAGTATTGCAAAGTACAGGGTATCATGCATGAGTATGATTTAAAAACATGTTGTTACAATACACGGAAGAAGGCATGAGAAGACCATGAGGAGGAAGAGGGTGATAGGCATAAAAGGGGCACTAAAACAAATACTATCAAAGAGCTTACAAAATGGGAAATAATAAAGTTACACGGATTATCAGATATCGAATGAGTAATATTACTGGGGGAATAAGTATAATCTTTTGAAGGTGGTAGGACACAAGTAACCTTTGCCAGTTAAGCCTCTTTAAATGATAATTACCGTCACCATGGTCACTAATTCATATTTTAAAGAAATGCTCATCTGCATGGCATCACAGTTCGCTTACATTGAACTTAGTGGAATAACCTAAAAGTGTACAAATCTCTCTCACAGCGAAACTCGTGGCCCACTTGGAAATTACTCGGAACTCAATTGGTGCGAGAGATAAAGCGTTCAGTCATGGTTCGGGTTTGTGATGAATTAAACGGGGGCGGTTATTCTGAAGTTTGGGAAGGGAGTGAGGATTACATAAGACCTTTCGGTCGTTAAAGTGAAAATCCGATATTTTATGCCAAAATCCCCATGAGAACCCACGATTGTATATGTCTGTAACGCCGGCTTCATCTACTAAAACATTTCTCTTAAAGGCGGTCAGTCGGCGGTCAGTCGGCGGTGCCCGTGTGTTTCTATATGCAGTCCAGGCGAAGGCGAGTTCGGAGATTTCCGTATTCGTACACATCAACTTACGTATAGGCCTACACATATCACAGCGATCTAAGGGCCGGATTTTTCCCGAGGAGAAGGACATTTCGCTGATCCTCAATGTACTTTCGACTAGACCTAGTTTCGTACGCGCACAAACTATTTTGCAGCATCAGCAAACACAGATTTTTCTCCGAAGAAAACGCCGCCTGACCGTCTTTAAAGCTCACAGTCTCGGTAGCAAAAACATACTGGCAAGAAACTTATCTAACAAAGTCACATACTATTCTCCTTTTATCATAAGACACATGCATGTACGAGATTATTTAACATTCCATTCACGATTTCGAACAAATTTTAGTGTAAATATCTGTAAGAAACGCTTGGTAACGGCTTCTCACTGCCTCACGCTAAGACCATATCCACCCGAAGGTTCCCCGCACAATAAACGCAGCGCTTCGCACTATGTGTAGCGTATTCTATAACACACAGCAATCCCCATGTGCGTGATGTGTGTGGCCGTTGTTTGAATTTCCATCCCCTCTTTTTTGGGCCAGGGATTTTATTACTTTTCACCTCTCATTCGATAAATATTTCACTTGAGGAGGAAAAAACTTCACAGCATCTTAGTTATGTTAGTAACCTGCTATTTATTAAGTAAAATCAAAGAAATCTCACGAAAAGTTTTTGAGAGCTTCCCAAAACTATCTTCTAACTTTAACTTTCTCTCAGTGTAGAATGAAATGTTAGTGGTGATGATAATTGCGGTTACCATTTCACAAACTTCATCAGAAGGATAAATATGTTTCCTAACTTTCTGATCGCGATTTATGTGGTGATGACAATGCCGTTATTAGTATATATATATATATATCTCTCTCTCTCTTTCTCTCTTTTGATGGATTTTACGGACCTGGTGGGTGGGAACCATCTGGAAGATGAAAAGCCGTCCAGAGCGAAAGTTTAGAGAACGTTTCACGAAATTTCATCTTGAAATGCAAAATATGAACAAGACATATACAATTAAAAACTATCAAACAAACAAAAACAAAACCTACGTGAGTAAAATATATATATATTATTTCATGATGAAGCCCTATTGGCGAAAATTCGAATTTTCATACTCTCTCACGGAATTCGTTATTTATTCCGACTTCATCATCTATTTTCAAATATTCCGAAGCAGAACACTGACTGTACTATCATTATATATTATATAACTTTCATCTAAATAAGAATTTTGTTTCTTAACTTCCTTTGTAGAACGAGATGTAGGTCGTGGATATGACTACGTCACAGAGGTCTACAGTAGCGATGACAGCTATGGTAGTATCGGAATGAGCCTTATGGATAACGAAGTGGCACCGGAGATCAACGAAACGCCATCTTGTGCCGAACCGCCAATCGAAGATCTCCGTCGATGTATCGATACCGTACCCAGCGACGGGTTCATCGGATCGGAATCGACGCTGGCGCACGACTTGGTCCATCGGTACAACTACTCGATTTACGCTACCGAACCAACGCCGACTCCTGCCAGTGTTGATTTGGCAGGGGGAGAGCATGCCCTCAACGAAAGAACCCTTTGCCCATGGAAATACATGACGAACTCAGACATCAACAGGTAGGCGTTATAACTTGTTGAAGGAGAATGAAAATCCAAACTTGTATGTACTTTAACAGAAGCAGAAAAATCTTAGAAGCATATTACTGAAAGTTTGAGGAAAAACGGATAACTTTTTTTTAAAAAGTAATGAAGATGTTAAAAACCTAAAATCCCCAAATGAAATTGGCAACATACTCATTATGCTAATGAGATGCTATAACGTTTTTGAGCTCTCTCTCTTTATAGGTAATAAATAAGAACATTATCGGATTTCAGCTTTTAAACATATATATATATATATGTGTGTGTGCGCGCGCGTGTGTGTGGGAGTGTGTGTGTGTGTGTGTGTGTGTGTGTGTGAAGAGAGAATGATGGAACAGAATGAAGCAAGTCACTCGGTGTATTTACAAGCTTTCGGCTCCTGGCCTTCTTCAAGTTTATTTGCTAAATCAAACAGAATGAAACAAATTATTATATATTCACATATCTAAATGTAACATGGTTCAACCGATTGGTACACACATCCACCTCTCTTTCTCTCTCTCTCTCTATATATATATAATGAAAGAAATGTCACTATAAAACGGTCGTAGCTATTACTGTCCTCCTTTATTTGTCAAGCTTTCGATCAATGATCTTCATCAGGACTGTATAAAAATACAAAATGATGTTGACATTTACATCGGAATATATAAACAACTATGACTGACCACCAGCGTTGTGTTCGAGGAACATTTCTTACAATATATATATATAAGAAATGTTCCTCGAACATAACGCTGGTGGTCACTCAAAGTTGTTTATAGATTCCGATGGAAATGTCAGCCGTCATTTTGTGTTTTTATACAGTCCTGATGAAGATCATTGCTCGAAAGCTTGACAAATAAAGGAGGACAATAAAAGCTATACGACCGTCTCATAGTGACATTTCTTTCATTATATATATATAGAGAGAGAGAGAGAGAGCGAGAGAGGTGTGAATGTGTGTACCAATCGGTTGAACCATGTTAAATTCAGATATGTGAATAGAGAATGATTTGTTTCATTCTGTTTGATTTAGCAAATAAACTTGAAGAAGGCCATGCAGGAGCCGAAAGCTTGTAAATACACCGAGTGACCTGCTTCATTCTGTTCCATCATTCTCTCTTCATATGTATACATATATATATATATATATAGAGAGAGAGAGAGAGAGAGAGAGAGAGAGAGAGAGAGAGAGAGGGAGGGAGGGAGAGAGAGAGAGAGAGAGAGAGAGGGGGGGGGCGGGGCGGGGCGGGGCGGGCGAGATGATGGGAAAACAAGACAACACAAGATTCCACTTTAAGAAACTCCCTCATCTATATGGGTCGCTTCAATTTGCAACCTATGATAACATCATAACAAATGATTAAACAAATTCCCCTCCACCTCCTTCTCGTATGACTTCACCACTGATTATTTGTAAAAAGTTAAATTAAAGGAGACCAAAACCCAAGGAGAGAATCAATGCTATTGGAAAGCGAGAATTCAGAAAAGCACTTTACAAAAAGTTTCATTAAAATTGGTTAAAAAATGAGAGTTACTGAAGTTTGAAAAGTCTCGTTTTACTTTCTATGGGGAGCTTCAAATTGGCAAAATTGCTTCAAAATGACTGATTTTGTGAACAACTCTCCATTTGTTTTGTACCCAGATTTTCAGATTTTCCCCATTATCTCTCAGAGTGCTCCTTGTCTCCTCCTGAACTCGACATATGTGGTGTAAAATACATTTTCCTATTATATATGTTGAGCTCAGAAGGAGATTAACTGCACCTTGAAAGATAATGGGGAAAATCTGAAAATCTGTGTACAAAACAAATGGAGAGTTGTTCACAAAATCAGCCATTTTGAAGCAATTTTGCCAATTTGAGGATCCCCACAGAAAGCAAAACGAGACTTTTCAAACTTCCATAACTCTCTCATTTTTTAACCAATTTTAATGAAACTTTTTGTAAAGTGCTTCGCTGAATTTTCACTTTCCAATAACATTGATTCTCTCCTTGGGTTTTGGTTTCCTTTAACTTCTTTAGCTGAAGTTTAGTTAGTTAAGAAATTTACAATAACTTATGCACAAACTAGTGTTGTTGATGTTGATTTTGTTCTTGTTGATGCTGTATATTTCAAATTCACAATCTCCAACATTTATATTCCTTGCAGATACCCCGTCGACCTCCAGTACGCTCAATGTCAGTGTCATAAGTGCATTAACCCCGATACCCATGCATTTTCGATCACGAACCTATGTCGTCCGGTCGTCTCATGGAAAGTTGTGCTAACGAGAGGGGCGTGTGTTAATGGAACCTACCAGTAAGTCATGAATATTCATTTCAATACCATTTTTATAATTCATGAATATTCATTCCTTCATTTGTGCCGTATGTAGTCATGTAAATCAAGGGCGTAGGCTGGTTTGGGCATAGGGAGGTGCACATCTTGGGGAGGTGGAACTAAAGTTTAGAAAATTAGAATAGATATCACATCACAAGCAAGCTTTTCCTGGACGATACAGTGTAGGTTATGTAGGTGTTTAAGTATTGTTCAGAAAATTATAAAGCTTGTGATTTGGTACCTAGCCTATAAGCTGCTTTGTTAATCAAATGATTGCTTACCTGATGTCAGTAATCATTCAATCAGCAAAATATCATTCAACAAGTCAAAACTATTTCCAGTAAAAACATTTACTCTTGAAGATGGCTGGTTTTATTTTAATTTAAATGTCGATTTAATCTCAGCTTATGCTGAATTCTGTCAGGCCACATTGCCTCCTTGATTACAACATATCTAAATCCAAGATTATGATGCCTAGTAAGGTTCATAATGTTAGTTTTAAATATACTAATAATGGTCAAGGGTTACAAAGTACATCAACTGAGAAATACTTGGGTCTTGTGATAAATAACACTTAAAATTGGAATGATCATTGTACCGAATTACATGTAAAGTGCAATAGACCTTTTTGGTACATAATACGGAGGGACTGCGTTGACTGACCAAAACCAGTTTTAAAAACCCTTTACAGAATCTTTAGTATGCTCATGTTTGGATTACTGTTGCACAGCATGTGATCCATACAGAAACAAAGCGGTAGCCAACTGATTGTAAAGATTTAAAAAAAACGTTATACGTAAGAATGTTGAACAAAGACTGGAGTAGTACATGTAGTTACAACACTTTGTTACAAGAATTTAGTATGAATACATTAGAGAATAGACGAAAGTACCTCCAACTTATTTTTTTAGTGTTATAAGCTTGTTAATGACATCACAGATATAGGACGTAATAACATGTGCAAACCTGCGAACAGAATTGGAAGAACAGATCATCATAACTGAAAGATGCATGTACCCAGAACAGCAAGAACAGAATTTAAGGGTATATTTTACAATATCCTTTTAGAGGTAGAATTTGACACCAAGAATTACTTCCTTTTGGGTCCAGTTTTGAGGTGCTTAGACGAGCATGGGTACCACTTCAGTCCACGAGTGACCCCCCCCCCCCCCCCCCCCCAGGTTCCGGGGCGTTTAAGTAATCTCTGTTTCGGGCGTCAGTTTCGGGTGTTATAGGTGCGAAAGGGTTTTAATTAACTATAAGTCTCGCGGTACTGTCGTCATGAGACAAGAATGGATTTGGCCGACCTCTATGGATGGCCTGCCTTTTAGTATAAGGTTTGGGGCAGAAATCAAGACTAATAATTGTTTTACAAAATGTTTCGGGTCATGTGCCCCCTTGTTTTTGAAGCTGTTGAAAGAAGGAAAAAAAGTTTGTTTGTTTGTTGTTTTTTTTTCAGGGGCGGAACTCCTATGCCTCCGTGGGGGGTGCACGTGCACCCAGTGCACCCCCCAGCCTACGCCCTTGTAAATCATTATCCATTCAAATTTTAGTGGATTTTAAAATCTTAGTTATAATGATTGTGAATAAACACCTGGAAAGGGACACCTGTGGAAGGAAACATCCCATAAAACTTTACAAGCCTCTAAACAATTTTCTGATACTTGTGACGTTAATGGTGGCGATATATGGGACGGACGTCCATCAAACATTGTTATTTTGTTGTTGTCAGAGGCAAAGGTTGATTTTCTGGAAAGTAGGCCCATAGGGATCCTTAACCAACACTCTTAAAAAAGTTGGGCAAAAAAATGCCCAATTTTTAACCAACACTGGGCAACATACTGTCCACACAACTTTTGGTTAAAATTTGCCCAACTGATGTTGGGCAATCCATTTACTATGTTGTTGGGCAAATTAAATTGCCCATCAGTTGGTGACCCATTAGATTTTACCCAACTCTACAATTGCCCAACTGTTGGTTATATTCTCAGTTGGGTAATTATTGCCCAACCAATCTTACCCAATAGGATTGCCCAACCCTCTATTTGTTCAGCTGTTTGGTAACAAATATCATGTGGTTGGGCAAATTCAGCTGCCCAATTTATTGTTTCCTTTTTCCTCCAACCTAGGTAAAAAAAAAATGAAATCTGCTTGTTACGTCTTTCTGGGTCTTAACCTAATCAATCCTAACCTATCCCATTTTAAGCTATCCTATCCTATATCTTAACCTATCCTATCCAGTTAGTGCAAACTAGTGCAAGCTCTTATATACCCCTTATATTTTGTATGCATTCGGTGACAGTTAGTAATTCGGGCCACCCCAAACCATACGCTACTAAAAATTCATGAATATTCATATAAGTGTTTTCCCCAATATTGGGTAAAAATATTTACCACAAGTTGGGCAAAAGCGAATTTCTAACCAACCATCAGTTACCCAACAAAATTTACCCAACTGGCAAAGGAAATGTGACAAAATTACACAACTACAGGGCAACAAGTACCTAACCGATAATTACCAAATACTGTTGGTAAATATATGCCCAATATTTAGGTAAAAAGTATTGACCAATATTGGTTACACCACTCGAGTGTCCAGTTGGTTAATAATAGCCCAGAATTGGGAATATTTTTAACCAACCAGCAGTTACCCAACTAAATTTACCCAACATTTTAAGAGTGAACAAGTCATGGCCTAAAGATAATAACAGCGATAAAAATATGGATTTAAGAAGTGCTTGCTATAATCCTCCATTTCTCTAAATGCTTTAGAAATGTATTGTTAAAATCCTGAAATGAGATAAAATGTAGTAAATTATTATTTCTTATCACCGTCATCTTTTTGCAGGTACATCGAGGAGAACATTCCTGTCCCGGTGGCTTGTGTGTGTGACAGGCGCAACCATTCTACATGAAACTGTAAATGGCCATGGAAACATGAATTGATTGGAATTTTAGTGTAAATAGTCGACACCTAATTTATTATGACGTAGATATAAGCGCAAAAGTAGTGTAAGATCGAAGTATGTTAAGATTAGTGTTGTCATGCTTCTCGTTTCTTTCTTTCCACCTTGAAGTAATTCTTCATTATCAATCTTTCTCAAATTCTTCCTTTCTGCATGTTCGTCTGTCCGAAACTAAATTCGTAACAAATATAATCCAAATTTTCTTTTCCCTTCCTCAGTGGCGGTTTTTTTTTTTTTTTTTTTTTTTTTTTTTTTAGGGGGGACTCTCGGCCCGTGCCCCCCCCCCCACTGAGCGACATTTGGAGGGCTGACGAAAATTTCTTTTGTCAACCCCCCCCCCCCCCCGCACTTCGCGACTTTTGGAGGGCTGGCGAGACCCCCAAAATACGGATCTCCCTCCAAGCAGTTTCCCAAAGTTGACAGTCCTGCATTTGTGTGCCCCCCCAACATTATACAAAATCCTGGATCCGCCCCTGCCCGTCCTGGCTATTACGAACGTATTCCGTGTTTTGTTAAACAAATCTCCCTCATTCCCCTTGTTTCTTTATAACACACACACACTCTCTCTCTATCTTCCCTCACCTCTCTCTATCTCCCTCTCCCTCCCTCATTCCCCCTCTCTTTATATGACTGTCTCTTGTTATTTGTCTCTCGTATTATGTGATGAAAATGTAACACCTCATTTTGTCTATGAGGCTTACAGTTTTTATACCAGGGCCCTGTTGCATAAAACTTACCATTAACGGTAACTTTGCCATCAACGGTAACTCCCATGGAAACCTTGATTTTGATTGGCTGTTGAGTGATGTTGCCATGGTAGTTACCATTGATAGCAAAGTTACCATTGACGGTAAGTTTTATGCAACGGGGCCCTGGACATTGTTTACTGTGTTCAAATAATAGTAAATATATTCAAATGAGTATTTTGACAAGATAAGTACTGCCCTAGATCTAACTTACATTTTTAACTGTTAATCAACTTAGGCCTAAAGCTAAGTGAAGCCCAATGAATTAACACCTTGAAAAAAAAAATCGCACAATTCTGAAGAGTATAGTGAGAATTAGGAAGGAGGAAACAGTGGATGAGTAGATCAGTAAGAAGATAAACTAGAGGAGAAGAAGATAAATAGATGACGACAACGAATAAGAACAAATAGTTTAAAGGTTTATACGTTGACACAATTCACACTAAACATTGGTGATTGATCAGAAAACTAATTTTACAAACTACTTGTATCGGGTCATAGATGACAGGGACAATAAACCTTTGGCATCCAAAAGGACTTAAATTTGTTATTGTAAGAATGTTATATGTAATTGACGCGTGTCTGTATTTTATATAATCTTTGTTCGTTACTGACAAATTTGTGTACTATTTATTGCTTATTATATTTTAATCATGTGTAAGTTAGTATCATTAAGTATTGTGCTATGCACAGAAAAAACGAGATAGTTTCATCTCATTCAAAGCCTCATACGTACTCTGTATCAGAGATGAAATAAAGTATCCAGTTGTCATGGTTACCAAGCATAATTTAATAAATGCAGTTCTGTCATATGTTTTGTATTCTAGTGTATTTGGATAGTGTTATAAACTATGAAAACAAGCCTTTTTATAGATATATTATCGTAAAATCTATGATTTTGAGGAGATAATGCTGACCATGCTGACGGTGATGGTGGTGGTGGTCAGGCGCGCCGGAAGCAGTTTGGGATTGGGGGGGGGGGGCGGCAAACATTCAAGGGGGCTCACCTTTCAAGGGCTCATACTCTTCTTTTATTTGAATGGAATAACATTTGCGATGTGATTCAATTCAGGTTTTATTTTTGTTTATTTTCTTTTTGGTTCCCCCTCCACTTATATTCCTTTACTACTGATTTTTTTTTTTTTTTTTTTATGGGGGGGGGGGGCGAAAATGCATTTTGCCCCCTCCCCCACTTTTTCGTGTTTTTTTTTTATGGGGGGGGGCGACTGCCCCCACCCACCCCCACTTCCGGCGCCTATGGTGGTGGTGATGATGGTGATATTGATATTGTTGAATGTGATGATGTTGTTGATGATGATGATGACGATAAAAAATGTTGATTGTGGTGGTGGTGATGATGGTGATGTTGATATTGTTGATTGTGATGATGTTGTTGTTGATGATGATGACGATAAAAAAATGTTGATTGTGGTGGTGGTGATGATGATGATGGTAATGGTGGTGGTGGTGATGGTGATGGCGGTGGTGATGGCGGTGATGATGATGACGATGATGGTGATGACGATAAAAAATGTTGATTGTAGTGGCGATGATCATCCTGGGGAGCGTTTCATCAAGCGTTTTGTCAGTCGGGTTTTACCGACAAATTTGCTCTCAGCCAATCAGATGCAAAGATTTCAGTAGCTTATAACAGTTGTCGGTAAAAACCACTGACTTGATAAATGCGTCCCTGTTAATGATGATGATGGTGGTGGTGATGCCGGTGATGATGATGATGATGATGATGATGATGATAATGGTAATGGCGATAAAAAAAATGTTGATTGTAGTGGTGATGATGATCCTGATGATGATGATCCTGATGATGATGATGGTGATGATGATGATGGTGATGATGATGATGGTGATATTGATTATGATGATGTTGATGATGGTGATGATGATGATGTTGATGATGGTGATGATGGTGATGACAATAAAAAAATGTCGATTGTGATGGTGATGATGATCCTGATGATGATGGTGGTGATGATGATGGTGATGATGGTGATGATGATGGTGATGATGGTGATGATGATGGTGATGATGGTGATGACAATAAAAAATGTCGATTGTGATGGTGATGATGATCCTGATGATGATGATGATGATGGTGGTGGTGGTGTTGATGATGCTGTTAATAGCGATGGATGCCATAAAGTTAATAGTGCTTGTGACGTGGATAATGATTACGGTGATGACAATGACAAGGATGATGATGATGATAATGTTGATGCTGATGGTTATAAAGATTATGTTGATGGTGATTATATCAAAATGACGACAGTAATAATAATGATGACGGTGATGATGACTGTGATTCCGATGTTGACAGGGATGATGGTGATGATGATGATGATGATGATGATGATGATGATGATGATGGTGATGATGTTAATGGTGATGATGATGTTGACGATGATGATGGTGATGATGATGATGATGTTTACGATGATGATGGTGATGATGGTGATGATGATTGTGATGATGATGGTGATGATGATTGGTGATGATGATGAAAATGAAAATGTTAGTTATGGTGATGATGATGATGGTGATGATGATAATGGTGATGAAAATGCTGGTTATGATGATTATAATGATGGTGATGGTGATGGTGATAATGATGTGTGATAGTGACGAGTGTGATTTTAGTGGAGATGATGATACTAATAACAGATCGGGATAGAGAAGGGGAGGGCATCATCCTCATTATCACTGCCACCACTCACAATCAGCATCATATCAAAATCATTTTGATCAAAACCTCACTACCATCATCATCATTACCATCAACACCACCATCAACAATCATGAACTTCTCAAACATCATCATCACCACCGTCATCGTCACCATCACTATCTTCATCAAAATCACCACCATCATCACTGTCATTATCATCAACAATCATCAACTTCTCAAACACCATCATCATCATCACAACTATCTTCATCAAAATCACTACCACCACCATCATCATCACTGTCATTATCATCACTATCTTCATCAAAATCACCATCATCACCATAACTGTCTTCATCAAAATCACCACCACCACCACCATCATCATCATCATGGGCATCAGCATCGTAATTACCATCTCCATTACCAACATTACTACATCTCTCCCTCCCTCCGAATATGCTGTGCTCTGTTTTACTTAAAACGAGTTAATGATTACATAAACTGTAGTAGGTCAATACAGTGCGTCCCAGAAAAAAAGTTAACAGAAAAATTCTCCCCAAATAAATGTTTTAAAATATGTTTAGGAAATGTTCATACCTGTCGATAGCTTAGGGTCTCTTCTTTCAAATGACACCAAAATATCTCATAATATTTTACGATTGAAGTGAGCAAAAGCCAATTTTGTGAGAGGGTGCAAAATCCAGTCTTGACAAGAATTGATATTGGCTCTGGCTGGTATCAGCCGAGCTGAGAGTCATGTAAAGGCTTAGAAATTTCCATATTCTGATCAACAACAGACAATTTATGAAATATCAGACTATGTTCTTTGTATATCCTTACACATCCCATCAAAATTTTATGCTTGAGTGAGCAATTAACTACTTTGCTGAGTGTTTCAAAATGTTACTTTTGGTGAGTCTTTTAATTTCATCTGGCTTGCTCACTCAGCCATAAAGTTTTGATGGGATATATCAGGTAAAACAGTTGGAAAAACTGAACATTGAACAAAGTCTGTTCTTTCATAAATACAGTAGTCTTTCCATGATCAGAATATAAAATTTCGAAGTCTTTTCATGACTATCAACTTGGCTCATACCACCTAAAACAACAACAAACATTTGTCAAGAATGGATTTTGCACAATTTCACAAAAGTGGCTTTTGCTCACTCAAGCGTTAAATATTGTGAGACATTTCAGTGTCATATGGTAGAAGAGATCCTAAGCTAACCACAGGTATGAAATTTTCCTAAAAATATTTTGAAATATTTAATTGGGGAGACTTTTTCCGACTGTCAATTTCAAACGGTTCTCAACTATGTTGATACCAGTCAGAACAAATACCAATTCTTGTCAAGTCTGAATTTTGCACCCTAAGTGGTTTTAGATCACTTAAGCGTAATAGCTATTCAGATTTTTTGTGTTATTGTATAGGAGGGACCCTAAGCTTTCTACAAGAATTAAAATTTATTGAAAATATTCAGAAATATCTATTTGGGGGAGATTTTTTCCAACTGTTAACTTTTTTGTGGGACGCACTGTAGTTTGCACACTTAAATAGGACCTTTTATCATGGACATACCACAAAAAAAGTTGTTTGTATATGCTTACATATAATCTGCATTTACACATACACTGAAACAAATCGGAAGCGTCATCTGTGTGCGGTACAAAATCGTTTATTACATGACAAGCGGACCACACCAAAAATATCTACAGGGCACATCATCTGTATGTATGTACACATTAACCCTCTGTACATCAATCCTATCACCAGTGGAAGAAGATTTTCCAGTATTTGACAATTAATGCATACATGTACTACTTGTATCTTATCAAGTTCTACAATAAAAGTATGGATATGACAATATATGCCAACAAACCCTGTTCAAGAGAGCGTCTCACATTTGTTATCCACGAGATGTGCATAGAACAAATGTGTCTAAGTTTTGTCTAAGCCCACAAGACAGACAGCCCACACGGCACAAGGCCAACATTCTGAAAACTCTTTTGAGGGTCTATACTGAAGCCCATTTGTCTATCTTCTCTTGTGAGGTATTGTTGGTCTAGCAGGCAGTAGGTATTATGGATATTTTGCAGAGGACCATCGTTGTAGCAACTCGTTGGGACCAAGGAATTACATGAACCTTGCTATACTGAAATCTTCTAATATTGGGGCTTAAAACATAGTGGAATACAAAGGACTTGGATCGTCAAAACTACCTTGTTCCAAATTTGTTCAATTTCCAATCAAAGGGTTTGTTGTGACGAGGTTCCACAGTATTTAAAGATAAAGTTTAGTTCCGGTCATGCGATTACGTTGTGAAAGAAAATGTCTCAAAGCAATTGGGAAAGGTTGATGATGTCTACATAAGAATTGGTGTATACTCTGCAGTTTTGGAATAATCAAAATGATAAGAAATCAACCCAATCTCGCTGAAAAGCACATGCACTGCACACAGAAATGGGTATGTAGGACTGCACACATATGTGGCATGAATGTTTGGCCCGAACACTTCAGTTATTTCTTGACATATTTCGAATATGGGGGCATTTGAAGAGCAATCCATTGCAGGGGACATTTCTACTATGATGTTCTTCCAAACTAACAAAGAAAGAATGAGAAAGCTCACGAAATATTGTTCACCTCTACCATAACTGGGGAGCATTTCACGAAGCGTTTTGTCAGTGATTTTTATCCGACAACTGTTATAAGCTACTGAAATCCTTGCATCTGATTGGCTGAGATCAAATTTGTCGGTAAAAATCACTGACAAAATGCTTGATGAAACGCTCCCCTGAACCTTCTCTTTGGCCCGAATTCAAAAAGGAGGTTTAAAACTAAGCGTACTGAAACAAGCGTAAATAAGCGCACATTGCCCATGCGCGCGCTCAAAGAAAATATATGATTGGATCGGATTCGGTGTGCACATACGCTTAAAAAACCCAGGAGGGTGAATTTGGGAGTTTTAAGTTTCAACACAATGAAATCTAAATGAAATCTAAATGAAATTACAGTGGAAACTCAGTATAAAGCGAGTCCTGATATAACAAGGTAATATTCCTGGTCCCAGCTCTTTATATTCTGTTGTTTTTTTAACCTGATATAACAAGATTCCTGCTATAACAAGGTAATTTTGATGGTCCCAAGGAGCTTGTTATACTGAGTTTCCACTGCACTAATAAACATACTGATACATCAAAGTAATAAGTCAGAATGTAGGCATACACAGGCTGAATAGCTTAATAAATACAAAAAAGTCCCCTTTAGCTTTCACATCTTAAATAAACAATGTGATGGTTTAAAACAATGAAATAAAATAAACAGGAAACTAGGATTCAATAGAAAATTTAACTGTACATTAACTATTGAATGAACTATGTACAGTCCTTATTTACATTTGATAGTGAATATAACTCCAAGTATAAGCATGAATAAGAACAATTCAAGGCACAGTTACTGTGCAGTAGATGTCGGTAAAATTCATCAAGATATCAAATTATTATTTGTATGAAGGGTTTTCAGGCGACCAGAAAAATTGGCGTATCTCTTGGTTTGCGCAAGAGTACCCGGATGACCGTGCAATTTTATAACAATATCTCATGGTTTGTGTAAAAGTACCCGGATGACCGTGCAATATATCTCCATATCTCATGGTTTGGGGTGCGCGTGACGCGTACAAATGTGAATACGCGCTTAAATACGCAAAGGTTAAGACAATGGATGTATGCGCGCAGCTCTTGCAAGATGCTTGGGTAAGGACTGGGTAAGGACAAAAATGTTTTTCTACCTGTGTTTTACGTCGAAGTCAATACAAAAACATAAGGACATGTAATGGTGAAAATTGAGGAACTCGGTATTATACAATTAATAATAATAATATTGAATGGCTTTCTTTCGTGGGACACAAAGATATATCGTACTCGCTTTGAAAATATTTCACTCGTCGTGCCGACTCGTGAAATATGCTCATAGCTCGTGCGATATATCCTTGTATCCCACTCAAGGCCATTCAATATTATATAAATATCAACATTCATTATTTGACATGTACACTCTGTGGGTGTACTGTTGCAGAATAAAGAATGACCATTTCCATAACATCAATGCCATACAGAAAAACAAGAAACATATATGCACAGATTAGATAAGGTCCTGGGATTCAACAAGTTTTATGCTACATGTACATGTACAAATCATAACGTGAAATCATAACATGGAATTATTGAAATTTGCTACTGTTTTCAATGATATAAACAGTCGTCATTAAAGTGTACCAATCACCAAAAAGTATTTTGCTCTGTATATTAGGGGCTCTATGTCGCTACACATGTACTGCATGTATATTCGAAATATGAGCTTCCAATGTTGATTCTATGAAGAGATATTGCAAGTTGAAATACACTCCCAGTAAACAAAACAGCGACTTGTGAGGAGACTATCGATGCGCTCGCATCAAGAATAATGGAGGGGGTTTGATATTTTCCTTCATTTTCTTCCTACTCCTTAACTGTTTAACTCATAACACTTTAACAATTTTGAAAGATTTTAGTTTTAACAATCATGGTCAGTAGAATGGGTTCCATGACATTTGCTCCTGTGACAACTGCTCTGGTCTAACTTTGCCATGTTAATCCTAAACCTAAACCTAACCCTAACCCTAACTCTAATCCTAATCTTCACATTGTCCTGAACAAAAAAAACCACATCATGACCTTGATCTTAAACTTTGACCATTCGAGATATGGACGGCGGAGCAAAATGTTGCAGGAGCAAATGTTGTGTCACCGTAGAATGTTATTCATTCAACTAAAACAAGATTTCAAGAAGAGAGTGGGAGCTAAGCATTACACTACAAGTTCTTTCCACTATGGATTGGCATTTTTCCACTAATTTGGTCAAGGTACCTGCAAAAGGGGAAGTCCACCCTGATATCATGTTGATTTTAAAAGAGGCAGAAAAATTAAAGAAACAGATGAATGACAGTTCGAATGAAATCAGATACAAAATAAGGAAGAATGTTTGAGGTTGTAATCAATCAAACACAAGTTGGCAACTCCATGACGAATCTCGCAAGCTCCTCCATTTGCCCTGTACTAAAAAAAATCAATTTCCATTTTCTCTAAAGACAATTTTTGCTCTTATAGGCACCCTTGATATAATTATTGCAAATATGTTTTTACACATGACCTATATGAAACAAATCTATTCCTTTATCAGTAACTGAGAAAATGAAATCTATCAAGCTTTCTGTACAGAGCGAATGGGATAGGAGCTTGCAAGATATGTCATGGAGTTGCCAATTTGTGTTTGATTGATTGCAACTTCAAATATTCATGGCTTTATTTCTTAACAGATTTTGCTCAAACTTTCACTAATTTATTTCTCTCATTTTTCTGCTTCTATTCATATCAAATTGGGGTAATTCCAGCGTGACAGACGGGACATCCAACCCTCACATTTTTATGTTTTTACTTGATATTTCATATTTCATTTAAAAGTGATGCTTAATTTGATGTAAAGATGTGATCTATAGGGTTTGGTCAACAAAATGGGGGGAAATTTTTTTTTCAAGCCCCGCCCACAAATTGTGGGTGGGGCTTCAAGTTCAGCGTGACAGACGGGACATGAATTTACCAAGCCATTTCTGCTTCGATACTTTTCGACTAAGCTCTCCTCACTGGAAAGTCTTGAAACAAAATATGTTGTTTTCATGTTATCACTTGTTGGTACCTTTTTGAAACCTGCTAGTATACATTTGAAATTTCATCTTACTTTTGGAGGAAAATGCCAAAAAGTAAGCGTGACAGACAGGACAATAAAAACGTGACAGACGGGACACATTGAGATTGTACACAAAATAGAATGTTTAAAGACAATCAAATTTCCAGCATTAAATACCTTATTCTCATGTTCTAAAGGGGTTAAAGGGTCATCTTTAATATCATGAAACATAATAGCAAAAGGATTTTAATTTTCATCCACCGGAAAATTTTCATGTAGTCCCATCCATACATATTTTTGCTGTAGATACCAAACGTGACAGACGGGACATTACTTTATGAATCATAATTATCTTCATAAAATTAAAACTCTGCCAAGTTAGCAGTAGAAAAGAATTTCCCCCCTACCAAAGAGCAAGATTGCAAAATTTTATTCAAAAACAATGGTTTAATTTATTGTAAATGCAAAAAGTACCTTTGAAATGACAGAAATGATAAAAATCCATTTGACCTTTGACCTCCATTAAATCAGAACATATTGTATTAAAAGTTTTTGTTATAGACATAAAATTGGGTTTTCCTACTAGATTTGGTTTTCTTTATTATTATAACACACTATTTCTAAAAAGGTCAATATGTAATTAACCATATTTTACCATAAAAATGTGTAATTTCATTTTTGGGTTAAAAAATGGCCATTTTGGGTCAAAATATTCAAAAAAATTAAAAAACTGAATATTGTTCCATAAAGTTCAAATCATGCATATTCAAGTGACATAGAAGGAAAATGTTCAAAATAAATTTGTTTTTTCACAAAAGTGGACATTTTCATGGAATTTTATTTGTATACTTGATGTTTTGAAATAATCAAAATGATAAGCAATTTACCCAATCTCGCTGAAAAGCACAGGCACTGCACACAGAAGTGAGTACAGTATACGGGACCACACACACATGTGGCATGAATGTTCGGCCAATACACTTCAGCTTTTTCTCGTCATACATGTATTTCGAAAATGAGGGTAATTGAAGAGTAATCCTTTTCAGGCAAACATTTCTACTATCACATTCTTCCAAACTGTCATAAAGAAGAACAAGAAAGCTCACAATTTATTTTTCCACCTTTTCCAGAACTCAACCTTCTGCTTAATTCTTAGCCATGAACACACTATAATATCCATGAGATGAACTGAAACACTTTAATGGTGGAGGAGTAGAACTAAGATCAAAAGAAGTGGTCACTCCTCATACCCTTTTGGGGGATTTGCAAACTAAATGGCTTCATTATAGATGAGCAGGTTCTTCTGGGGACATTTCTACTATGATGTTCTTCCAAACTGATATAAAAGCAATGACAAAGCTCACAAATTATTAAGATTAATGACTCTTAATCATATGATCAACCAGGTGTCCACTCTGAGAGAAACACATCTTACATTCATAGCACTCATAAGGCTTCTCACCAGTATGTATCCTGAGATGAATGTTAGCAGCGCTCTTGTCGGTGAACTGCTTCTGACAGACATTGCATTCATAGCGCTTAAATCCCCTGTGGGTGTTCATGTGTCGCTTCATAGAGCTGCGGTCCCTGAACCGCCTTCCGCAATCCTCACAGGCATATGGCTTCTCCCCCGTATGGATGGTGGAATGGCTGACGAGGTAAGCTTTCCTGGAGAAGCGCTTCTGGCACACCTCGCACTCAAAGCGTTTCTCTTTTTCGTGTATAGCGCCGTGTTTATGGAGGGTTTTCTTTGTCTTGAAGAACTTCTCGCAGATCTCGCACTGAAATTGTTTGTTCTCCGTGGTGACCACGTCCTCCTGGATGACGACCTCTGTGACTTTGTCCATCATGACCTGAGCGGCCATCATGGTCTGAGCGAGTGCTTGAGATGCAACACGCTGCTCCGCTTCATGCTCAACCAAATGAGCTGTAAGGTTTTCTTGTCCAAAGATCTCCTTCTGACACACGCCGCATTCAAAGATAGTCTTTTTCCGATGTGTCTTTGCATGCTGTCTCATGTTAGTGGCTGTCCAGAACATCTTCCCGCACACTTCACAGGAGTGCGACTTCTGCCCGGTGTGCATTCTAACGTGGGAGTTGAGAGCGCTCTTGTCAGCGAAAGCACGTTCGCACGTTTCACACTTATATGGCTTCATGCCAGAATGGATGATCTTGTGCCTGCGAAGGGTACCCAGCTCTGTGAAAGCTTTGTTGCAGACCTCGCATACATAGGGTTTCTCCCCTGTGTGGATACGCACATGATTGACAAGACGAGGTTTAGTTGGGAAGGCCTTCCCACATAGAGTACAGGAGAAGGGCTTTTCACCTGTATGGATCCTGTTGTGAGTGTGGAAGCTGGCACGAGTCTTCAGCACTTTACTGCAGATTGTGCAGGTGAAAGACTTTTGTGGAGGCTTCTTTGGCTTTATTCCCTGATGGAGTTTCATATGTGCGTTCAGGAAGTTCTGCCGTACAAACCTGCGAGGGCAAAGTGTACATGCATACGGCCTGTCTCCTGCATGCATCCGCCTGTGTAGGTTCAGGTACGACTTGTCGCGGAAGGATTTTCCACAAAGATCACACAAAAAGGGTTTTGCTCCACTGTGGATGGACTTATGCCTGCGTAGGGAAGTCATGTCCGAGAACTTCTTCTCACAGAGTGTGCAGCCATAAGGCTTCTCGCCCGTGTGGACTCTCCTGTGACGTTCCAGATAGCTCTTCTGGGCAAACGTGTTGTCGCAGATATCACACTTAAATGATGTCTGGACTTCTTTCTTAGGTTTGGAAACCTTGACTGGTACTGGGACAGCCTCCTCATCTTCATTCTCCAGTTCTTTATGGCTCTGCTTGTGTTCCTTCAGTTCCTCTTTCTTCTCAAACTCCACCTGACATATGCGACATTTGTAGACCATCTTGACAAAAGGGATGGTGACTGGACCATCTTCAGCACTGAGAACCTCTCCCTCAACATCACTACCCTCTTCACGTTTGACCTTGTGGACTTTCTTCTGATGCTGAGTTCGTTGACCCTTCTGTCGGAAACTCTTATCGCAGAAGGCACATTTGTGGGGTTTCTCTGCCGAGTGTACCTTCATGTGGGAGGCACAGGCACTCTGATCACTGAAGGCCTTCTCGCAGAATCCACACTTGTAAGGTTTCTGGCCGGTGTGTATACGTTCGTGTCTCCTCAGAGACTTCAAATTGAAGAAGGTTTTGTTACACACTGAGCACTTGGGTCCTTGACCTGTGTGCATTTTCCTGTGATACTTAAGGCTGATGGGGGTTGAGAAAACTTTGTTGCAGATTTCACATGCATAGACCTTTCCTCTCTCGTGTTTCTTACGGTGGATGGTGAAGGTACGCAGATTGGGAAACTTCTGCTCACATACTGGACATTTGAAGATTTTTGTACTCCCCTTCCTTTTAGATTTCTTAGCCCCTGAAATGTCAATCTCTTCCTCTTCGTTATCTACCTTCTTGACAAACTCAGAATGTGTCTCCATGTGGCGTTCCCGCTCGTATTTATAAATGAATGATTCAGTGCAGAAAGGGCAAGTGAACTGCTTGCCACATTTTCCAGACTTCTTATGCTTTTCCAACCCACTTGGGCTGAGATATGCTTTGGAACAACCCTCACATCGTAGGAGGTTTTCTTCCTTGTGATCCTGTCCTCCATGCGTAAGTCGATGCGTTCTCATCTGGAAACCAGTATAGAACTTCTTCTGGCAGACGTCGCACTCCACCTGCTTGTCCCCTGCGTGGCGCTTCTTGTGACTCTTCAAGGACGAGCCATCGCTGAATCTCTTATCGCACAAATCGCATTGGTATGGTTTGGTGCCTTGGTGGATGATTTTATGTCGCCTCAGGGCACCATGGCTCTTGAAAGACTTCTCACACTCGGTACACTTGAAAGGACGTTGTCCCGTGTGGGTGTTGAGGTGTTCCTTTAGCATCCAGCAGGTCTTGAAGCTCTTGGAGCAGTGTGGACAGTCCCAGGATGCATGAGTTGATTCATGCCTGGTCAGCTGACGCACGCTCACAAAGGATTTGTTGCAAACAGGGCACTGTACACGTTTACCACTGCCTCCTTTCTTCTCTGTCTCCGCATTCTCTTCTTCATCGTTTGAATCAGACTGTGGCTCTTCTTTGACCGTTATGTGCAGCAGCCTCTGATGCATCTTTAGACCTTTCAGTGATGTAAACGATCTTGAGCATTTTTCGCAATCAAACTTTGAACCTTTCTTCTTTGAGGACGGTTCCTCCCAATCACTGTCATCAGAGTCATCTCCATCAGCTCCCACTTCCTCCTCTTCTTCATCCTCCATATCATCCACCATCTTCTGTACCCTTTTCTGTACTTTGGACCCTGCAGTAATGTCATCATGCTCGGCTGGTGTCTGGTCCATCAGAACCTCCTTTATGTTTAATCGCTCGCTCAGATCTTCAGACTCATGTACATCCATGTGAAAGGTGAGGTAGCTCTTCTTGGTGAATGTTGACCCACAGATGTCACACATGAACATGGTGACTTGACTGTGCATCTTCATGTGCCGCGCAAGAAGTGCCTCATCCTCAAAGCACGCCCCGCATTCATCACACTTTGCCAGGGAGTGCTTCTGCCGCATGTGCTTCAGACGCTGCCCATCTGTGTCAAAGAACTTGCTGCAGTAACGGCACAGGTAGGGCGACTGCTCCTTAGCATGGGATTTCTCGTGGGCTCGGTGCTGACGTTCCGTCCGGAACTCTCGCCAGCAGTAATGACAGACCTGTTTTGGGGAGTCTGCAGTTTTCACTGGAGTCTTTACTGGAGTGTCTTTCCTAGGGGTACCACTTGGCACAGCCTCAACAACCTTCAAGCTGGAATCACTGTCTGGTATTTCTGCAAAGTAATAGGGAAAAAAAAATGAAATACACTAAAATCTTCTGAGTTTGCTTTTATATGGATAAAATATACAAATGTGAAGGAAATCACCAATTTTTGAGGTCTTTCACAAATTTTGAGGGGGCATCAAGATCTAAAAGAGCTCTACTGCACAAAAAATGGTGTACTTATTCAAGAGATATTTTAAACCAATTCTTACTACATGATGTGATGAAGGTTTGGTTAGTATTACATTCAGAGTTGGAAATTTAGTTTGGAATTATTTGATTATTTAAAGTTATAGCCCTCAATGCTGCTCCTATAGAAAAGATTACTTTGATAGATGTAATATCAGACTAGGGCTGAGTCATTAAGGTTTTTTGCAAAACGGTTATCCGTTTTAAAAACACGGGCGGTTTCATATAACCGCTAAAAAGTAGGGGGAAAAAAGGAAAAAAAAAAAAAAAAAAAAAAGCTTTCCTCGCAAATGCCGAAATAATGCTAAAATTCACATCTCACACCTACAAAATGTCCTTCCAATGTACATATTTCCTTGAAAGTGGTTTAATTTGGTTGTAAACTAACAATAAAAAGAGAAATTATCAGTTTGTTCTTGGCTCCGAAAGACCGGGTTTCGAATGATACCATATGATACTAACTACATCAACAGACATGAAAATACATATGTGGGTCTGTACTGAAATTCAAAAAATTTTATTTTTTCCAACCTGTAAATTCATTCTTTACTCGACATCCTCCATTAAAAAAAATTATATCAGCTGTCAAAATTATAAATACATACTTTATCAGCGCTTTTAGGCTACGATTTCTTCAATTTTTGCTTCTTGAAGTCGTTTAAACGCTGTTTAAACGCCGTTTAAACGTTTTGATTAGGGGTGGGAGTTTCGGGTATTTTTTCAATTCGGGAACCCGACTATTTTTCGGGCGGGTTCCCGGTTACCCGAAAATGAAATAACACGAATTACAAGCCAATATTTACCCCTAAGAAGCTACAAACACTGTGGGAAAACTCCTTTGTGTTTGGCAACTGAAATAAACCATTCGAGGAAAAAACAAAAACAAAAACAACAACAACAACAACAAAACAGGCGGAGGAAATCGCGTGGGCGCAAGACAGGATAGGCATAAGCCGCCTAAATCTAATCTGTAGAAATTGTCCACCGTCTAATCATGCCAGCGCGCCAGCGGCTTAGGTAGTCACGCGCGGTCAACAATCCCTCGCACATGTTTATCCAAAATACATGAATGTACATGTACTTATAAAAAAGGAAGGGGAATACAAAGAAATCTTATGAAGAAAAACTCGTTTGAGACGATGATCATGATGATTCTTAATAATTTTGTACGTGCAGCTCTTGGGAATTTTGACATCGTGATCGTAGAGATCGAGTCACTTACAGTGTACTCACTTTGTACACAAACTTCACTGTTCACACGGAGTATTGATTTGCCTGGCGAAAATGGCGAGCTTTCTGTAGTATCTACACTCCTCATACTCTAATTATACACATTGCGAGTCCTCACGCACGCGGTCATCGTCTCACCGACAGTTTCATTCTCAACGTGTGATCAACCCGCCAATTATTGAAATTCACACACACGTACCACTACTAGTACACATAAAATCATCAATACATGCCGGGTCCTCTCTCTTCGCCAGTAGCACCATTGATATCATCATCGATCATCATAATCATCAAAGACATCATCATCATATCATCATTATCAAGATAATAACATCATCAAAACAATTATCTTCATCAGACATCAAATATCATCATTCATCAAACTCATCATTCATCAAAAAAAATCATCAAGCCAACATTTTCTTCTCTGTCCGACTGCAACTTCATCCTTTAACACACACATGCGGTTCCCTTTTGAAATTCGATCTGTTTATACAAAGCGCCATTCCGCCCAATGCCGCCGCGGTTTATGAAAGGAAAAAAGAAAAAAGGAAAAAAAAAAAGGCGCATACCTTCATTGGCTGGCTGGCATATGACTTGTCATGACTTGTTATTAACGGACCGCTCATGAAATGACGTCACAAGCCCAATTTTATGAATGAAAATGTTAATCGCGCGCACTGTAGACATCCTTTGCTTCTCACAGCCTTGCTTTTCACTTTCGCATGAACAATGAAGGATATTATTTTGGATATATCGTTCATGTACTGATTTCAGTAATTGGTAACTTCTTTGCTAAAGTTTCAGGATATTGTGACAGTGTCAGATCGTGATCGTCGATGTTAAAAATACCTGTTTAATAGTGTACGAGTTGTGAGATGCCACGTGCGAGTGTGGAGCGACTGTTGAATATGCATGAGTTTGTAAACTTTACGCCCGTTAATCGCTCATAGGCTTATCGTTCACTGCAAAGAAGGGGGAAGGGCACTAAATGCAAATTACGTCATGGGTTCAATGAACCAATGAGCAGTCTCCGAATAGCGGCAGTGAGCTTTGCTCTCTGTGTATACGAATGTGTAAAGTTATGTTTCACAGTGAGTTGAACGAATCAAAAGCGCATCACTGCAATGGTGCGCTAGAGCGCTACATGGATTTTTTTTACATGTAAATAGTAAATGGCTGTTCGACGTTCATCTACCGCCTTGTCGTGTACATACATAGGTGATAATTAAATACTCATTTTCGGGTATCGGTTATCTAATATTTTGACCCGGGTCCCGAGGCTCTCGGGCGGGACTCGGGTACCCGGTTTTTAGTCCCAGCCCTAGTTTTGACTCAGCCCTGTATCAGACATTATTTAGAACAGGGGCGGATCCAGGATTTTGGAAAAGAGGGGGCACAGAGCCGGAAAGTACACAATTAAGGGGGAATTTTTTTTTCATTACATTAAGGTATGCCAGTTGGGTTTCAAAAGAGGGGGCACAGGCCGGTTTTCCCCCTATGTAGATCTGCCACTGATTTAGAATACAAACAACTCTCACTTGGTGAATCTTAAAGCCAATTTTTTTTTTACAAATGAAACAATGATTTTTAAGTGATTTTTTTTTTGTCGCATCAAGAAAATAAGCACTTCTTTGTTTTCTTATTTTATCAAGGCATTTCAAATCGAGATTTTCATCACAAATCAAATCAAACTGATTTATACATGTATCATTCATTGGTTAACATTCTATCCATGTGGGTGAATATCAAAATGCTCAGTTTCAATATAGAACAGTTTATTTTCAAAGTGTGAAGTAAATGTATTTTCAAAGTGAATGAATTATTAGTGATGTCCTAGAAGTTAAAGATGCATGGAGCTAACAACTGATCTATGATCTTAACCAACAATGCAAAATGCCTCTCAACATTCAATTCCTGAGCAAATTTCAATCTTACCTTGAATGTCTGGAGAGCTTGGCACTGGCTCTGCTATGGCTAGTGGTTGTTTTTCTGGAATCATGGTACATGTCAACCCTGATTCTGGTGTCAAGGTATTTGCACTCTGATTGGTCAACCCAGCTTCTAGCATGGCAGTATCTGCACTCTGATTGGTCAATTCAGCTTCTAGTATGGTAGCAGCTGCACTCTGGCTGGTCAAACCAGCTTCCAGGATGACAGTATCTGCACTCTGATTGGTCAACCCAGCTTCTAATAAGGTCCCATCTGTGTTCTGATTGGTTGATTGAGTATCTTCAGCTATTGTTTCTATAGTGTGACTGGTCGACTCTGTTTCTGGGGCTGATGCATCAGGAGGGGTGGAAGAATCCTTGGCACCGTCGATCTCATCAGTCTCCAGAATCTGAACAAAGGTTTCCGAGTTATCTACTATATGGGTGGAATATAGATAGAGAGAGAAAAAGAGAGTGAGACATAAAGAGAACACAACATCTTTACAGAGAGAGAGAGAGAGAGAGAGACAAACATAAAAGTAAAGTAGCAGATGTACTTATCAAAGACAGCGAGATATGGGCAAAGACATACAGACACTTCGACAAAGAGAGAGAGAGAAAGGCAAACAGACACACATGGGGGACAGAGACATACACAAAGAGAGAAAGAAAGACGTACATGAACAAAGAGAGCTAGGTAGAAATAAAATATGCAGTAACAGAAATAAGCACAGGCAAAGAGATGAGGAGAGAGTAAGGAAGGGGTGAAAGAAACAAATCCCCCAATGAATTCTTAGTCTTTCGAGACCAGTCACATATTAATGATGATTTCATAACAATCATATCAGTCTAATTAGAAACTGTACATGGTGCTCACTGATTTATGCTTTCAGCGCCAATTTTCTCAGAACTGATACTGGCTTCTAGCATGTATACACCGAATATACCGCTATCTTTATCAATGGTCTGTGACCAGTACTATACCTGTAGGATGGGCGACAGAGTCAGGTGGAAGCTCTTCATGGACCTCCATCCCAGCGGTCTCTTGTTCTACCGGTATCTGAACATAGATGCCTTCCTCTCCTTCCATGGGATGTAGGGCCTGACCTGGAGAACAGAAGAAAGCATTGGGGGGAGGGGGGTTCAGTTTGATATTTATTTTGAAGCTAATGCACAGTTTTGTTACCAAAAAGGAAATTGAAAAGAAACATGTTAAATATAGTCTCATGTTGTTTTTCATGTATCAAAAGATGTTTGTACGAGATCATTTGTTGATCATTTCCGGTGCATTTTACCGTAAATATATGTACGTTAGATCACGGCAATATATATTCCTAAACTAGGACCTTTCCACCCTGATGGTTCCCTGCACAACAATCTTGAGGCTTCGCACGGAAATAGCATGTGTGTCAATGTGTGTAGGTTTTTGAACGTGTGTATGGTGCATAATGCACGCTGAAGTTGTTGGGAGTTTATCACTGACCCAGCAGTGCCAGGAACTAATAATATTTTGCCTCTCATTTGTTTAATATGCCACTTTAGAACGTGAAATCTTGACAGCATCTTTTTATTGCTAGTATCTTGCTACTTATCAACAAAAATCCAATAAATCTGTCAAAAAGTTTTTGGGGGCTTACCAAAACTAAACATTAAAGCTCATAGACAGTCTTGGTAGCATAAATCATACTGGCAAGAAACTTATCAAACATAGTCACATACTACTCTCCTGTTATCATAAGACGCATGCACGAGATTATTTAACATTCCATTCACGATTTCGAACAAATTTTAGTGTAAATATCTGTAAGATATTCACTGCTTTTCACTGCCTCATGCTAAGACCATATCCACCCGAAGGTTCCCCGCACAATAAACCCAGCGCTTCGCACTATGTGTAGCGTATTCTATACACACAGCAATCCTAATGTGAGTAGTGTGTGCGGCCGTTGTTTGAATTAACATCCCCTCTTTTTTGGGCCAGGGATTTTTATTACTTTTCACCTCTCATTCAGTAAATATTTCACTTGAGGAGGAAAAAACTTCACAGCATCTTAGTTATGTTAGTACCCTGCTATTTATCAACAAAAATCCAATAAATCTGGCGAAAAGTGTTTGAGGGCTTACCAAAACTAAACATTAACTTTTACCCTTTCAGGACAGGAATTATTTAAGAGCTAATTTGATCACCTTTTGTTCTTCAAATTTGCAACAATGATATTTTTCTTTTAGAGCTACATGGTTCTAATAAGGTGTGATGTCTTTGGAAACAATATACACGGTTAGAAACTTTGTCGAAAAGATGGAAAAATTGTCAATTTCAATAAGAAACAATGATTTTGAATCTCTTAATGTGTTGCCCATTTAAGGATTTTAAAGCTTATTCTTGTTTTTTAAATTCCCTGCTATCAAACACAACACGGTCATGCAACAAAAATGGACAGAGTGTGCAGAAATTTTTGCTCTTTCTACTCATGTATCTGGTATATTTTTTAGAGCTCTGAATCAAAAGTTATTGAGCCAAACCACAAAATGTGAGCAACTGTCTTGAAAGGGTTAAAAGTGAATACAGGTCAGGTAGTGATTGTTAAAAATTAACACTGATCACAGACAACACTTGGCTGCATGAAGGTCTCTGTGTTTCAACCACAACTTGCCACTCATTCAAATTTACATGTAAACTGGTTTTAATTTTGCAGGGGGCATGTTTTTCTAGGTTTACCACACTGTGTCGGAGTTGGGCTTTTCAGTGGAACCTCATTATAAAGAACACTGTTATAACAATTGAACAAACTCTCGTTATAACAAGGTAATTTTGCCGGTCCCACTTCTTTGTATTCTACTGTTTTCTAGCCCTGATATAACAAGGTTTCAATATACATGTAAAGAGGTAATTTCCTCAAGGTCCATAGGAGTTTGTTATAACGAGGTTCCACTGTATTGCTAATGTTCAATAATTATAGTCATGGATTGTAATTCCGAACTGATTGTATTACCGAACGCGTACAGTTAAGCGCCTAAAATGGGTTTTCATACGCGGGGGACTACGCGTATGAAAACCACACTATTGAAACAAAAGTTGTGTCTTTTTCCCATAGGTTTCACACGTTCGGAAATACAGTATCTTTTTCAAGGGACCAAAACGCCGTGTCGTTGGGAAGGGGTTCACTCGGAAGGGAATATCGTATTAAATCTACGTTGTCTTTTAAAAATTCCATCAACTTCTTTTTCTGTAGGACTTTAAGCATTCATTACGTAAGTTTGATATTTTATTTGCTATCGTTGATTTTCTGAAAAGTGTTCGGACACTGGATCCACCACCATACCTTCTTCACTAAAAGCCAGATTAACTGAGATGACAGGCTGACCGTTCTCATCCAGGTGCTGGGTCACATGACCAGATCCATCCTCCGATGCTAAATGAACCTGACCATCTGAGCTGATGATCTGAAAGGTTGTGTTTCCTGAATGATAAAAATAAACACAGAAAGTATGACTACTGTATACGCCATATATTTCGTGGGGGTTTTATTTTCGCGAATTTCGCGAATCGCGGGTGGGTCGCAAATTTAACAACACGCCAAAATATTTCCAACATAAGAAGTCAGTTGAATTTGATGTCTCCTGGTCAGAAATTCACCACTTCGCTTTGCAAAAGTACATCATCACTGCTGTTTGTAGATTTGAGAATTTTCCGACCGCGAATTCAACCACTCGCGAAATAGTCTGGTTAGTCCTATTTGCGAAAATTTATGGCCGCGAAATTTATGGCTTATACAGTATATTATAGTGGCTAGTTCACACGACCCTCGAAGCTAAAAATCTGAATTATCCTAGGAAATACATGTACATGCATTTCCTTGTAAATTGCCAACCCAGGACCTGACCCATCTTCCAATGCAATGTGAACTTGACTATCAGAGCTGATGATCTGATAGTCTGGGAGCCTGTACCCAAATAGTCAACCCATTTTAATGTGAGATTTGACCCCTTAAAGTTCCTTAGACTATCTATGTCATTCACAAAAAGCTTGTCAGCTCGAACGAAGCTGCTGGGTTTGGTCCCCAGAGCCCCCGAAAGGGGCCAAAAGTCGGGTCGATTTCAACCCATCTAACATATGCGCTAAACTTTGTAAGAAGGAAGATGTAATTAACACATGAATTCCGAAGCTGTAATCTTAGCATTCCATTATTGCTTGTAAACATGTAAGTTCAGGGGCCTGTTGTACAAACAAAACTTGCATTTGAATGCAACTCAGGAAAATCAAATGCAACTTTACTTTCAGCCAATTAGAAGTGGGCATTTAGGACTTGCGTTTGATTTTTAGGAGTTGCGATTAAATGTAAGTTTTGTGCAACGGGCCCCAGAGCTACATTGTATCACGCTTTGCGCGGGAGGGGGGCACATCCCTCCTCTTGACCTCCTCCCTCTGCACACTTTGTGCAGATCTTGCTCGCAGGGACAACTGTGGAGCCATACCTCGCAAGAATGTTGCTTCTACTTCTCCTCCCATCCTTCCTTACCACCCCCCTTCTTATTTTTTCCCTCCTCCTCCTACTTCTCCTCTCGCCAACTTATACATGTACAAGCTTATCTGAAGATAACCTTGTACTCCACAATAGCTTTTACTGGTGAATAGGCTTCAATAGCATGTGCATGTATCAGCAGGCTATGGTCCATTCTTGATCATTCATACATGAGAGGAAAATAATTATTCAAAATTTCACTTTCAACTCTGAAATCTCAAATATGTGGCATAGTAAGACTTGAAGAGTCCCTGAATCAGGTAATCTACATGTAGCAAATTTAAGAAAATTAAATCTTGCTTAGAGCAATTTTGTTACCTGATTTTGACTAGCAGACCTACTGCAACAGTGTATGATTGACACAGTCCCACCAGAGAAAAAAATATGAAGGGTCTAAGGGCGATTAGCCCCCGAAACGCTTGAAAAAGCCACCGTCAAATAATATTTCTGCCCATGGGTCGTAGTGCATTAAAATCTCTGAACACAATAGGTGGACTTCAAAGTAATTTTTACACTCAGTCCCACATACATGTAGGTGAGGACCTATGAGCACCTCTCCCCTCTCCTTCCTCCCTCCCTCCTCTCCATCTCTTTGTCCTCCTATTTTCCATCCTTTTCTCTTCCTCCCTCTCTCTCTCTCTCCTTCTTACTTTCTAATGAATGATCTTACCATGAGGTTCTCCAGCCAAGGCATTCATGATGATCACAGCCTCTCTATCCACTTGTTCATCCAGCTCGACCTGACCTTGCTCTATTACAACCTCCTCCTCTTCCATCTCTCAATCTACATAACAAAGGTCAAAGGTCAATCGAAATATTGAAAAATATTATAAAATATTTATCTTATTAACTTTGCATAAGTCGCATCTGTTGGGACCACCAAAAATAGTTTCTGAGTTATGTAAAAATCGACTTAGGAAATGTAAATAACACATATTTTGCATAGTTTGGTCAAAACAATTGATTCGACTTAGGGAAAGTTCGACTTATGCAACTTTGAGTTATGCAAAGTTAACTGTATCTTATTCCCCCCCCCCCCTCCCATACAATTAGTAAACGCCTGAGCTCCCCCGCGTAAAATCTGGCCTAAAACTGCTCCCAAGGTATCAGAACTGAAGTCTCAAGACTAACGGAGATATCGCATGTGCATCTCGCGCACTGACTATCTTTGACAGCAATGTGCGATTGGACACAATTTTCAGATTAGAGTAGCGGGACCGCTGATTACATCGCTAAAAGTAAAATGTGATATTTAAGGATATTTAATTTATTCATTGCTACTGCGGTTCCCCTGTGACTTTGGTATGTATTTTATGTGTGTGATATGTGATATGTGATATGCTCTCATGCTATGCATTTTAAAGTGATTTTGCCATGCATACATGTACGTCGTACCTGCCCAATTCTCATCCCGGCCGAAAACACCATCCTTTACTCTACACTTTCATTACTAACAAAGTTTCCTTAAAATCTGACAATTTACCAGCATTATCCCAACGAAGGAACAGTAAGAACACTGGCAAACGATGAAATCCCCGCATGTGTCAAGAAAAACTTTGGTGATGGCATCTCCGATGTATCACAAAGACATACAAAGTCAATTTTTATATTTTTGACCAATCAGAATCAGCGGAATAAAGAATTTGTTCAGACAATATCGGATCGTGCCAAAAGGCCGCCCCGAAATGCGGCTGAGCGTGAAAGACTTCGAAACATCGCACCGAGCTGTGTGTAAATGGCATGGAGGTCACATTCACTGCAATGCGAATGATCGCGGTCAGCGCTGCTGTCTGCACTTTTGCTCGCGCAACTGAAGTGCCTAAGGTAAGCCTAAGGCTAATATTAGGGTGTCCGGAGAAAAAAATTATTTCTCTTATTTCAAAATGATATTAAATTTTCTTTCTGGATTTAAATTAATAACCATGAAACTGACAGAAATATGATATTTCATGAAAAATTCCGGTTAATTACTGTAAAATAAGAGAATGAAATCGGACCATTTTTCAGCTTTTTCCTGCCATAGGCTACATGTATGTAGTTAAGAAATGGGACACACACAAATCCAAATTTTGAGCTTCCGAAACCTGTTACGACTTTATACTTACATGACTTAATGTCAAAAACTTGACCTTTACATGACCAGATAGGAAATTCTACAATCTTTCTGATGGTATGAATTTTTTCAAGGTTTGAATATCAGATCACAGTGTAAAATTGCGAAAAAGTGACAAAATTTGTGTAAAACAGATATTTCAGTTTCCCATAGGAAGCACATGGGGAAATGGCAATCTGAATACACACAAATATAAGGGTTTGCAATTTATCAGGGTTGGCATATTTCCCGCTTCAGAGGCTTATTTCCCGGACGCCTGGAAATAAGCAGTATTTACCGCTTTTTACTGGTATTTACCGCTTTTTACCGGGAAATACCGGGAAATATATTTTTCCACTCACTTGTTCATAGGGATTGTCCAATTTTGAACATAATAACAATGGTGGTGAGTATAGTTGCTCTGGTGTGTACTATATGTGTGTGTGGGTGTGTGTGTGTGAGTGTGTGTTTGTTCGTGTGTTAGTCTATGTCTGTTATTTTGGCTGTAAAAAGATTTTTTTTTTTCTGTAAACATTTTATCAAAAGTTCAAAACCAGCAATCACTAGTACACATGTATACAAAAGCATTGATATACTATTGACTTACAAAAACCAATTACATACAGTAGAATATAAGATGGGTTGTATGTAACAAGGTTTCTGATTGGTAAGATGTGGGTCTTACCAGTGCGTAATTCGTTATATGTCACGACCGTGCAATATAACGTGTTATATTTCCCGCTCTGGTGTGTTCTATTTGTGTGTGTGGGTGTTTGGGTGTGTACATGTACAGGTATGCAGTGTGGATTTAATAAATTTGTTTGTGTGTTTCTGTTGTGCTGCTAATTATTTCAGAACAATATTTTCAGTTGTTGAGGCTAAAAACAAGTAAAATTATTAATAAATAAAGAATTAAAATCATATTTCCCATTTTTTACATATTTACCGGACGCCCATCATATTTACCGGACGGTATTTACCGCCGGTAATTACCGCCACCTGTTTTTACCGCCCAACCCTGATTTATCTTTAATTTTCTAGTGAGCCTAAAAACTTGACCCTAGTGTCAAAAGAATGACCAGGATTTTTTCTTTCCATACATTCCAAATATGAGATAAAAATTAATTCAGATCACATTGTATTAACAGGATGATTTTGCCTCCCAAATTGTGCCATTTTTTCCCCCTGAATCAGCACGTTTTTAAGCTGACACTTTTCAGTGTGACTTCAGACACAGTACTAAGTAGATCTAGATCTAATCAGTTATTAATGTCAACAGGTCAACATGGTCAATAATTTGCATAAACATCTGATCAACATTCACAGTCTTCAACAACCCGACATTCAAATTCCGCTCTGAAGATCATGAAACAAATCACAATGCCTCATAACGTCAAAATATTTACTTCACACACAACTTACTGAAGTCAAGACAAGAATAGACACACGGAACGCTACGTGTGGGACTTTTAGTTTTAATTGTTGCAATGACTTGACAATGACAATTGGTGCGACAGCATTGTGTGCACTGATAAATGCTACCATTCATCTGCATTCACACATGTAAGGAAGATATTTACTGTCATCAAAGCATGTATAGTCGGTTTATTTACCTTTCCTTCGGATATCCCAGGTTCAAAATGATAGTCGGAAACGCAGATATGCTGCAAAATTATCACAAAATTTGAGCATAAGCCAAAGTTCATCAGCGCTCATATATCTCCGGCGCAATGCTATGCATGCTCGGCGCGGCCTAACGCAACGGTAATTTGTGTCAATTGCATGTAGAGGGCGACACAGCAAATGCGGACGACACATAATTGTCTTTTTTCTAATATAAGGGGAGAATCCAAGCAATGCCTATAAGTATAAACAAGCATAAAATATCCTCAATAGACCGGTTCGGTAATGTTTCAAATTTTATACATACCTTTCAAACAAAGGTTGTTCTTGACAACCTGAAAGCTTGCACGAAGCTTTCCGGACATAGCAACAAGTAATATTATGCAAACTGGATACCAAGCATTCAGATTTAAGATTTTATTGACTGTTTCAATCATATTAACATAATACTGTAGTGCATATCATACCTGGGGATACCTAGGGAAGATACTGAACGCAGGCACTAGGCCTCTGTATTCAGTTCCAAGTTCTTCTTCCTTTTTAACTCTTACTGTGCCAAGGGGTTTAGCTCTCTTCAAAATTTTACCAAATTGTGATCAATGCTTACTTTTCAAATGTCTGCACATCATTAACCATCTGTTATTTTACAAAATATTGTGTACAAAACCTGCAGGAAATTTAATACCATTTCTTATGATACCAAACGTTATTACTTTACCCAACTTTATGCATAAGAATTATTGAAAATTACATTTGAGTTTCTTTTTTGTCCATTATTTTTTGGTTTCCCATTTGTTTGCTATATTTCAATGTTGAAATATGGTAATATCATTTTAAAGATCTGCAATTTTTTTCTGAAAATTTCTATGGTAGCATATAATTATAATCATAATTTAGAATGCTTGATTTATGTTCAAAATTTTGATTTTAAATAACCACCATATACCTTTCCTGTGGTCGAGCAATTGGTGAATGAAAATGACAAGTCTATCTGTCACATATACGTGACATCGGCACTGAAAGAGTTAAGATGGCTGGATCATTTCCTGGTGCAGGCGACTCATAGTCGTACTTAATCAGCTCACTTTTACAGCACCTATCCAATGCGACTTCAAAACTGTGCACACTCGGGGCAGTAATGGTGTCGTTAGAGAGATTATTCCATGGTTTACGTATTCGTACATAAAAAGAATTTTTGTACCTCTGAGTTTTGGTCCTAGGAATAAACAGTTTCTTACTATGCCCTCTTGTCTGATCTCTGGATTGTAATACAAGATTTGGTGTTACATCAGAATCGTATTTATTAAAAATCTTGTACAATTCAATCATATCACCTCGAGCCCTCCTGTAAGCTAAAGTAGGGATATTCAACTCATCTCAATCGTTGTGCATAAGGCAGCCCCTTTAACTCTGGGACTAATCTAGTCGCTCTTCTTTGGACATTTTCCAAAGCATGGATATGTTTTTTTTAGGTGGGGGTTCCACACCGCATGAGCGCACTCTATTTGAGGGCGAACAAGCGATTTGTACAAAAGGCAGAAATTTTCCTTATCTAAATAAACAAAGGTTCGTCTGATTAAATTCATTAGACTATTTGCCTTATTGATCTTTGTATGAAGATGTTCTTCAAAATTCAGCTTATCATCAATCACCACTCCCAAATCTTTCTCAGATGACACTTGCATGAGGGCACTTGGTGAATCATCACATGTCATATTATACACAAATGGCCTTGCTGGGGCAGACTGGGAGTTACCAATGGTGAGAACACTACATTTCTTAGGGTTCAATCTTAGCAGCCATTTGTCAGACCAGCATTGGAGCCTATCAAGATCCCTCTGAAGGGCAATACGATCATTTTCATCTCTAATATACTTGAAAATCTTAGTGTCGTCAGCAAATAGATAAACACTACTCTCGGAAATAGTGTCAGGTAGATCATTTATAAACAACACAAACAACACAGGCCCAAGAACACTACCTTGTGGAATTCCACTCGCAACAAGACTCCAACTGGAAAACTCTCCATTCACACATACACGCTGTCTTCTCCCAACTAGAAATGCCTCAATCCAATTTACCACCAACACCAACTCACGTATGCCATAACTTCTAATCTTGGCAAGCAGCCGACGGTGGGGCACCTTATCGAAGGCCTTCATAAAATCTAAGGCCTTCGATAAGGTGCCCCACCGTCGGCTGCTTGCCAAGATAAAATAAAATAAATACAATAACAACAATAATATAACGATGTTTTTTTCCCCATAGATATGGGCACTTAACTAAATATCAATAAGTAAAATATATGATACACAAATATTGACCTATTAAGTGATGTTGAAAACAGTTGGACCTGATTAAAAGCAAAGCTTGTATATTACATGTCCAGAAACTTATATAACTTAATCACGATTGGGTCGTTCAATAATATTAAATTCATAAAGCATCATTACGAGAAGTGAATTATTGATAAGAGAGAATAAGTGAATTCTTGCTGTTAAACAAGCATCCGAATGCAAAGTTTATTATTTGTCAAAATTGATTAAGGTTATTGAAAATTCAGTCCTACATGTTAAATCACCAGGGAAAATCTGGGATATCTCATTTATCACAAGAACATATCACCAGTCGTGCGTAAAGTCGTTCGTAACTTACGAACAGCTTTATGAAACACCTCCCTAGAAACTTTAGAATTTTTGATTCGTAAAAAAAAGGATAGCTGTGTGAACGAACATGGGCATTATCCATTATCCTTATGATTTTCTTTTGTAAGATAGTGATTTTATCGGTAAGATATTTAGTGTTACCCGTTGGCCTATTTGTATGATGATAATTAGCTATCACTAATAAAATTTAAAAAACTTGAGATATCGAGAAAAAGAATTAGTGATTCAAATCGACGGGCAAAGGTTAAAGTGTCAAAAATCAGCTTTCCAGTCATAATACCTATCACAATTAATGTGTAAGTCAAGTTTTGGGGAAATTTGGTGTTTTTGCATAAATCATTATTAGGGCCTACGTACTATATCGTTGAATAAATTATGCTGGAGATATATCAACGGCGTCCAATTTTACTTATCATTATCACCCTTATACATGACCTTCCTCTTCGTATACAGCCCCAAATAACTAGCTACTCATTTTCTCTCTATATCCTGTCCCTAATTCTATACCTGTCTCTGTCCCCCTCTCTCTCACTCTCAGCTCACTCAGCTCACTGTCTATCAGTTTACTATCTTTCTCTCTCCATTTCCCCTTTTCGAATACGATATGTACATTATTTCTCCCACTTTCTCCCCGGTAGGCTTTCTCTCATGAGGCATCTCTCTCTCTCTCTCTCTCTCTTTCATTCTCCACCCGCCTTTCTCTCTCTCTCTCTCACTCTCTGTGGGACTCTCACATACCCACCTCTAATGTCTAAAGCCCACCGCTCACTATACGATCGGTCTGTGATCCGATTTCGGAAGAAAATGGCAAAGTATTTGATATAAACATTTAAACACATAAAATATTTTTGATTGAGGTTCTGAATAGTTATAGTAAAATCGAAAATACGGCCTATTGCGAGCTTTTTAGTCGGAGGAAAGGCCAAATCGGCTGCGAGTCGTAGTGACGTCAGAGCAGTCCTACGATTGTCTACGATTTGAAACTGATTTGGCCCTTATATTATTCCGGGTATAAGGCCAACAGCGCATCAAAATCCTATATATTTTTAAAATTCATATCATTGTTCAGAACCTGCATCAGGCAGATTTTCTTTTCGAACACCTATATTTAATGCTATTGCGATTTATTTCCAAAATCGGATCGTAGTCGACCGTATAGTATGCAGTGGGCTTAAGACCTATAATATTTCTACCATATATTTCTGTAGTCAGAAAGAAGTTTCTACTCTGCTCAAGCCATGATGTATAATATAAAGAATAATAACATATTATATGTGAGTATAATGGGCAAGAAACTCGTGCATACATAGTCTTATTCCTAATTCGTTTTTACAAACACAGGTGCAGCATTTATTGTTTATATATACGCCCTTTCCACAGAGGCTTTTGTGGTTTCTCAGTGACCTTTCAGTGATCTCAGAGTCTATGGTCTCCCTGGTCTCCATCAAGTTTTGAACTGGTTTAAAACAGTCTTCCAGTGGTCTCTGAGGGAAGCGATCTTTCAATGAGCGCTGAACGGCCTCATCAGTATTTCCATAATGTCTCGGCAATCTCTCAACACATTTTTGGTAAATTTTCCGCCAAAGCATTCGTGTCATTGGTCTCTTGGTCATTCAGTGATCTCCGTTGGTCGCAGCTACATCTCTCAGGGATTTCATTTGGTCTCTCAGAGAGCACCTTTGATTGCGCAATGAGCGCTCAATGAACTCTCTACTATTATGGTCTCTTATCGAATGCCCAACGATCACCAAGGTCACTCATAGGTCTTCCTAGATCTCTATGGAATCTTTTATCCCTCACTGAGTGCTCAAGGATCTCCCGAGCGTTTCCACAGGAACAACTTTTTTGGGTGTTTTGGAGACTGGAATGTTTTTGTCCCCTCACTGAGTGCTCAAGGATCTCCAGAGCGTTTCCACAGAAAAAACTTTTTGGGGGGTTTGGAGACTCTGAGAGATCTTGCCAATTTTTCGTCGCCCAATGGTTGCCCAAAGGTCTCCATCTTCTGGAAAGGGGGCTTGAGTGAAGTTTTTTACAACACAAAAGAAACAGATGTATATAAGGCCTTATACGTAAACTGTATTCTCAAAATAGTCGTAGTTTATCGTTTAGATATGGAATTCAAGTCCATTCGTGTTCTACATGGTCTTCTCATTATTGAATACCATGTAATTTCATTGGGCGTCCTGCTGCAACAGTCGTGTATTAATATTTCCATTGTGGGCCTTCAAAGGGGTGGTGGTGGGGGTGGGTGGGGGGGGGGTAGGGTGCATTATTGTTTTACACACTGCTCCTAGCTGTTTGCTGCTGTAAAGGTTAAAGAGAAACTTCTCCTTCTCCTTCTTTTTATCATTCTTCTTCTTCATTATCATCACCATCATAATCATATTCTTCTTCTTCTTAGTCTTTCCCCTTCATCATGTTCATCTTCATGATCATCTTATTCTGCGTCTTTTTTTCCCCGCACTTCTTTTCTCCTCCTTTAACCCTTTCGAGACAATTGACCACATTTTGTGGTTTGGCTCAATAACTTTTGATTCAGAGCCCTGAAAAATATACCAGATACATGAGTAGAAAGAGCAAAAATTTCTGCACACATTATGTCCATTTTCGTTAAATGACCATACTGCAATTGATCCCAGGAATTTTAAAAAGGAGAATAAGCGTTAAAATCCTTAAGTTGGCAACACATTGAGAGGTTCAAAATCATGGTTTTTTATCAAAATTGGCAACTTTTCCAACTTTTCGACAATTCTTTTAACCATGTATATTGTTTTCAAAGACATTACCACTTATTACAATCTTGTAGCACTAAAAGAAAAATATTATTGTTGCCAATTTGAAGAGCAAAATGTGATCAATTTACCCCTTAAATAATTCCTGTCCTGAAAGGGTTAACGTCTTCACTTTATAATAGAAATTCTGTAGTTCAGTCAATCCACAAAATATGGCACTTGCATTGTTTTGCTATTGCTGGACATTGACTAAAACGTATAATATGGGAGGGGGTGACCCCCACTCCTTTTTCAAAGACTGAAGACTGATCTGCTATTTGATATGCACGCTTCTACTGGCCTCTGAACATGGATGAAATAGAATGATTGGGGAGGGGTGACCCCTTTTCTGGAAACTTAACATGAGTTAAAATAGAACGATATAGGCGGGGGTGACTCCCGTTTCTCAGAGATTGATCTGATATCTGATGTAACGTTTCTGCTGGGCTCTTAACATATCCTTGAGTTCTTTATATTCCTTCTCAGTATATCGCCGCTTGGGTTTGATCTGTGTAGGTAAAAAACAAAAAAATATGATGAATATTTTCAATGACAGGACTATTGAAAAAAAGATAAGGTACTACTTTAGAGGCAGCGGAACGTCGGGCTCGGACAATGGAAGTTGGGAGGGGGGGGGACCTTTTGTCCGCCAAACAAAACGTGCATGCACCCCAACTTTCATTGTCCGAGCCCGACGTTCCGCCGCCTCTTTACCATGTTTACTCCTTCCTCTAAAGATAAAATGCAAAAGTTCCGATCTACATAATAATTTTATTACTATCCTAAGATTGTAGTACACTCAGAGAAATATTGGATCAGTCGTTTTTTTTTAATCATTCGAGGGGGGGGGGAGCATGTGCACATTCTCTAATCCATGAATGGCGGAAAGGGAAAATGAAATAAAAGAAAGAGTAAGGACGAATATGCATGAACGGAAGATAATGTAAAAAGAAGATGATAGCCCCCTCCTACACCCCCTCAGTCCTGAAGGCGGCCTTGTTCTTTAGCATTTCATTCACTTGATAAGACTAATGTCACCCCTCCCCAAAAACAGAAGTAAACCCTCAATGGCTGTACCAATGGTACGCCACTGTACAGGCAATAAAATATCAAATCACAAATGAAAGGACTGGTTGTGATAACTCGGTTGCATATTAAAAAGGCACTATACTAAACAAATTGAAGTTTTTGAATTGAACGTAATATTGATCATGTTAATGATGATTTTTGAATGGCCCTTAAGTCAAAGCCCTAAACAAAACTGTAGGTAGCGGGTCTTGAAAATTTTGATCCAGGGCAAACCATCGATTATGTACAAAGGACTAAGTAAACTCTTTGAAATGCCACACAAAGAGCTCTTCTATGAAATAGACCGGTTTACTAAGTTATTCAAATTTATGGATGTTTCTTTCCGGAGGACCTAGTGACCAGGTATTCCACCAACCTGTTATTAATAAATGGACTACAATACTAGGAATCCAGTTTGCATACATTACTTGTTGCTATGTCGGGCAAGCATCGGGCAAGCTTTCAGGTTGTCAAGAACAACCTTTGTTTAAAAAGCATGCATAAAATTTGAATATGTTAGTAAACCGGCCTATTGCGCAGAATTACAGCAATGGTGACAGTACCTTCTTTACTGCACCAAATTGACGATAGATGAGATCCAACGCAGAGGGAGCTGCTTCTCTTTCCTTCTGCTCTTCTTTCGATATTTGATAGAATGTCTTTGGAGTTGTTGGCTGATGATGTTGGATAGAAGGTAGCTTGGTTGATGTCGCGATTCCTGCCGATCTGTAGAGTATAATAAGAAGGCATTAATTTCCTTTTGATATATTGCATTTGTATAGGACTTCACCAATGCCGCACAAACTTATAAGGAAACTGAAAGAAACAAAGTCGTAAACAAAGCTATAGAAATGAAATTTACTTTTCAGTCCTTAACATCATTAAATTGAAAGGACACTGAAGGAAGAGGGAAAAGTGATTTTAAGCAAAGTTGTTTGAATGGCCCATTGGGATACTTCCTTTCCTTAAAATGTGGATGACACAATCGTTTTGTCCTGTCAATATTTGGCAAAATTAAGTGGGCAAATTGTTGTTTTCACACCACTTTGAATGAACAGATGAAAATTATATCTAAAAACCCCGAGATTATTCAATATGCTTCACCACTTCACCAGCTTTTCCCCTCGCTTGCTTGAATATGACATAACTGACATGACAATTCCCTGATACCTTATCAACTGCTCAGTATCACTCTCGCTTTTGGAACGTTGTCTTCCGTGTCCTTTAGGGGTTTTTGACGTTGCTTCGTGCTGTTGCTTTAATCGCTGCTTCGGACTTCGTTGTTGAATCGAAGCTGAATGACTACCGCCCTCATGACCTCGACTTAACGTCATGGACGTCGCTTCCCGGCCAATGCCGTCTCGTTGTTCGTCTAGGAACCGTGGAAGCTTTGAGTTGATTGGTCGAAGTCGTGACTCAAGACCAGCTGGGTGGCTGCCCTCATACCGTTTGGCGTCTGCTATGACCTAATATATCAGAATTAAATCAAATCTAATTAATGTTATGAAACAAAATCCACAGTGAGAGTCTTCGATTAGCTGTACGAGTGGAGATGCAAGGGGCATAAGAACTAACAAAAAAGGTTTTAAATAGAGCAAAGAGCTCTTAACGAAGCTCACCAGCCCTTTTCCTTTTTAAAGAGTACATATTATTGAATTATCACTATTGCCATTACAACATTTTCTTGATTATGCCAGTTTTAATATCAGTATGAACTGTTAATCGTTCATGATGTGGCATCGTTACTGTGCTCTACGATGAACGAAACAACGTAACTCCGCGCAACCAGTATTATAGCAGATACTGTGCCGTACGGCGGATTTAGCAAATCGGCCAAGGAACCAATTTTGCCCAGACGCCAGAAAACACACACCTTAACAAGAAACTTCTTGATTTCGCTGCTCACAGAAACATAGGTTTCATATGCGAGCTGAAGTAAGTCTTCTTGGTCTAGCGCAGAGCACCAATCTGACGACATCCGGGTACTAGTGCATCTCTTCTTTCTGGTTGACGAAGCTCTGTCGTCATTGGTAGTCTGCATCGTTTCACAGCCACTTGTGACGTCACACGTGCTGTTGTCGCCATTGTCACTATCCTCAAAAAGTTCGTTGTCATATTCACTGTCAGAAATGTGGTCATGCTTGGGGTCTTCATTATCATCATTAGCGTTAGACTGAGTCACAAGCGGAGCAGTGTGATTTTCGACAGTGTCCTGCTCACCTTCTGACCGTTGTTCAAGTCTTTGAGGAGAAGAAGAAGATGTTCGCTTTTCCTCGTGGAGGCGTTCGGTAACAAACACATTTCTTTGATTCCTTACGCCTTGTGCCAGTGTGGGAAGCTTAACGCCACTCGACCCGTGAGAGTCTTCCGGGCCTGATACTCTCTCCTCACCCGATGAAACTTGTGCACTTTTCTTCCTTCCTTGAATAGCGTTGGACCTAGAACCTGTCCTTGAGGCACCATCGTCATCAGTTTCGTAGCTGGCTTGTGGTTCTGAGTTTTCTTTCTGCTTTGTTTCGTTGGGCAAGATCCATTTGATTTTCGTAGGGCTACTGGGTTCCTTCACATCTTTCCGATCCTCGACATCTTTTTTCTTTTGATTGGTGGAATCTTCCATCTTTTGCTCTTGTCGATGCTTACTTCCTGTCTTCAAGCTCGTTGGAGCTCCGATTTGAGATTTACCCTGTCTCACAGATGGTTCTTGCTTTTCTTGAGGCATGTCCTTTGCGGAATGGGCCCGATTGTTCCTGCGAGTTGATGATCTTGATGTTAATTCCGTTCCGCCATTCTGCCCGTCTTCAAACCGCGGGAACATCTGCGAATGTCGGCGTGACAGTAGCATGTGCCTTTCGCGAGCTTCTTTAATTTTGTGGTAGAGCGACCCTGGTCCCCGCGGATTAATTGCAAGTCCTTTAGAAAGCATCGATGAGTTTGACTTCACGCCAGGAAGGATCACACCGTCCTCCTGTCGGAGTTCGTGAAGGAGCAACTTCTCAAGGATGGTTCGGTAGATGGGCACCTGAAACAATAATTTGAAAGAAATAGGTTAACTGAAGTTCGAGACATCCGTATAAGATTTTTAAAAAATAGACATTTTATGTGTTTGAAAACGATATGCACTTTTCGTTTCGTCCTTGGCCAATCAATAAGAATTACTAAAGCCCCCTCTCAAGAGACACTGGCGTATCCAGCAGAACCGGTCTAAGCCCTTTCTGCCATATCAATATATCGGATCGCAGTATAACTATGGCGCGCAGGAACAATGCCGATCTGGACACGCCATTGCGAAATTCCAAGTATTATAGTATTCTTGTAATTTTTACAGACAAAATTAATTTTTACCTTTTTATCTCTCACACGTTCCCATCTGTTTTGTATCTTGAAAACCACCATGGCACGGAGTTTCTCAACAGTCTGCGGATGTCTGCGCATGACAAGTTTGTGAAAACTGCGCAACTCCATCTCATACGTGTGAACAGGTTCAATGCATGTGACTGTATGGGTGTGTTTAGACAATCCACACACAGCTTCAATGTCTCCTGAAACAAAAAGTTATAATAATTACAATAACCATAAATGCATGTCTATCGCATACGTGTGTGAACGATTCATGACTTGTATGGGTGTGTTTAGGCAAGCCATATACAGCTGCAATATCACCAGAAAAAAAAAATACATATATATATATAATTGTAAGGAAATAACATATACAACAGCTTCGGCAACTCTCGTGGAAATAATTATAAAGGTGAGAAATGAAAATGAGAGAATAATGGTTGCGTAGCTTAAATCAAAGTTCCCCAGAGCTGTCCTCCCTTTTTGAATTTTTATATATATATAATTGTGAGAAATGAAATTGAGAGAATAATGGTTGCGTAGCTTAAATCAAAGTTCCCCAGAGCTGTCCTCCCTTTTTGAATTTTTGCAAAGGTTGAAAAAATGTCTCCGCCGGGAATCGAACTCGGGTCGTAGAGTGTTATTTTAAGTTCCCCTTTTTAGTAGGAAACACGGCAAGATATTGGATTTATTATTCGTGAAAATACATAGGCCTACTTATACTCACTCAAACCCTTGGTTGTAACCCCCAAATTTCCAGAAGATCTTACTGTGGGAGAGCAACCTTTTACACCCTTCCCAGTTGGTATTTAATATTGAATATATCATAGAAATTCTCAGAACAATACCCTTGAAAAAAAAAATCACAGAATTTTCCGCCCAAATTTGATGGAAAAATTCAACAGTACAATGCACCATCAAACATCAAGTTTAAACACCCAACTTTTAAAACAAAAATGTAATACCAGGGGAAATCTCCCCCCCCCCCCCCGTGCTCATGGGTATAGACACATTTAACTCACGTGGTGAGGTGAATTTTAACATTACCATGTACCAAAATCCTTCTATTTATAACCAGATTTCCAAAAAAGGGTTAGTTGTCTGGGAGTAGTTGCCGGGGGGGGGGGGGGGGGGGATAGTTATCCTAGAGGGTGGTTGTTCTAGGGGGTAATTGTCCTAGAGGGTAGTTGTCCGGGGGTAGTTGTCCCAGGGGTGGTTGTCCTAGAGGGTGGTTGTCCTAGAAGGTAGTTGTCCCCGGGGGGGGGGTCGTTGTCCGGGGGTAGCTGTCCGGGGGGAATTGTCCGGGGGTAGTTGTCCGGGGGGTAGTTGTCCTAGAGGGTGGTTGTCCTACGGGGTAGTTAGTCGGGAGGTAATCATCCTAGAGGGTAATTGTCCTAGAGGGTGGTTATCCTAGGGGTGGTTATCCGGGGGGTGGTTGTCCAGGGGGTAGGTGTACTAGAACCGAATATTACATCTGTCCTGCACAAACAACAAAGAACATTGACAGTGGCACAGTAATCTTACTTTTAAAAATAAAATAAATGGTTCTTAATATTCAACATTGAAAAAATAAATATCGCGAGTGAACACGTTTGGTGAGGAATATTAACTTCATATATCGCGTCATACACAGAGACCCTCTACAAATTTTCTTCTCCGGGGTCTGTTCTTGCACACACTCTGCCTCATGTCCTATATTGCCTATTCTTACCCCATATTCTTATAATCACACAACTGACTAGAAACATAGGCATACCTATAACTGCTCGTTGACCAACCAGACAGATCTCAACCATAGAATCAACTCTCGCTGATTTAGTATCCTTTCTGAAAAAGAGCGAGAGAGAAAGAGAGAGAGAGAGAGAGAGAGAGAGAGAGAGAGATGAAATATGGGAGATATATATATATAGAGAGAGAGAGAGAGAGAGAGAGAGAGAGAGAGAGACATAAACAGGGAAGGAAGCGAGGAAAAACACGCTTAATGACAATATAATCCATGCTCGAAATGCGAAGCCATCCTCATTCATCACAAATATAATCCTTTGATTGGTCTACTAGAAAATTTAGAACATGACGGACGTTTTATTTCAAAGAGAGAAAATGTGCATGTATATAAAATAGACATACTAGAATGTTAACACGATTAACAGCTGTTGATTGCTTTGTACCTGCTACGCCGAGATGCTCTGACGTCAGCCGACTGACTCTCTAACTGCGCATGTTCAGTCCAACTTTTCATTTTTCGATCAACCGTGACCAAAGCTGTGCCTGAGAGAAGAAAATTGACCTTCTTGATGACGTCACCTTGTTGTGAGATGTGGTTGCCATAGCGATATATCTTTCTAGCGATTCCCATAGCCATATAGTTCTTGTATTTTGGTTTCCATTTGCTGAAAACAAAATAATAACAATAAGATCTTATCCAAAGTGTGCTTAGTGATATCTAATATATTCTCACTCTCCATTGTATTTAGGTCGTAGTACCTCTTCATGTACTTAATTGATGTATAAGCCTACTCATCTAATTGCTTTCAAACATGTCAAATGAATTTTTTTTTTTAAAGATCTACAATATCCCGAGGATTTTATTGTTGAATTACTTCGTGTGGTTTTGATTCCAGTCTGAATCAGAAGCGGTACGCTGGTCTGCTGTCAGAAACTCAGAATACAACCAAAATTTAATGGATATGCGAATGAAAGAGTCAAGGCCTGGACTAGCCTCTAGCCGAGGCCTCTTGCTGCATTCTCCTGTAAAAGGCTGCCAACGAGAACGGCTGCCAACGAGACTACGAGGCGCGACTCGTAGTCTCGTTGGCAGCCGTTCTACAGGGGAATGCAGCATGAGGCCTCGGCTAGAGGCTAGGCCTGGACATAATGGAGGCGGAAATCTTCCGTTTGTGACGCAACAAGTTCTCCTGCTCATGAATGGATCAATTTTCACACTGCCGACAACTAAAACGAAATGAGGCATGTACGTACACCAGTCAGTTTACTGAGCACTTAAGACTGGAAACAATTTCTTACCCGAACAATGGATGACTCTCAACAAAAGCAATTCTCTCTTCCAAATCTCTCTTCTGCGCAGCTTTCAATGAACGAGTGTACAGATTCCGATCGACCACTATCATATCCGACTCCTCTTCGGCTACTACCGAAGCTCCCCGACGGTTGGCCGAGTCTATTAAAGCTACCTCGCCGAAACTTTTCCCGGATCCTAATCGAAGATAGATAACAGGAGAGTTATTAAAACTATGAACGAAAATTGAGGCGCAAGTGCAAACTGATAAACAGAAAATATTGATTAAAGGGTTTCTTTTCAAAATATTTGACCTATACATGCTATAGAATGCTTAAAATAATCCACTATGTCAGTAGTACTATTTATGTTACCAATCTTCTTCGGAACTCTTTTGGGTTAAAATTTTGAAGGGGGCATTTTACAATAACGAAAAAGAAATTTTCAATAAAGGTAAACCCTACAATGTTGTGCGTTATAATACGTGTGAGTATGCTTGTGTATGCAGTAGGAGAGGTGCAGGGCAGACCTTTAAAGGACTGGTTACTTGTGTAAGATAACGATAACGAGATTTTTCACTAATGGTACACCACAGAGTTGCCTTAACAGACACGAACATACACATACACACCATAATAGCAGGATGTACCTTTAATAGAAAATCTCGTTATTATCGTTATTGTTATCGGACTAATGTGACCCATGATTTAGCGGTACATTTCTTCTTATGTGTACTTATGGTATGCCATTTATATCTTAAAAGGGGGCAGGGGCAAGTTGTACCTCGACAAGTCCTCTAATTTGTAGCATCCCCCCCCCCCCCGGGTGTCTCATTAAGGCCTGTACATCATCCGCGTACACAAAAACGGATAAAAATGATACTTTCTAAGCATTAGGAGCGTAACCCGGATTACGCGTTTATGGTATCAAAAATAGCAAAAATCACGGAAAAGGGTGTCAAATTCAGAGGTAATAAGAAAAAAGATCAGCGGAAATCGCCGTTAAGGGGAAAAAACCCAGAGATGTTACAATTTCGAGAAAAAAAAATTGAAGCCCCCCCCAAAAAAAAAATAAGAAAAAAAAAATAAGAAAATAAGAAGACAAAAAAAAACTTAATCACATTTTGGGGTGATATACTCGAATAATATCTGAAAAGAAGAAGAAGAAGAAGAAGAAGAAGAAGAAGAAGAAGAAGAAGAAGAAGAAGAAGAAGAAGAAGAAGAAGAAGAAGAAGAAGAAGAAGAAGAAGAAGAAGAAGAAGAAGAAGAAGAAGAAGAAGAAGAAGAAGAAAAAGAAGAAGAAGAAGGAGGAGGAGGAGGAGGAGGGGGGGGGAACACGTTAAAACATTTTCAGATGCTTTTTGGTCCGAATTTTTTGAAGGGGGGGGGGCACGGGTCAGTTGTCCTCCCTAAATCCGTCAGTGCTTCTAATATATAGTTACCTAAAGAGCGTATATAGGCTCCTAATGCTACATTAGGACCAGCGCCGTTCCTTGGTGAATCGTCATCAAGATGATTAGGCCCCTCCCCGTCGTCGTCATTGGCAACGTATATCCCAACTGAGCCTGAGAGGATGGTGAAGAAGCTGTGAAGTGGTAACGTCAATAAAATATCTACATAAATATTCATTCATTTTTCTTCCTTTTCCCTCTCTGTTTATATTCAAAGGCAATGAAAAAGGTTCGATTATGATGTTTTATACTCTTAAACGGGTTTTTGTTGCTGTTGTTGTTGATAAGACTTAATGAATTCAAAAAGTTCATATTTTGTTCTTGAAGCGAGCAATTAATCTATCTTACTTTCCTTATTTACTTCAGTTTCAATTCAAATGATTTATTTCATAAAATTCATGTGAGTTAATAATTATAAACTTCGCAACGTGTGAGGATCTAACCCCCTGAAAAGGCAAGTGGTTTGAAATAGGAGGGGGATCAATAGCTTAAGAAATATCAAAATTATTGAATGTCATGGTTTCATTACGTATAGCTGGACCAAAGACAATGTTATGTATGGATACTCTGAAATCAAAACTGTTCATACTAACCAATTTCTTGTCACTAGAGTAAATGGCTGGTCACATTTGTCTGATAACGATAACGATAACGATAACGAGATGTTTCATTTAAGTTACACTCTAGATCTGCTCTACTAGTAAAGATCTCGTTATCATTATCGTTATCACACAGATGTGACCAGCCCTTAATAAATGATTGGCTTACCTATCTCCTCTATCACCCTGTTTTATTATGACGTCATTCTCTTTAAATCGCTGAAATCGGCAGTGTCGAACCAAGTCATACAAGATAGCTGTGGAAAGAAGGGATGGATAAAGAAATAATGAATGAGTAGCCATACTACATTAAAATTTCAAGTTTTTAATTTTATCCCACTCATGAAATGTTCCATAAATTATACATAATTATTCACGCTTTAAAGAAATGATAATATTAAATTTAAAATGGATGGGTGAGGAAAAGTCAAATGATCTATTGTCACTCTGTAAAAAATGTTATCATAATGAAAATACATGTATGTTATTCAAAAAGTATTGATAACACATTTTCGGGTGGCGATCAGGCGGCGCCAAAGTCTTTCTTTGTTTTGTTTTCTTTAGTTTTATAATGAAATACATTAAGCAATGCCACGTAAATAAGAGAAGACCAATCGTCATTTACGCATTCCTGTAACAACAAGGACAACAATAAAAATATGTAAATAGTTTTTACTGAAATATGTAAACTGATAAAGCAAAACAAACCTACCGTCCGCTAGATCACGGAAAAGGTCGCTCTTCTTACGAAACCATGATGAAAGCACCGTGACGTCACGATCTGTTCTCATCTCGGGTGGTTGCGATATGACAGCTACTACCTTGTGGTATGAATCCGCCATCTTGGACTGGTAGAACTCTCCTGATTTATTCTTTGAAGATGCAAGATACAACAGAAGACAGAACTCAGTTGGTATACGTCAGCCCCATTTCATTGGTTTATAGCTGTTAGGCCCAGATTTATTCTGTGGAGAGGCATTCTACCATGGGCGGAAATATGCAGGAAATTGGGCGTCCCCCCTAGCTGAGGAATATAATTGCGTAACAAATCTCCACCACTGCATTTTACGACACAAACTTTAATACTCATATCATAAGTATACACTGAAAGAATAAATTTGCCGCTCACAGTGGCGTAGCCAGGATTTTTCAATGGGGGGGGGGGGGCAGGCGTGAAGGATCCAACCGCATAGCCATAATAATATAATAATATCGATACAATAGACCTGTGTGGCATTGCATAAAGACTTACTATTATAGTAACTCTGCCATCAATGGTAACTACCATGGTAACGTTGCTCAAGAGCCAATCAAAATCCAGTATTCCATGAAAAGTTACTATAATAGCAAAGTTACTATAATAGCAAGTTTTATGCAACGGCTGGGAGGTGTTTCATAAAGCTGTTCGTAAAGTTACAGACGACTTTACGCACGACTGGTACCTGTTCTTGGGTGCTAATCAGATTCTCAATCATTTTGATTCCCATCAGCTAAAGTTGAAGTCCGATCTTTGTAGTCACACATGTTAAAACACCAGGGAAAATCTGGGATATCTCATTTAGCACAAGAACACATCACCAGTCGTGCGTAAAGTCGTTCGTAACTTACAAACAGCTTTATGAAACACCCCCCCCCCCCCCTGTTCACAAAGTTATTCAAAGTTATGGATATATTGGAGCGCCTTGAGGACCATTCATGGTGGATATGAGCGCTATATAAATATCCAATGTTATCATTATTATTATTATTATTTCTTTCCCGGGGACCTAGTAACGAGGTATACCAATTACCTGTTATTAATGAATGAACTACAATACTTGGAATCCAGTTTGCATATATTACTTGTTGCTATGTCCGACAAGCCTCTGACAAGCTTTCAGGTTGTCGAGAACAACCTTTGTTTTAAAAGTATGCATACAATTTGAATATATTTGTGAACTGGGGCCCGTTGCACAAAGAGTTGCGTTTAAACGCAACTCTTAAAATCAAACGCAAGTCCTGAATGCGCACTTCTGATTGGCTGAAAATAAAGTTGTGTTTGATTTTCCCAAGTTGCGTTCAAACGCAAGTTTTGTGCAATGGGGCCCAGGGGGGCGTTTCATGAAAGGACTTGTCAGATATTTTATCCGACAAATTTGCTCTCAGCCAATCAGATGCAAGGATTTCAGTAGCTTATAACAGTTGTCGGATAAAATATCCGACAACTTCCTTTCATGAAACGCTCCCCAGGTCTATCTGTGCCAGCGCGCGTACATACGTAATTATGTACTGTACTATGTGCATGTGGAGTGGGATGTAAGGGAGCCTGTTTCCCCTGACTTTCAGGGCTTTGAACAAAGTGCTTTGTAAGTATTTTGTGTTTTTGTAGATATTGTAGCATAATCTTATCTTAAAATCGTAGCGAGTGTTTCTTTGTTGGAGACATAAAATCGAAATATTTTTTCTATCAAGGGAGCACTTTACTTATATAACTTATCATGTGACAAACGCATCATCACATTCAACAAACTACTGCATGAAAAATTAATTTTTGTGCAATAAAAATTAAATTCCTTGCATGACAAATGACAACAACAACAAAAAAAAATTGTCAAATAAGAACCCCTTTCTCGGCAAATTAAAATTTGTCGTGACTAGATGAAAATTTGACACATACATTACAAATTATAATTTGTCAAGTAAGACCACACGCATGACAAATTATTCACCAAGTTATTAGTTTGTCAAATAAGACACCTATATGACAGATTTTAATTTGTCAATTGACTAAACAATATTTTCAGTGAATATCCACCCTTTCAGACAGCCCTACAGCCTCTAAATTGCCTCGATGTTAGGCCTGTCTATTAGATACAAAATGCACCACAAGGATTACTTTAAACATATTAATATATGTGTGTGAGTGCGTCATTTAGGAAGGTCTATATAATATCTTGATGTTATTTATTCGGTTGAGGTACACAAAATGTTAATACGTGATGTATTTTGATGTTCTCTGTAGGTTTCCATGGTGAGTGAGTATTCACAATCAATGGAAGGCTTTCGGTAACACCATGTATGTGGGAGCCTTTGTGAAAAGGCTGTTCATACACATTCTTTTGTGAAAGTAACCCATTTAATATGGGGCGTTTAGAGGAATTTTTTAAAAGTGAAAGCAAAGGAAACACAGGAAAGAGATGATAATGGAACGAAATTAAATTAAACACTTACACAAGACTATTTTTGGTTTTGGCTTTCGGTATTTATACACCCAAAATGAAGTGAAATGGAAAGAGGAAAGAGTGATCGAGATCAGGAAAGTTGTGAGCAGGTCACAGAAGTTTGGAGAGTGTAGTTCTGAAAAGAATTGTTTGTAATCCTCTGTAGTGTAGTTCTGAAAAAGAGTTTCCGAACTACGGTAATCTTTCGGTAAAGGAGTATATCTGTCTCGACGCGTGTTTTAGAGTTTGCTATATGTTCATCGTCAGGAGATTAACTTGATGTGATGTATTTTGTAGGCACCCATTTCGTTATTGTATGATTCATGTTTCTTAAATCCTTGTTTATTTGGTACACATTTCATTGACAGAAGAGTAAGGCAACATAAGATATTTCTAAAACGTACAGGTTCCAATAACAAATTATACACGATTTAAGATTTATTCATATCACACAGTTTTCTGAAAGAACATACATTTCTCCCTTCTTTTAGAATGAACTGCTGAGACTTATCAAGGGCGTACTCTTGAAATATCTGTAATTTAAATGAGGGGCGGATCCAGGGGCGGGGGCAAATCGGCTGCGGCCCTCTTTAAACCCAACTGGCATACCTTAAGTACACAGTTTTAAAAAAAAAATGCCTCCTTAATTGTTTCCTTTTTTTGGCTCTGTGCCCCCTCTTTTACAAAATCCTGGATCCACCTGGGAAATGGGTTTAATAACTAATGAATAAAGGAACACAATATTATTACAATATTGAATTTTGCTGAAACCTGTCTGGGGTTGATTACTAGATGCATGAGAATTGATTTAGGCTGTTTGCGCATTGTTATACGCTAAATGCTATTTAAAAGTTACTATAGTGAGCATTGTTTAATCAACTAATTTTACAGCTAATATACTTTCAGTTAGTGATTATAATGAAATATATTGGATGTCCTGTGAATTGTTTAGTAGTGTAAGTTGTTGTAGTAATAGTACTAGTAGTAATAGTAGTAGTATAGTTATATAGTAGTAGTATAGTTATAGTAGTAGTAGTAGTAGTAGTAGTAGTAGTAGTAGTAGTAGTAGTAGCATAGAAAAGTAGTAGTAGTAGTAGTAGCTGCACCCATAGTATTTGTAGAAGAAGTATAGTTGTCTATAATAGTCTACACTAATGCTTGCATGTATTTTTTTTTTTCAATACCTTCCCTTCAATAATCTTAAATTTTCTGCATATTCTTTTGGGGAGCTATATTATTTCATTCCCCGCTTTGGGCTGTACCTTTTTATATATTATAATAAATAATAAATGCAATTAATTTTTGAAAATACAGCAACCATGATAAAGGTGAAGTCTAATGTGATCAGACTCAAAGATTATTACCCGAAAGCTGCAGTTGAAACCATCCGTGTCACATTTTGTAAAGAGACAAAAAATAAATAAAATAAAATAACGAAAGGTAAGGGCCTGTCTGGTGGCCAGATACCGATTCAACCATTATGTGTTTATAAATCTCATTTATTTCATGAATTCTATGTATCCTTATATACGGGTTGTATTAAATAGCTTTTAACCATCCATTTGCATAAAAAAAAGTAATATAGCAGTCAAAAGTAATGAGATATATTCAACGAAATTCATCGATAAGAAAACTTATAGGCATTACCTTTGGTTGTACTAAATCTCTTCATGTGTTGCTAATACATATATCCTTTTTATCCGTTTTCTCACAGCAATCTCCAGTTTTCCTCTGACACAAAGATGACAATCTGAAGAAAAAACTAATTCTGTACTGTCGGCCAGTTTCACACATAACAACTAAAACACCCCTCCATCACGAAACGTATTACAAAAATGCATTTGCAGACAGCGATATAGCTCTTAACGAAATAGCAATTAAAACGGGTTACTGTGTAACACGGTATGTGCGGTGTAATTAGCCAGCTCACTGCGCACTGTTTTACTACAGTGTATAAAGGAGTAATTAAATCCTTTCGTTCTGTTTGCAGTTGTTCCGTTGCTAGGATTACATGATGCTTCTTGTTAGATAGATAAGTCAAATGGTCATACCATGGGAAAAAACCGAGATATATTCAGGAAGTGGTAAAAGGTGGAGGGGAATTCATCTCAATACCGAAATAATTTTCATCATTAAATGAATGCATTTGCTTATTAAATGAACCTCTTTTTTTTTTTGAGAATTAAAAAAAATCAGTGCTTATTTTCAAAACTATAAAAAATAACGCTTTCGTGCAACCAAGTCGGACTATCTGTGACTATGACTATTTCTTTTCCCCTTTCTTGTTATAGCACTTCTTATCAAATCACAATAATGTTCTCTGACGTGTCTCCTACAATAATGCTCCAAAGAAATACAAATGATAATTCATTTTGGGCTTCCTCTTCTGTAAAACAAGTTGAAAACATGTCATGTATTCACGTTGAATTGTAACTATCTAAAGGAGTTTTTCCATGTTTAACACAGTCTAATGTTTGTTAGATCTTGTAATTCCAGCGACCTTGCTTGTACGTATATTTACTTAACAAAATTTATCTCGTTTTCTGCGTAGTATCAGTCTTGTGTTACTTCATGAGGTGTGGCTCTTTGTCCCCCCCCCCCCTCTCTCTCTCTCTCTCTCTCTTTTCTACCTCTCTCCCTCTCTCTGTGTCCCTTCTCTCCCCCCCTCTATATCTATCTCTCACTCTTCCCTATCTCTTCTCTCTCTCAGCCTCTCTCTCTCACTCTCTCTCTGTCTCTCTCTCTCATTCTCTCTATCTCAGTCTCTCTCTCTCTTTCTCGCTTTCTCTCATAATTATGTAAGCCTACATTATATATACCCACAACAAATACGCACACAGTATTATCTAAGGCTATCTGTTCTTTTTTCTCTCCCAGTTTATCTCTCTCTCTCTCTCTTAATAATAAGGATAGCTCTTCTCCTTTTTTTCTCCCTTTGTATATTTTGTTATTTCTCTCATGTCTCTTCCTTGTCCCAGCGTCATACACGAGCCCCTTTTCCATTATTTTTTCACCCTAGAGCAATGTCCGATATTAAATCTCTGTCCTCCCATCTTTCTGCCCTTTCCTATCCATCTACCCCCATCATCCCCCCCTCTCTCCCTCTCTCAACCTCTTTTTCTGTCTGTCTGTCTGTCTCTCTCTCTATATCTTTTTTCTCTCTCTCTCTCGCTCTCTCTCTCTCTCTCTCTCTCTCTCTCTCTCTAAATAAATAAATAAATAAATAAATATATATATATATATATATATATATATATATATATATATATATATAAAAGTAAAATAATTAGTCCTGCGTCGGTTGATGAAAAATAACAAAAGTTCACAATAAATGAAAACAACCGTAGAGATGATAAAATATATATATATATATATATATATATATATATATATATATATATATATATATATATACATATATATATCTTAGACTGTGCTTTTGTTCTATTTGTATGTCGCTGCTTGTTGTCATGTACACTGTTATGAAATATTTTATATTCATTTATCGTCCGTTGGGAGCCAGAGGGGTGCTAACTCTGTGTTAAGATATGAGGTAACGCCCTTCTGGCTTTCAGCATAATTTTATCTCCTAATTTATGCTCTTAAGTTATCTGTAAATGTTAGTTTATGATATGTTGATATACTACTATATGCTTTATACAAATGTGAGACCGTAAACGATTTTTATGCCTGCTCAGTTGTGCATGACAATGAATAAATTCAATTCAATTCAATTCAATATATGTATACAATATCTTTTTATTTCTCTCAATCTCTTTCTCTCTTTCCATTTTTCTTCCTCTCCCATTCCAAGTTAACTTCTATTCACTGAACGGGTATGAATTCACTCTACAGGATATCAAAAACTTCTGCTTCAGGAAATTATATATACCAAATGTAAAATATATTGTTTAATGACATGTTTTTTTCCCCTAATATTACTCTCTAAACTTACGGGAATGGAAATCCACTTTTTTCAGTTTTTGGAGTCATATCAGGAATCACTGTTTTGAGTTGATGCCACTCCCAACATTGTAATTCAAATACACTGTACCACATTTCGGGGGATTTCACTTTCATTTGCGTTGGATTAAACTCCAAAGGAACTGATTTTTAGACCACTCCTGAAATTAGTGCATTTCCACTTCAGCTTCTCTTTCTCATGGCATTATGTCCTTTAAAAAATCTCCATTATTCATTGTTGCCGATGTATGCACGTGCTGTTTGCCATCTTGTTATCACTCACGTGGTATACTGCGCGTCGTCCGTTGCCAGGAAACAACGGCTGACTTGCTAACGGTGTTGATGATAAAACGTGGAGCTGTCAGGGCTTTTGCAACTTTTGCAAGTTCGACATAGGATATTTTCACCATGAGCAACAAAACAAATACAAAGCGAATTGATATTTGAAAATTCATTTTAACCCTCCCCCAAAAGAGACAGAGTTATCTGTAAAATGACATGGCACGCGTGCCCCCTACCAAATAGAACGGGAGAGAAGGAAAGAGAGAGGGGGGGGGGGGGGAGGTGATAGAAAGAGAGAAAAGGAAAGGGAGAAAGGGAGGGCAAAGTAAAAAGAAGATAATCGGACCCCTTCCATACCACTCCATCCCCACACAAGATTGTCTTGTTCTCTTGCATTTCATTCTCTTGCTCTCCACCCCCTTCTGTGTCTCTTTGTATTTATATATGCATGTATATTCATATATCTATATTCATATATCTATATTCATATATCTATATTCATATATCTATCTATATTTATATATCTATATTTATATATCTATATATTAATATCTTCCATGCCCTCCTTGTAAACACATTCCCTATTTCTCCATTCTAGATTTAACTATCTCTTTGAATTCACATTCACTACACTTTCAGCTTAGTCATAGAGCCTCAGAAACGAAGGGAGAACCTCACCCCAAGCAGTGGTAATAATAATAATACATAACATTTATTAGGCGCTTAAAACTGTTGTTTCTAAGCGCACCATATTCTGTCTAAGAGTTAATTACCAGAACATAAAATACATTTGAAACAAAATTAATTAAATTAATGGAACTAAGCTGTCTCACTAAACCATACATGAATAATGAAAAATGTCAAGCAATCATACACAGAGTATAATGGTGTACACCTCCTTTCACCGACTCACAGCTGAGTCCTCACACTTGCGATACAACATTACATGGTACTAGAATGAGAGAGGAAAAAGTATATTTCTTTAATCTGAACACTGCAAAAATCAAGGGCTTAATTCAAACCCATCTCGGTATCTATATTGTGCTACTCTAGATAAGTGTTAAAACAATACCAGTTTCGAATCAAACTGGTGTTGTTTAACACGTATCTGGTGTGGCCCAATATTGATACCGAGATGGTGTTGACTTAACACCCTGGTTTTTGCAGTGTAGAAACGATTCAAACACAAATCGTCATACTTGTTCATACTTGTTAACCGCCGTCTCATACTGAGTTTATATTCAAAACACCATTTCACAATCTGGTATTGACCTTACACCTTTATTACCCGAGGAATATTAAAGAACATCCTAAAATACAATATAATGATGAATATATAATGATAATGAAATGATGAATGTAATGATAATGAAATGATGAAACATTTGTCGTTTCCAGTATGGCCACTCTCACTTTGTGGCCGGTATTCATAAATGCGTATTAACTTTAGTCCAGGTTTAAACTCCAACTGAGATTAGTGGGTAGAATTAGTCCCCTGATATATGGAGGGCCAAGTATCGACCCCATTATTCAGTAAAAGTGACTATAAATCTGTACGCAAACTCAACAAACGAAATTCATGTCATCATGAAATAAATTTATCATTTTCACTTCATGTCTGCATTGATATTGTCTGTTATTTTTGTAACGGAGTTTGAGTAATTTCTACAGAATAAAAGGCTTGAAATGTGTCTTTCCGTAAATTAATGGATTAAGTTGAATCCGCCTTAAAGTCCGCCTTTAATATGACTACCAACCCTGAGCCTGTAAGTTTCTAAGTCTCCAAAGGGATAGGTTATCGACAGATTATATAATGATTCTTATGAAGGAATGAATTAGTTACGACAAAATCAAGTAACATTTATGCAAGTGTTATAATAGTTCCGGCAAAGGTTTGTTCATATGAATGTTCTAATATTTAAGTACATGTACATATTCCGAAAAAAGAATGAATATGATATATTTAATCAATTTGATTACGGAACCGTTCGTGTTGATAACAATGTGTACTTGACTTGAGCAAGTCTACAAAAGCCATTTAATTTCATACTTTCACTGAAGAGTAGCATACCAAACAATTTTCTTCTTTTTTCCCATTTCCATTTCATTTCATTTTTTGTGTGTGTGTAATCACCATACGCTTTTAGTACATGTACGTTGTTTTTATCCTAAATAAATTTTGGACATTCATTTTGTTATACACATTATTGTCATATTATTTGATATAAATAGTTGATAAAGAATATAACACCCATTGTATATGAACAAAACTAATATCTGACAAATCATGTGAATATACCCCTCCACACCTTTCAATAGAGTACATGTTCATATCTACAAAATAAAACAACAAATTACATGCATCTATATACATATCTAACGTAATATAAACACCGACTTAAGTGACCTTTATTATGATATATGATTTCTTTATAAGTCTACGTGGTCGACTGGTTTAAATACAAAGGAAATGCAAGGGTGGATGGTTCGAGCCCCGTCACAGTGTTTATATGTCCTTTGGTAAGACATTAATCTACACTTGCCACACTCGACCCAGGTGTAGTAAATACCAGAAACCTGGTCGGAAGAAATTATTTGAAAGCGATAGAAAAGTTCTTATCTAGATATAATGTATGATGACGAGCTTCATAATAACCAATATTCAAATATACAAGTATATACAGGATACTAAGATCAGTTCTGGGCAGGGGCTGACTGGGACTAAAATTAGAGTTGGGAATTCCGGACCGATCCGCCCTTTTTGTTGTTGACCGGTCTTTTTTCTCCTTAACCAAAAGATTGACTGGCCCATGGGGAAAACTCCCCCTAATCCCCACAATCCCCACGTATCTGATTGTACGACCATTTTGCATGTTGTTCTTTGAATAAAAAGAAGACAATATAAACGTCAGTAGTGGTAAAGAATAAGTACAGCAAATACTATAATGGGATTACAAAAAAAAAAAAAAAAAAAAAAAAAACTAAGAGGGATCCAGGTTACCCAAAGCATGACGAATATAACGAATAATAATAATAAAAAACGTAATCAAATTATTGATTCGTTTAAGAGAACACAATTAATCAAGGAAAAGAATACAGACCAAAATTTAAGAGAGAGATTGGAAAATATTGGACTGTGACATGTTGAATTCCGACATTTAACACAAACACCTAAAATTATACATTATTTACCAAAACACATAGAAAATGAATGTAAAACAAGAACCAGATTATATACTATTTCACCAAATGACATAGCAAGAAAGATGATAAAATAAACATACGCTGATGTCGCTACCCGACATGCCCAATATATTTACCATGTTAATGAAAAACCTTATCCATGTACATGTATCGTAATGACGGTTATATAACTATAGCTTTTGATTAACTTTAGCCTGAACAGGCAGTGTAGTTTTATATGGGAAAATTCAGCTCTGAGTATTTTGTATTCTGCGTAGTTCAACACCTGGTGTCAATAAGATTCATGCATACGATTTTGATATAAGAAAAATACGAACGAAGCATAATATGTTTCGTTCTCATAAACTATCATTGCTCTTAATGTTTCGAAATATATTCATTTGACATAGAGACACCGATCGTGAAAATATACTGCCAAAGTTGTAATGGAAATTAGAATTTCTGCAGCATACAGCGAGACATCTGATTTATATTTTAAAAAATGCTTACTAGCCCAATGGGCGGGGAGGGGGGGGGGGTATTAAGATTTTGTTTGGGCGGGGGTGGGCGGCTGAAGCCTCCTAACCCACATCCATTTTAAGGTTTATTCTGACAGAAAAGGGTACCATTATTAGGTGTTCTGCATGAAAAAGAGAAGTGATTTCAATTATTGTTTGTATCTCGGATTTGCCCTTTAGGGAGAATATGGGTGCGGTATTAGTCTGAAGGAAATAGGTTTGAATGAATGAATGAAAGAACTTTATTACCAAAAATAGTAACCCATGTTTAATTTTTTAGGGATTTTCCAACACAAAATCATACCTTATGTTTAGGGATTCTTTTTTCTTCTTCCAAAAAGCAACACATTAGGGTGGCAAATCCACGTATACTGTATTAGGCTAGTAAAACCACCCCACCCCGCTTACCAGCTGTTCACGTAACCATTCACCTGTTACAATTAGGGTCGGCTCACGCGAGGCGTCATTTTGATTGCGTCAGTACCTACGCTAATCAAGACTGTGAAGGCAATTAGCCGACACGCCAGTTATTTAAAGTATTTTTTGCTCTGTTCTTTTTGCAATCACTTTTCTTTTTAGCGATATCTCACTTTCATGACGCGCAAATTAAAAGATCGTACAAGTGGGGTCCACTCGCTGTTCATAAGGACCGCTATTCATAGAAAACCGCTATTCATAACGCGTGTTAAATGAATAGCGGTCCTTATGAATAGTTATGAATAGTGGTCCTTATGAATAGTTATGAATAGTGGTCCTTATGAACGGAAGTCCTTATGAATAGCGAGGTAATTTGTCTATGGTTTGCTCGCTATGTAGAAGGACCGCTCTTCATACAAAACAGCTATTCATTTAGTCACGCATTATGGATAGCGGTCCTTATGAATAAGTGGCCCTTATGAATAGCGGTCCTTATGACTAGCGAAATTACCCCGTACAAGTCGTGTAAGCCGGGCTTTACAAATGGTGGTGTTAGTAGTGGTAGTAGCGGCGGCGGTGGTGGTGGTGGTGGTGGTGGTGGTGGGGGGGGGGGGGGGGGGAGAGGGGGGGATATCACATACTCTCTTAATGCACAGGAGTGGAAGTCCATTCTTTTATGAGTCATATTTGGGATTATTTCGTTTGGAGTTGAATCTATACTCCCAAATTATAGTGGAATCCGCTCTAAAGTATGATCCTTAATATCACTCCTGAAAGAGTGGATTTCCACTTAAAACGAAAAGATCCTTAATATGACTCCAAAAAAGGTGGATTTCCGCTCCTGCGCATTTAGAGTGTAGTTAGGCATTTTCAACAATTAATTACTCTGCTGTATCATCATTTGTCGTGGTAATCAGTAAGTGATAGTTTGTGTAGTCGATCGGTTGGAAACCATCTGCAGAAAAGGATTAGAAAAAAGAAGTAACCAAAAAGAAAGAAGAAAAAAAAAAAAAGAAATTTCAAGAGTTCAGTTCCTTAAGCGTTTCTTAGATCAAATTTTCATCATAAAAAGTCTTACAGATTTACTCATATTTATTTACTGCATATTATACTTCACAACAAAATGTCTTTTTCATGATTAATTGTCGTTTTCTTAATTTGTATGTAATTCTATAATCAGTTGCTGTTAATGTTCAACATTTTATAAATTCATTCGTAATTTTGTATATGTTTCACCAGTGAAAAACAAATTTTCCTCAAGTGGACAATAAATGCTCAATTCAATTCAATACAGTTCAATTCAATTCAATCTATTTGTGTTTTAATTGTTTGTTTCAGCGAATTAAATAAATAAATTTATTTGAATCAAATTAAAACAATTAAAATGACCTTGTTTCAGTAACATATTTCTTGTTACATAGAACACACACACACACACAAACACACACGCACACACACAGATATATATATATATATATATATATATATATATATATATATATATATATATATATATATATATATATATTCTAAGAAATGTTCCTCGAACACAACGCTGGTGGTCACTCATAGTTGTTTTTGTGGAAGGTATAATGAAAGAAATGTCACTATGAGACGGTCGTAGCTTTTATTGTCCTCCTTTATTTGTCAAGCTATCGATCAATGATCTTCATCAGGACTGTATAAAAACACAAAATGATGGCTGACATTTACATCGGAATATACATTTCAATTTCTTACAATGGTTAAGTGCAAATCAATAATTATAATTACAATAATATTGATTATATTAATTATTATTATAATGATTTTTATTATTATTATTATCATTATTATTATTATTATTATTATTGGTATTGTTAGTGCTTTCGTTATATCTATTATTATTATTGTAATTTTTTAAAAATATGCAAATGTATAATAATGATGATGATGTTAATGATAAGAACAATATAATACCACTACTACTACTACTACTACTACTACTACTACTACTACTACTACTACTAATAATAATAATAATAACAATAATAATAATAGATATAACAAAAGCAATAACAATAACAATAATATTAATAATGATAATGATAATAATCATTATAATAATAATATAGTATAATTAATATTATTATAATTATATTGATTTGCATTTAACCATTGTAAGAAATCGAAATATATATTCCGATGTAAATGACAGCCATCATCTTGTGTTTTTATGCAGTCCTGATGAAGATCATTGATCGAAAGCTTGACAAATAAAGGAGGACAATAAAAGCTACGACCGTCTCATAGTGACATTTCTTTCATTATACCTTCCACTAAAACAACTATGAGTGACCGCCATATATATATATATATATAATCCTGCACACATTATGTCAAATTGTTATTCTTTTTCGTATTGCGTTTGAAACAAGGAATTTAAACCGGAAAATAAACAAAATCACTGTTTCTGATACAAACGGACATTTCTTTAAAAAACTTTTTGACATTCCTTTTTTTCTCTCATGTATCCTTTTCTTTTATCGGAAACATGACTTTTTATTAGAAATTGTGTAGCGATAAAAGAACAAAACCATTGTTGCCAATTTGATAAAAAGAAGAAGAAATGATGACCAATCAAGCAATGCAATAATCTGTGTGTTATAAGATATATAGAAATGTGAAGCGCATTATGCTTACGTCATTAAAAAAAAAAAAAAAAAAAAAAAAAAAAAAAAACTCCGCTTCGGTTCACTGTGTCATATGTGAAGGATCCTTTAATGTCTTACCCTCGAGGACGATTTCTCTTCTGATGTGGAAGCGACACCCTTGCAACAATAGACAGCCGCCGTGAGCGCGGTAATAAACGCTGAAATATTCACGAGTGCCAGGATTATAGACGGGAATAGGTCAATCTATCATGAAATGAAATATTACGTTATATTAAAAGAAAGAGTGGTGAAATTTATTCCACTATGCTCTTCAAAACTATGAACACGCTATTCATATCTAAGAAAAAAAAAGAAGAAGAAGATGAATTTGAATTCGTCTCCAATATCCCTCCTCCTAAATTCAGTTAAGTTCATGGCTCAAACTGTATTTGAATAAACAACCTATAATTACATGTTAATTGGCCTTTTTGACCTTTGACCTGACAACCCTAAAGTCTGAGCACGGTGTCTCCTCATAGTCATGCATACAAAATAGTTGAGATATGTGACACCTAAAATATGAAATTTCATGCATATTGACCTCTATGACCTTTGACCTTTGACCTACTAAACCCAAACTTTAATCCATTTTTACCACTATGGTGACTAATACCAAATTTGAAGCTAATAGCTCAAAGGGTTCTTTAGATATCTCGATAACGATGCTAAAACCTGAAATTTCTGAAACTGACCTCTATAAACTACGACCTTTGACCTACGTATCCCAAAATCTAATGAGATCTTATTCCTATGATGATACATACATGACACACTAGCACCAAGTTTGAAGTTTATACCTCAAATGGTTCTTGAGGTATCGCGTTAACGAGCTAAACCCTAAAATTTTAGAAATTGACCTTTATGACGTTTGACATTTGACCTACGTACCCCAAAATCCAACGAAATCGTCTTCCTAAGGTGATACATAATAGCAGCAAGTTTGAAGTTCATACCTCAAATTTTTCTCGAAATATCGCGCTAACGAGAAAGCGGGACGGACGCAAAACTCGAAAACAAAGCCTTCGGCACCACCTTTGGTTGGCGGAGGCATAAAAATAATCTCTTATGGATCAATTCCCCCAAATTTTGATATTTTTCATTTAAGATGGTTTTGACCAATCAGAGACCGAGAATCAGTCACATCTCGAAAAAAACATATCTAGATGATTCTTAATCCTTTTGATACTAGAACAGAGTGGCACCTGTATTGAGCTTAAGGGAATGAGAGAATTCAGTAGTCAATGGGTTAACCGAATGGAAAGATCCAAGGTGCTTGACACTTCAATAGATTTGGGGTTATGTGGCTCGATTAGCGCGTGGCTGACTCTTGCTATCTTATTGGTCAAATCTGTCTGAGATCGTTAAGACAACGATCTTTTTATGGACTAATAAAGAATGTCAATCTTTATAAGGTTTATCTATTAGTCTGTAATTAATCTTTTGATTTTATCAGTAAGAAAATCGATCTTTTTTCAAGTCGATCTTAATGACTGAATATCGAGTCAAACGATACTTTCTATGTTATTTTCAGTTTACTTTGCTGGGAAACTTTGTTACCTAACCCTATTTTTATCTTCCAATCGCCCATATTTATAAGTGCCATATACATTCAAATCTTGTTCACAGCTACATGCCGTTTTTCTGAAGGTTCGTAATTCCGAAAGATTCGTAATTTCGAAAATGAAACAGGGTTCATATAAATTCCGAAAATGAAACAGTGTTCGTAATTCCGAAAATTAAATACTGTTCATAAATCTGACGGTTCATGATTCCCGAAATGAATTATGAACCATAGGTCATTTTCGGAATTACGAACCTTCGGGAACACGAACCTTTGGAAAAACGGGTGCCCCTTGTGTACATTATTAGATTCATCACTCTAGACCTTTCATTGCTTACCAAACAGCCGTCTCGTGAAGAGCAAACTATGTAGGAGTAGATTGCATAGGCGCAAAATATCAGCCCTCCAAGACTAAATATTGCCGTGACGATACAAGAAACCAAGAAAATGATAACCTGAAAGTATAGCCAATCGGAGCCACGTTTTAACAGTGTTTTCGTCACCACAATACCATTACGTGACATATTAATATAAATATACATATATATTATGCATACACACACACTCAGAAAAAAAGTAAACATTCATCGTTCAAAATTGTTATATAAACCTTCAATAAAATATAATAAAATATATATCAAAAAAGAGAAAAATCACTGCTCTACCAACATAAGTTAAGATCAAATCTTGATTTTTTACGGTTGGATGGGCACATTCATTTAACCGTTAGAAGGTCAGATTAAGAAAATTGCAAAGAGTGAGCAACAGGGGCGGCGCCAGGGTATTTTGATAGGAGGGGCAAGACGACCTAAAGATGACGTCATATTTTTTCTCCATTAAATAACAGGGGTAATATAGAGTTATATGTTTCAGACCTCTCTTTTTAATACTCCTCTTTCTTCTTTCTTGTCCCTTTTCTTCCCTTTTCTTCCTCCTTTTCTTCTTTTTTTTTCTTTTTTCACTACTTGAAAAATCATAGGGGGGGCGGTCGCCCCCTCTGCCCCCCCCCTGTAGCGCCGCCCCTGGTGTGCAAGTAGCCATTCCAATAATTAATGAACATGTGCATCTGCGAGACATTCTTGTTCAACAATGAAAACAAAGAATGCAAAAAACATTGAGGAGGATTCAGCTCTGGATGTCAACGGTAGTCTCTGGACTGCATGGTTCTGTCAAGCAAATTCGAGTGTTTCTCGTGACTGTTTTTTTTGTTTTTCTTCTTTATTGTTTTAGTTTGATTCTACAAGATGGAAATGCTCATCAACATTTGAATGGCCAGATTCCCCATTTTAGCAATTTTCTTTCGTAGACAAATTTACTGTTCTATAGTCAGGGACCCGGTGGAAACATTTTCTAGACCCTACCACAAATTCATCATGAATGGCAGCAATTGGGTACTTTGAAAGAGCTATGCACCATTATTCTATAATTTTCATTCCTCACCACTGAATATACATACTTCCATTACGTATATTGTGATGAACAGATTAAAATTAACAGGTGGCGGAAGAGATCACTGGAGATCACTAAAAATTTGATACTTTCGTCCTGTAAGTACTAATAACTCGTACAATAATTGACAAAGATGCAAAGGGGATATAAAATAATTTAAAAAGGGATGAGAGTCATCGATGAAGTTCACTCTTTAGTGACGCTTTTGCATTATCTCTTGCTGCAGATTGTTTTTATATTTCATGAGCAGAAAGAAGTAAAATCGCAGAAAAGTTTGAGCCCATTTCTATTGCAGTACACTAGGCCATTCAAGAATAAGAACGATTAAACTGAAAATGAACATTAAAGTCTCTAAATTGGCAACGCAGGCTACAATTAATATCACCCTTTTTATTGACAATTCATATGTTTTTGCTGCATTTTGAAATTTTCAATAACATTGGTTCTTTTGATATTCATTTTGATTACATTTTTTCTCTAGCAATGTTAGAGTGAAATAAACAGTATAAGATTCTCCGAAGGCACGTTCACATATGCCGCGGTAAAAAAATAGATAAAAAGCAAAACAATTAAAAAGTTTTTTTTTTTTTTGAATCGTACTGCCCTTCACATTTCTGTATCTATAAGTTTGATTTAAAAAAAAACTTAAAAAAAAAAAAAAAATTAGGCGGTTTACCGCGGCATAAGTGAAGGAGCCTTTAGAGCTAATCAAAATTCTGAACTGCTGACCGGGAAAACATGACATTATATTTACCGTACGCATTGACCGGGTGATCGTGGCAAAACCAACCAAGGAAGCCACTAGGTACAGCTGGAGAAAAAAAAATGTAGGGTCATCAACAAGAACATTCATTCAAGGCCTGAATTTTGAAAACTTTGTTATCTTTTATGTTAAGGATAAAACACTGAAACTGAGCCTAATAAACATTTTTTAGTTTTTATTGATGGCTTTGTCTTACACAAGTGCAGCCAGCTTTGGGCAGACACTGACCAATGACTTGTTCTTGACAAGTTTGGTCCAAAAACTATCAGCATTTTGGTCATATTACGAAACTGAAGGCATTCGAAGGGCAATCCTTTTCAGGGTAAGATTTTCTTCCAAACTACCCTAAAAAGAATATAAAGAATATAAAGGGCTGGTCTGACTTGTCCGATAACGATAACGATAACGATATTTTTCATTAAAGGCCCACCCTACACCTATCCTACTATTAATATACACGAGCATACCCACACGTAAAAAAAGGGTGTACCTTTAAAAAGGAGAATGAAACTCAACAAACATTAGCTGATAATCATGTGGAAAATTGGTAGCCTGTTCAAAATATCTTGAAAATACTCCTATATGATTACTCAGTATAGGAGAACAATCTCCCTAAAGTTTGCAGATTCCTTGCTAGATATTATCCCATGGGGGCTGCCATTTTGAAAAGCTGTGATGTCATATGAGTACATGTCCATTTACCTGTACACAATGGATATGACGTTGCATATTGAATAGCTATTGTACAACTAAAGCCACAAATGCAAAATAGCAGCCATCTTGGTACCCCCATTGTATCGCACAGGTGATATCTAAGAGTAGTTGTAGGCCTTTGTCACTTCTTTGAAGAATTGACAAACCTTTGTCTGACCAAACGACAACTTGTGCATGCCAAATCCTGCTTAACAAAAGAACAGCTGAACCAAATATCTTGACACAAATAGGTTATATGACAGGGTAAAAGTATCTTCATTTGAATGTACATGACTACAAAAATGCTTTACACGTATTATGAGAAAATCCAGTGTCATGCATTCCACAGGTGATCATGAGTGTTATTGTAGCTAGTGCATAGGTCAGTGGGTATCTCACAAATAGAACTGCTCTGACATTACTTTGTAAAGAAAATGGCAGCCCCCATGGGATAATTTCTAACAAGGAAACTGCAACTTTTTTGAGGCATTGCTCTCCTTGAATAATCAAAAATGAGTAATTCCAAGATATATGTAATAGGCTGACAATTATCTACATGATTGTAGGTTAATGTTTGCTACCTTTCATTCCCTTTTAATTGAAAATCTCGTTATCGTTATTGTTATCGGTAAAGTCTAATCAGCCCTTTAGAGCTTACAAATTATGTTTTCACTTTTACCAGAACTCAACATACTATTTAATGGTAGGCCAGTGTTTTCAATGAAGATCCTTGGACACATATATGGTTCATAATAGTTCCGTACATTAATTGGGGGGGGGGGGGGGGGGGCGAGAGGGGGCTGGCAAAAATTGACACACACCAACCTTATTTCATAACGACACAGCCTTCCATTTGCAATAATCGCTGAATGTAGATTATGACTCGATTCTTGGGGACTCCTATTTATCCATTCATTTATTTTTGCAATTTGGATGAAATTTTATTTTATGTTTTCTCTGCGCTAATTAAGGTTGTGAAGACATTTACCCAATACGCAATTAAATCAAAGCAAGGTTTGCACTGTTCATTTTGGAAACGCCTTTTCATGCTTTTATACAATATCATTGTCACCTGGCATGTCAAAGGTAGAGCAAGTCGCTGACGCAGTCTTACTTGAAGGAAAAAAAAAAAAAAAAAAAAAAAAGCCCTGCTCACGCGAGGCGTCATTTGCTAACGTTATGACCTCGTCAGTGACTGGCACAGAATTTTGCGCGTCATGAAAGAGTATACTTGGCGTATGGGTTATTTGCCTTAACAGGCTTGATTAGCGCAGGTACTGACGCAATGGAAATGATGCTTCGTCTGCAACGGGCTTGATACAACTTACAATACATTCAAGGAAGGCAATGACCTGATAGGTCTCGGTGGGAAACGTTCCGTTAGGGAAGTATCGTACCACTCCACAGACCAGGGCTACTGTGGCGCAAATGATTAGAATCACCGATATCTTGATCGCATTACCGCTCTTGTAGATTTCAGAATAGGTCGACCGCTAGAATAAAAACACAAACAAACAAACAACAAAATAACAACAACAACAACAACAATAATAGTAATAATAATAATAATAATGATATTAATAATCATAATAATAATCATAATCATAATAATAATAATAATGATAATGATAATAATAATACTACTACTACTAATAATAATAATAGTAGTAATAATAGTAATAGTAATAGTACTACTACTACTACTACTACTGCTACTACTACTACTACTAATGAGAATGATAATAGTAATAATAATAGACAATGCAAATCCGAACTGGACGGACGTGTCAAGAAGTTGCTCCCGGTTTTTATCAACATTTGGCTGTTAATAGCAAGATTTGTGAAGGAAATTCCATACCAACCTATAGGATTTAACACAATGAATCTGATGGTGTTTAGCATTTGGTGAAGATGCAAGCCGGAAATCTATGAGTTTAATGTTCTTTTTTGAGCAAAAATTCATATAAATTTGTTATTCGAGAAGCACACAATAACAAGATGAGGATATTACGCTAAATAGCTATTAGGAAAGGGAAGGTCATGCACGGGCAACATACATGACAGACAGAGGAATTTGCTGGACTAGAGAGTTGGCAATGGTTGAAAGGAGGAGGTTTGAAATAAGAGACGGAAAGTCTGTTAGTTGCTGTCCAAGACCAGACATTGAGAACAAATTACATGAAATTCAAAATTGAGGAGCAGCAAATATCACCATCATGCAGAATGTGTCATAACAAAGACGAAACAGTAACTCATCTGGTGGCGCAGGCTGAGTACAAAGGAAGGTATGATAAAGTGGCGGCTGCAGTTCACTGGGGTCTGGCCAAGAAGTATGATCTAACACATGCAGAAAATGGTACGAACATCGGGATCGAGGACAATGACGTAAAAATCCTAGGGGATTTTAATATCCAACTAGACAAGGTTATCAGAGCAAGGGGATCAGACGTCATTCTCGTGAAGAAGAAGGAGTCTCATCATAGACATCGCAATCCCTGGAGACTGAAGAGCTTGGAGTAAAGAGGATAAAACGATACAGAAGTACAACCATCTGGCATGGGAGCTGAAAAGGATGTGGAAGGTGAAGGTAAGGGTAGTACCAATAGTGATCAGAGCCTTCGCAGATGTAACAACCAGACATAAATCTTCTTGGCTGATCTAGGGGTCGACGTATCCTTTGAGTCCATACAGAAGGGAAGCCTGCTTGGGACATCACATATCCTGCGAAAGGTCCTGGACTAGAATGGAG